>SJYT01044376.1:0-39785 GCA_006410635.1 Cephalophus harveyi | reverse complement strand
TTTAGCTACAGCTTCTTTATATTTCTCTTTGGCGGAATTCATTTCTTTTATTAATTGTCTATAGCTGGTTTTTAATTTCTCTAATTCTGTCTTTGTAACCTGTCAAAAAAAAGAAATGCAAAAAGATTTTTAAAAGCTTAAATTTACATCTGTCAAGAACTTAAATTTCAAAGCATTAACTGATGCATCTTTTACTGCTGATGAGTCAGAAGTGCTCTTTAATATATCATTATAAACAATAAACTAAAATTAGCTTAGAAATTGGTGATAAATTCAAAGCATAAGAAAAAAAGAAAAACATTTCTTAAAAAGAAGAGCAAATCATAAACTAGTGCTGTCATTACCTAAAATTTAAAGGGCAATAATTTATTGCTATGTGCAGAACTATTTTCTCTAATAAAAAAACTAATTAATTCTTATTTTAATCACACAGAGTAACTCCGAGTCGTCATAATTCATCAGTTCTAATATGAATTTTTTTTTACACTGTGACATCTCTGAAAAGATGCATCCAATTAATGCTGGCCAGGCAGCATTCACGACAGTGGTCATGGCATGAACACATTGACTTGGTTATTATTTCTGCAGAAAGGCTTGACAAACCCAAGTCCTTGACTCTGTTGTCAGCCATAAAAAGCATTCAAGAAAAAACTGAGAATCAGGTGGTATCTGAAAAACATCTAATAAGACTTTTGAGAAGAGTTCAGAAATCAGCAGCATTAAAAACTTGCTAAAGGGACATAAGCAATTTGGAAGGAAGTCCCAGAGCCTACTTTAAACAAATCCTGCATCATCAAGGTCCTTGAAAGCACGGAAGACGGCACCGTCTAAGTGAACAAACACGTCAACAGCTGTGATAGACGTGTGCTAAGTCGCTTCAGTCGTGTCCCCTCTTTGCGACTCTGAATTGTAGCCCACCAGGCGCCTCTGTCCATGGGATTCTCCAGGCAACAATATTAGAGTGGGTTGCCATGCCCTCTTCCCGGGGATCTTCACAACCCAGGGATCGAACCCACGTCTCTTATATCTCCTGCATTGGCAGGAGGGTTCTTTACGACTAGCGCCACCTGGGAAGCCCCAAAATATATAGATACTGTTCATCATTTAGTTGATAAGTCATGTCCGACTCTTGCAACCCCATGGACTGCAGCACTCCCGGTTTCTCTGGCCATGGGATTCTCCAGGCAGGAATATTGTAGTGGGTCACCGTTTCCTTCCCCAGGGGATCTTCCCGACCCAGGGATCGAACCTGCAACTTCTGCACTGCAGGCGGATTCTGTACAGACTGAGCCGCCAGGGAAGCCCACGATACAGATACAGATACAGATAGAAATGACTTCAGATCATCTTTCTAAAAGAAAGCCTCGCCGGGCAACGCATTTTAATGGACCTCACCTTTTAGAGCAGTTTTAGAATCACAGCAAAACTGAGCACAAAGTACAGAGACTCCCCACTTCTCTTATCCCTACTCGTGCACGGCCTCACTGATCATCAACACACTCCACTCGAGTTTGTTTGCACATTTGTTACAACTGATGAACCTATAAGAACATATCATTATCGCACAAGTACACAGATTACATTAAATTCCACTCGTGGTGTGTATTTTATGGCTTTGAACAAACATACAATGACATGCATCCCACCACTACAGGACCACGCACAGTTGTTTCACCAGCGTAAGACCCTCAGTGCTCCACGTGTTCACGAACCCCCAGCAACCAACAGTTTTGACTTTCCGAGAAGACCATATGGAATCACATATATTTTTCAGATTGGCTTCTCTCACTTAGTGGGCTTCCCTGGTGGCTCAGACGGTAAAGAATTCGCCTACACTGTGGGAGGCCTGGGTTCAATCCCCGGGTCGGGAAGGTCCCCTGGAGAAGGGCATGGCAGTGCACCCCAGCATTCCTGCCTGGAGAATCCCACGGACAGAGGAGCCTGGCCAGCGACAGTCCACGGGGCTGCCGACGGTCAGACACAGCTGAGCAGCCGACACTTTCACCCTCTTTCACTCGGTGATACACATTTCAGGGTCCTTCGTGTCTTTCTTGGTAGATCATTTCCTTTGAGCACTAAATAATACTCCATTGTCTGGATGCACCACAGTTTATCCATTCATTACTAAAAGACATCTTGGTGGCGTCTAAGTTTTGACAATTATAAATAAAGCTGTTATAAACTGCTATGTGTGGGCTTTAGTGTAGACATATGTTCTCAACTCCTTTGGATAAATACCAAGGAGCTCAATTTTTGGAACCTACGGTGAGACTGCTTTTATTCTTGTAAAACACAACCAAACTGTCTTCCAAAGCGGCTGAATCATTCTGTGATCCCACCAGCAACGAACGGGACCTCCTGTTGCTCCAGAACCTCACCGGTATCTGACGTCATCGGTGTTCTGGATTCGGGGCATTCTAATTTGGGGCAGTGGTATCTCATTGTTCCATTAGTTTGCATTTCCCTGATGGCATAAAATTTGAGCACATTTTTATCTGCTTATTTGCCATCTGTGTATCTTCTTTGGTGACATGTTTATTTTTTCATAAGGTTGCTCCTTTTCTTAGTAAACTTATTAGAGTTCTTTCTGTGCTTTAGATAACAGGCTTTTATCAAATGTCCTTGCAAACTTTTTCTGTCAGTTTACAGTTCATCTTCTCATTCCTTTGATATTGTATTTTGTAGAAGTGTGGTTTGTTTGTTTGTTTTTTTTTGAGGAGAATGTGTGTGTGTGTGTGTGTGTGTGTGTGTATAAATACATATTTGCAGCAGGCAAGAAATATGGACACTTCCATCTGCATGACTGCCCACTGCACTTTACTGCTCTGGTCTCAGGGAATTGAACGTTTTTCCATTTGGCACACCTTTAAACTGATGTATCCCATTCATGTCTGTTGTTGAAACCTGTCTGAAAAGCCTCCCAACTGGTTCATTTTATCTTGCATAACAGGCTGCTTTCAGTTCATTGTTCTTTTAAATTTGTGAAGTCATTACTTTATTATCAGTCAAGTATATTTATGTGAATCTACTTCTGGACTTTATATTCCGTTTCACTGATCTATTTGTTTATCTGTTTATTTTCTTTCACAAACGCCAAACTCTCTTGATTACTGTGTCTTTATAATAAATCTGGAAGTTTATACCCAGAGTGTGCTTCAGACCCTACTGAGCTTCACTTTCAACGCTCTTCAGTTCAGTTCAGTTGCTCAGTCGTGTTTGACTCTTTGTGGACTGCAGCATGCCACCTCCCTGTCCATCACCAACTCCCGGAGTTCACCCAAACTCATGTCCATTGAGTCGGTGATGCCACCCAACCATCTCATCCTCTGTCATCCCCTTCTCCTCCCACCTTCAATCTTTCCCAGCATCAGGGTCTTTTCTAATAAGTCAGTTCTTCGCATCAGGTGGCCAAAGTATTGGAGTTTCAGCTTCAACATCAGACCTTCCGATGAACACTCAGGACTGATCTCCTTTAGGATGGACTGGTTGGATCTCCTTGCAGTCCAAGGGACTCTCAAGAGTCTTCTCCAACACCACTGTTCAAAAGTATCGATTCTTTGGCACTCAGCTTTCTTCATAGTCCAGCTCTCACATCCATACATGACCGCTGGAAAAACCATAGCCTTGACTAGATGGACCTTTGTTGGCAAAGTAATGTCTCTGCTTTTCAATATGCTGTCTAGGTTGGTCATAACTTTCCTTCCAAGGAAAAAGTGTCTTTTAATTTCATGGCTGCAATCACCATCTGCAGTGATTTTGGAGCCCAAAGATATATAAAGTCTGACACCGTTTCCCCATCTATTTGCCATGAAGTGATGGGACCAGATGCCATGATTTTTGTTTTCTCAATGTTGAGCTTTAAACCAACTTTTTCACTCTCCTCTTTCACTTTCATCAGGAGGCTTTTTAGTTCCTCTTCACTTTCTGCCATACAGGTGGTGTCATCTGCATATCTGAGGTTATTGATATTTCTCCCAGCAATCTTGATTCCAGCTTGTGCTTCTTCCAGCCCAGTGTTTCTCATGATGTACTCTGCATATAAGTTAAATAATCAGGGTGACAATATACAGCCTTGACATATTCCTTTTCCTATTTGGAACCAGTCTGTTGTTCCATGTCCAGTTCTAACTGTTGCTTCCTGACCTGCATACAGATTTCTCAAGAGGCAGGTTAGGTGGTCTGGTATTCCCATCTCTTTCAGAATTTTCCACAGTTTGTTGTGATCCACACAGTCAATTCCCTTACTTTCCCCTAAATTTTATAATAAAGATGCCACACCTTTGGAGACTAGAGTCACAGCTTCGTACTGTGACTTGCATCCAATGTAAGTAAAATTTCTCGGAATGAAAACTCATGTTGCTCCTTTGCTGTGCGCCACACACATCACACACATTTCTGCAGAGTTATAATCTTCAAAAAAAGAGAGAAAGGAGGGAATCCCCTGGCAGTCCTGTGGTTAGGACTCCGTGCTTTCACTGCTGAGGGTCTGGGTTCAATCCCTGGTTGGGGAACTAGCACCCCACAAGCCATATGGTACAGCCAAAAATAAACATTTTTTTTAAAGAAAGAGAGACAAAAAGGAAGGGTGGAAAAGAGACCAGAAGTCTTACACTTTTATGAATTCCAGCTTATCAATCATTTCTCCATGGATCATGCCTTTGGTGTTCTATCTAAAAAATCATCTCCACATCTAAGGTTATCTAGGTTTTCTATTTATCCTCTAGGTGCTTTACAGTTTTAAATTTTACATTTATGTCTGTGATCCATTTTGAGTTAATTTTTGTGACTGGTGTAAAATCTGTGTAAAGATTCATTATTTGCACATTTTTTTTTGTCCCTGTTCCAGTGCCATTTGTTGAAAATATTAACTGTTCTCCCCTGTGCTGACTTTGCCCCTTTTTTAAAAAGATCAGTCAAGTATATTTATGTGAATCTACTTCTGGACTCTATATTCCGTTTCACTGATCTATTTGTTTATCTGTTTATTTTCTTTCACAAACACCAAACTCTCTTGATTACTGTGTCTTTATAATAAATCTGGAAGTCACATAATGCTGGTCTTCCAATTGTGTTCTCCAATATTCTGTCACCTATTCTGGGTCTTTTGCTACTCCATATGAATTTTAGAATCAGTTCAGCATTTGCTGGGATTTTGATTGGGATCTGTATTAAATCTATAGTTCAAAATGGGAAACACTGATATATTGACAATATTGAGGACACAGGATAACAATGATTTCTCCTTTGATTTCTCTCATCAGTTCAGTCACTCAGTCATGTCCGACTCTTTGCGACTCCATGAACCACAGCACACCAGCCTCCCTGTCTGTCACCAACTCCCGGGGTTCACTCAAACCCATGTCCATTGAGTAGGTGATGTCATCCAGCCATCTCATCCTCGGTCATCCCCTTCTCCTCCTGCCCCCAATCCCTTCCAGCATCAGAGTCTTTTCCAATGAGTCAACTCTTCGCATGAAGTAGCCAAAGTACTGGAGTTTCAGCTTTAGCATCATTCCTTCCAAAGAAATCCCAGGGTTGATCTCCTTCAGAATGCACTGGTTGGATCTCCTTGCAATCCAAGGGACTCTCAAGAGTCTTCTCCAACACCACAGTTCAAAAGCATCAATTCTTCAGCGCTCAGCTTTCTTCACAGTCCAACTCTCACATCCATACATGACCACAGGAAAAACCATAGCCTTGACTAGACAGACCTTTGTTGGCAAAGTAATGTCTCTGCTTTTCAAAATACTATCTAGGTTGGTCATAACTTTCCTTCCAAGGAGTAAGCATCTTTTAATTTCATGGCTGCAATCACCATCAGCAGTGGTTTTGGAGCCCACAAAAATAAAGTCAGCCACTGTTTCCACTGTTTCCCCATCTATTTGCCATGAAATGATGGGACCAGATGCCATGATCTTAGTTTCCTGAATGTTGAGCTTTAAGCCAACTTTTTCGCTCTCCTCTTTCACTTTCATCAAGAGGTTCTTTAGTTCTTCTTCATTCTGTCATTGTTCTCCTATAGATAGTGTACATACACTTTGTTAAATTTATACCTAAGTGTTTCATTTTTTGAGATCCTAATGTAGATGGCATTGTGCTTTTAATTTCATATTCCACCTGTTCACTGTTAATACATAGGGAAGTGATTTATTTTTGTATGCTAACACTGTATTCTGCAAAGTGAAGTCACTCAGTTGTGTCTGACTCTTTGCAACCTCATGGACTGTGGCCTGCCAGGTTCTGTCCATGGGATTTTCCAGGCATGAATACTGGAGTGTGTTGCCATTTCCTACAAACTTGCTATAACTGATTGTTTGTTTTAAGGGTTTTTGGTTGATACTCTTGGATTAGCTACATAAACAACCATGTCATTTGTAAATGATGACATTCATTCCCAATCTGTATACATTTTATTTCTTGTCCTGGTCTTGTTTCATTAGTAAGATTGACGGGATTTTTTTAACAAGCAGTGGCAAGGCAGGGGGACATCCATGTCTTGCTCTGATCTTAAGAGGAAAGTTACATGTTTCNCATAAACAACCATGTCATTTGTAAATAATGACATTCATTCCCAATCTGTATACATTTTATTTCTTGTCCTGGTCTTGTTTCATTAGTAAGATTGACGGGATTTTTTTAACAAGCAGTGGCAAGGCAGGGGGACATCCATGTCTTGCTCTGATCTTAATAGGAAAGTTACATGTTTCTCACATTTGTGTATGATGTTAGGTGGAAGTTTTTTGTAGATATCCTTTATCAAGTTGAGGAAGTTCACCTTTATTCCTAGTTTACTGAGAGTTTTTAATCACAAATTGGTGGTAGATTTTGTGAAATGCTTTCTCTGCATCTATTCACATGCTCATGTAATTTTTCTTTTTAGTTTGTTGATATAATGGAGTCCATTAACTAATTTTCAAATATTGAACCAAACTTTCACACCTGAAATATATTCCACTTAGTCAAGGTGTGTAAATTCTTTTTCTACACTGTTGGATTCTATTTCTCAATAGTTCAAGGAGTTTTGCATCTATGTTCACGAGAGACATTGGTCTATAGTTTCCTAACATCCTTGTCTGCTTTTGGTGTTTGATAACACTAGTATCAATGGCACCCCACTCCAGCACTCTTGCCTGGAAAATCCCATGGATGGAGGAGCCTGGTGGGCTGCAGTCCATGGGGTCGCTGAGGGCTGGACATGACTGAGTGACTTCACTTTCACTTTTCACTTTCATGCATTGGAGAAGGAAATGGCAACCCACTCCAGTGTTCCTGCCTGGAGAATCCCAGGGACGGGGGAGCCTGGTGGGCTGCCGTCTATGCGGTCGCACAGAGTCGGACACGACTGAAGTGACTTAGCAGCAGCAGCATCATAGAATGGAATTGGTAACTTTCTGTTTCTTTTCCTGAGGTAAGTTTGTAGAAAAGTGGTGCAATTTCTTCCTTAAATGTTTGATAGAATTCACCAGTGAAGGCATCTGAGCTTGAAGCCATCTGAGCCTGGTGCCTTCTGTTTTGGGCTGCTTCCATGGTGGCTCAGAGGTTAAAGCGTCTGCCTGCAATGCAGGAGACCTCGGTTCAATCCCTGGGTCAGGAAGTTCCCCTGGAGAAGGAATTGGCAACCCACGCCAGTATTCTTGCCTGGAGAATCCCAAGGATGGAGAAGCCTGGTAGGCTACAGTTCATGGGGTCGCAAAGAGTCAGACACGACTGAGCGACTTCACTTTCAATTACTTTAATAGATACATGCCTGTTCAGACTGTCCATCTCGTCTTATGTGAGTTTCAGCAGATTGTGTCCTTCAAGGCACGCTCCCATTTCTCCCAGCTTATCGAATTTATGGACACTGGGTTGATTAAAGATTATCCTTTTAATATCCATGGGATATATGTGATGTCTCCTCTTTCACTTCTGATATTAGTAATTTGTACCCACACTGGTTTTTTTGTTAGCCTGGCTAGAGACTTGTTGATTTTATCACCTTCTCGAAGAATCAGATTTTGGTTTTGCTGACTTTTCTCAATTAGCTTCATGTTTTCATTTTCACCGAGTTCTACTCTAATTTTCATTAGTTATTTTCTTCTGTGCACTTCAGATTCAATCTGTTCTTCTTTTTCTACTGCCCTAAGGCAGAAGCACAGGTGACTGATTTCAGATCCTTCTTTCTTTCTAACAAATGCAGTCCATGCTATAAGTTTCCCTCTAAGCACTGCTTTTGCCAAATCCCACACATTCTCATAAGTTTTCTTTTCAGTTTCATTTAGTTCAAAGTATCTTTATATTTTTCTTGAGATTTCTTCCTTGGTCCATGGGTTATTTACAAGTATGTTGTTTAATCTTCAAGTATTTGGGGATTTTCTAGCTCTCATACTGTATCAATTCCACTCTTTTAAATATATTTTGATGTAGCTTATGACCTTGAATGTGGAATATCTTGCTGAACTGTGCAATATAAGCTTGAGAAGAATGTGTATTCCCCAGTTTTTGCCTGAAGCAGTCAACAGATGTTCATCGTATCTAGCTGATTGATGACATTGTTGAGTTCACTCTGTCCTTACTCACTTTCCATCGGCCGCATCTGTCCATTTCTGATGGGGGTGGCGGAAAGGTACTGAAATCTCCAACTGTAATGGAGGTCCACTCATTTCTCCCTACAATTGTAACAGTTTTCGCAGTCCTAACAATATTTTGATGTTATGCTGTTAAGCACAGGTACATTAAGGATTGTACTGTCTTCCTAGAGAACTGACCCCTTCAACATTGTGTAACTCTCTTCTTTATCCCTGATAAACATCCTTGCTTTGAAGTCTGTCTTATCTGAAATTGGTAGAGCTACTCCCACTTTCTCTGGATTAGGGTCAGTACGGTCTATCTTTCTCCATCCATTCACTGTTCATCTGTATGTGTCTTTATATATAAAGTGGGTTTCTTATAGACAACATACAGTTGTTGCCCTTCCCTCAGGTCGGTCAGGCTCCAGCTCAACAGCTTCTTCTGAGGACAGACCTTGTTAGGAACAGAATGCTCTAGCCTATGTAAAAATGGTTCCCTTCCTCTTCCACTGACAAGACTGTGAGTTGTTACCCGCCCCCCGCCCCGCCCTGCCATATTCACTGTGAGAACCTCACAGAGATTCAGGAGGTGAAATTCACCAGTGTGAAGACCCCTCAACGAGTGGGTCCTCCTGGAGTTTTCAACCATCAGAGCATCCAGAATTTGTCAGTTATAGTTCAGGTTTTTCTACATCTAACACTTGTTCTTTCTTATCTCTCCTTGCTATTCTTTGGAACTCTGCAATCAGATGCTTGTATCTTTCCTTTTCTCCTTTGCTTTTCGCTTCTTTTCACAGATGGCTGGATGGCATCACCAACTCGATGGACATGAGTTTGGGTGAACTCTGGGAGTTGGTGATGGACAGGCAGGCCTGGCGTGCTGCAATTCATGGGGTCGCAAAGAGTCGGACACGACTGAGCGACTGAACTGAACACTTGTTCTCAAGTCTTACGTGGCTCTCATTAGTTGTGATTCTCTATATTCACTTGTCCAGTTTGGGGGACAGTCATTTTGCTCTGTGACCTATCTTCTCTAATGGATCTAAGAAGAGCTGCTGATTTTTCAGTTTGTTCAGATTTTTATTTGCTGTTACCTGCCGTCTATGGGGTCGCACAGAGTCAGACACGACTGAAGCGACTTAGCAGCAGCAGCAGGATGGAGTGACAACTTCCAAGCTTCTTACATGCTGGATTGGAAAATGGAAGTCTTAACTTCTGAAGTTGCTAAAGAATCAATTCACTGTTCATAAATTGGCAAATTAATGTCTAAAAGCAAGTATCTATCCTACCGTTCTTACATGATCTATACCTCATGGCAACCAAATAGCTGATACAGGAAAAATTTTTACGGAAAATTCCAGCTAACAATTGCATTAGGAATGACAGAAGTAAAATATTGTCATTTTACAACCTCCACTGCACTAATGGATCTAAGCAGTGGACACCAAGTGCTTCATTAGGTGAAAGGCTGAAGAGAAAATTTTTAATAGATTGACAAGGCTGGCAACACTGGAACATATTAGCAGAAATATATACCTCTTGTTATGAAACAACGGGAAATCTATACCAGCCCGAAATAAACAGCAAGAGTATTATCAAGTCTCTAGATCTAACTTCCAGTTTCCTGGAAAACTGAAGGATAAAGGAACACATGAAACTGCATTACAAGATACTAACAGCAAAATCCAAAATGAAAGAACTCAATTCTATTGAGTAAATTACCCAGTTTCTTTAAATGCATAGCATTTTAAAAGTGGGGTGGCAAGGGGAACCTACAGATTAAAAGAGATTATTAAAAGGCAATGTATAAGCCAGATTTGGATCATGATTCAAATGAACCAACTGCAAAAATAACATTTAACAATTATTTGAGCACAATCAGGATAATTTATAATGTTACGGAATTATCTTTATTTTTAGGTGAGTTCATAACATAGTTTTCTTAAAGAGTAATTATTTAGCAATAAATAATATTTACAGATAAAATTAAAAAACTGGAATTTTCTATAAAATTATCCAATGTAGAAGAAAGGTAGATGAGAGTACAGATGAAAAAAACAAACCAAAATATTGACTAGGTGGATGGATAGGTCAATGGGAGTTCACTTAATTATTCTCTCTTCTTCTGTACACTTGCAAATTTTCACAGTTAAAACCACTGTAAAAAGTTAGGCAGAGGGGACAGACACTGGTCGTGAAGAAAATTTAGAAGTGTCCCAATGAATTTATTTTGGCAGCATTTCTTTCGTGCAAATATATACTCACAGATCTTATAATCAATAATGTTTTATATTCAATAAAAATAAGATACTACTTATTAGAGACACTGAAATCTATTTCTTACCAGAAAATAGTGACTAAACACTTTTTAAAGTCAAACAGGATACAGCATCTCAGCGACTCTAAAACTGACACTGAAGAAAGAATCCCAGAGTGGAAAGACAGACCTTGACCATCTCTGCCTCCATCTGCTGATGGACACCTATGTAGCTCTTCTTCACCTGCTGCTTATCTTTGATCATCATGGTGAGCCTGTGTAAGGGCCCGGAGTTCAGGTCCTCTGCGTGTGTCTTCATGATCCTGCTGAGCTGTTCCGTCTGCTGAATCATAAGCAGCCAAGACTTTTTAAAAAACAAGAAACAAAATTACATTTGTATTAGAGGCTTCCATTTAGCTGTGTTCAGGAACTTTAAACATTTAGTTTTATACAAATTATTACATTAATATAAAAATAACAGGTTTCTGGCAATTATGCAATAAGCTATATGAATGTTCTGTATACAACATCTTTAAATTCAAGTACAAATGCTTCAAAATGCAGTAAGCAGAGACTGCAGAACACAGGACAGGATGGAGGGACCCATGGAGAATCCACTCCTGCAGGCTTCATCCTACCACTTCTTGTCTGTTTTCCAACACTGATATAGTGCTTCTGCCCACATTTTCTATTGTCTCAGTAAGGTAACCACTTCCTAACAGTCAAATGCAGCAGAAACTTACCCATCTTCATTTTAACCTGTTTCTCTGCAGCATCTGATCTTACTGACTCACGCTTCCTGAAACTTTTTTTTTTTTTACTTTATTTTACAATACTGTATTGGTTTTGCCATACATCAACATGAATCTGCCACAGGAGAACACGCATTCCCAATCCTGAACTCCTCTCCCACCTTCCTCCCCATACCATCTCTCTGGGTCAGCCCAGAGCACCAGCTCCAGGCATCCTGTATCCTGCATCGAACCTAGACTGGTGATTTGTTTCTTACATGATATTATACATGAAACTCTTGCTGTTGGTTTCTATGGCCTCTTTTCTTCCAACATACTGACCTGCCTTCCTTTCTACAAATTCCTTCTCAAGCTTTATACCTGCTCTGCTTTTGCTGCCTACATCTTAAATACTTGAATTCTCTAGATTTCTATCTTTTCTCTTCTCTTAATAAATTAGTTATAAACCATTTGCTTTTCCAGCTTATCACATTATTCAACAGCAGACACACATAATGCTGGGTTTGGGACAAGTGGGCAGATAGGTACAGCTGGAAGAACAAGTCATTTGTTATTAGACTTTCTAGCAGATAAGTGGAGAAGGCAATGGCACCCCACTCCTGTACTCTTGCCTGGACGGAGGAGCCTGGTGGGCTGCAGTCCACGGGGTCGCTAAGAGTCAGGCATGACTGAGCAAGTTCACTTTTACTTTTCACTTTCATGCACTGGAGAAGGCAATGGCAACCCACTCCAGCACTCTTGCCTGGAGAATCCCAGGGACGGGGGAGCCTAGGGGGCTGCCGTCTATGGGGTCGCACAGAGTCGGACACGACTGAAGCAACTTAGCAGCAGCAGCAGCATATAAGTACTGGGGGAAAAAAAGCAACAGAAGAATGCTCTTCACTATAGGTCTTCAAAATCCTATTCAGAAACAAGTTTAGTTTGGTCAGAAAGGATCCATATTAAAGATATATAAAAAAAAAAAAAGACAAGGTATGTTTGGATATTTCCTAAAAGTAATTTTTCTACACTGTTACTTCTGATCTGTGAATGAACGGAATTAATTTTGTTATTGTTAGTATTCCAAGGTAATCCTAAAACAAAATGTAATAAGTATCTCAATCATAGGCAAGCCTAAAGGAAGCAAATTCGTGGTCACAGTCAGAACTTTCCAGGGTCTAATTGGGTATTCTTGTGCTTGATACACTGAAGTATATGTTCTTTTACAAAAAGTAATCTTTGAGGACATTTCTTTAGGGAAAAAGGTCATTTTTAGTTGTAAAATTTCAGTTGCTTTTACAAACACAAAATAAGACAGGTGGCCTATGAACTCATCATATTTACTTTCAAATTCAAAACCCTGAGTACTAAGATGCTCTTGATACCATAAAGCCATTTAAAACTGACGTAGCTCTTCCATTAAACTATAAAATTTAAGACAGATGAAAACAAAAACTATACAAATGTGGATTTAAAATATAACCTAAACTGCCCTAGTAACTGCCGCAGCTCTGCCTTTTTCATTTGATATTTTCACTCTAAGAAATACAGTGTTAGGAAAACACTCTATATAGCATGTGCAGAACGTTGAGGCTACCAAAAATAAAGTGAGAAGAATCAGCTTCTTTCTCAAAAAACAAATACCCTCTATCTTCAGAAAACAAATATTCTCTAAGTGCTTTGTAGAAATAAATTTTTGTGTTTCTATGTAGGAGTTCTTGCAGCCTAGGGAGAAGTCTTCTTAGAAGCTAAGGCTAAAGGTCACACAAGTAGGTCAGATTACCCTCCAGCTCGCAGGACAGCCCATCTCATTGTCTAATAGCCTTGTTCACTGGAGTTACTGTGGAAAGTCAAAACCTCCCAAGGAATATATTATCACCCTGACTGTCAAAGCCAGAGGGACCTCAATATCTTCCATTTTGACCCAGGACACAATCTATAGAATCCTGTACTGTCAAGAACTCCTGCTCTGTGATTAGAAAACTCCTTATGCTTTTTATCAGAACCTTCCATTTATCTTGTATCTTTAACAAAAATCTGCTCGATCCCACTACTAACAACCTAATAAGGCTAATAAATACTCCCTCTCTTCGTAAAAAATGTTTCTGCTCTTCTGAAGCTGAAGCAACCCTAGAACTTGAACAATCCATTAGCAAGTCCTTCTGATTCTCCCTCCAAAGTCTACCACAGACCTACCCACTTCTATTCATAGTCCCTGCCACCCCTTTTGGAAGTTTTGATTATCTCTGGTTTAGACCTAACTGGTGTCCTCTCTTCTGCTGATGTTCCTTTCCACACCATTCCCCTTAAAGCAGCAAAAGAAACTGCCATCCTCCTGCTAAAACAGTATACAGGCTTTCCTTTTCATTTAAAGGAAAATCCAAACTTCATTCTAAGACCTAAAGTGTCTCAAATTACGTATCCTCTATCTATCCATTCAGTTTCAGTTTTGCCATCTTTTATCCAGCTGAATAAATTCCAGGAGTGTTGGTCTTTAGTCTCCTGAACATGCTCTCTTCCTGGGAGCTTATCCCCTCTTTCACATGGCAAGATCTATCTCTTTCATTCAGTTCAGTTCAGTTCAGTCACTCTTCCATTAGGAACCAGCTAAAACGCATGCAAAGAATATAATCAATCTGATTTCGGTGTTGACCATCTGGTGATGTCCATGTGTAGAGTCTTCTCTTGTGTTGTTGGAAGAGGGTGTTTGCTATGACCAGTGCATTTTCTTGGCAAAACTCTATTAGTCTTTGCCCTGCTTCATTCCGCATTCCAAGGCCAAATTTGCCTGTGACTCCAGGTGTTTCTTGACTTCCTACTTTTGCATTCCAGTCCCCTAGAATGAAAAGGACATCTTTTTTGGGTGTTAGTTCTAAAAGGTCTTGTAGGTCTTCATAGAACCCTTCAACTTCAGCTTCTTCAGCATTACTGGTTGGGGCATAGACTTGGATAACTGTGATATTGAATGGTTTGCCTTGGAAACGAACAGAGATCATGCTGTCGTTTTTGAGATTGCATCCAAGTACTGCATTTCAGACTCTTCTGTTGACCATAATGGCTACTCCATTTCTTCTGAGGGATTCCTGCCCGCAGTAGTAGATATAATGGTCATCTGATTTAAATTCACTGATTCCAGTCCATTTTAGTTTGCTGATGCCTAGAATGTTGACATTCACCCTTGCCATCTCTTGTTTGACCACTTCCAATTTGCCTTGATTCATGGACCTGACATTCCAGGTTTCTATGCAATATTGCTCTTTACAGCATCAGACCTTGCTTCTATCACCAGTCACATCCACAGCTGGGTATTGTTTTTGCTTTGGCTCCATCCCTTCTTTCTTTCTGGAGTTATTTCTCCACTGATCTCCAGTAGCATATTGGGCACCTACTGACTTGGGGAGTTCCTCTTTCAGTATCCTATCATTTTGCCTTTTTATACTGTTCATGGGGTTCTCAAGGCAAGAATACTGAAGTGGTTTGCCATTCCCTTTTCCAGTGGACCACATTCTGTCAGACCTCTCCACCATGACCCGCCCGTCTTGGGTTGCCCTGCAGGCATGGCTTGGTTTCATTGAATTAGACAAGGCTGTGGTCCTAGTGTGATTAGATTGACTAGTTTTCTGTGAGTATGGTTTCAGTGTGTCTGCCCTCTGATGCCCTCTTCAACACCTACCATCTTACTTGGGTTTCTCTTACCTTGGGCATGGGATAACTCTTCACAGTTGCTCCAGCAAAGCACAGCCACTGCTCCTTACCTAGGATGAGGGGTATCTCCTTACTGCCGCCCTTCCTGACCTTCAACGTGGGATAGCTCCTCTAGGCCCTCCTGCGCCTGCGCAGTCATCGCTCTGTGGGTTGCTCCTCCCTGCCACTGCCCTTGGCCTGGGGCATGGGGGGGCTCCTCCTGGCCACCGCCCCTGGCCTCGGGTATGAGGTGGCTTCTTCTGTTAGATATAATAATGTTTTGAGTGCTTCCTATGTATTAGGCACAGTTCTCAGAACTTGAAATGCATCAACTAATTTAATTCCCATTATATGAAGTAGCTAGTGGATACTGAACTACCTTCTAAAGACAAGAAAACTGAGACATAGATGGGAAGTAATTCATCTTAAATTGCATATCTTGAAAGTTGAGAACACAGGAGGTATAAAGTATATACCTAGCTCTTAGCTCTCAAGGTCATGGAAAACTTACTGAATTCCTAGCTACTCTCTTGCTCAGTGTGTCTTTCACCGTCATCATTGCTGTCAAGAACATTGGGAGGTACAATAGTGTACTAAGGAAGCAATTAATTAATAGTGGAAAAACCATAATGTTGTATAGTGAAAGTGAAAGTGAAATCACTCAGTTGTGTCTGACTCTTTGTGACCCTGTGGACTGTAGCCTACCAAGCTCCTCTGTCCATGGGATTCTCCAGGCAAGAATACTGGAGTGGGTTGCCATTTCCTTCTCCAGGGAATCTTTCCAACCCAGGGATCAAATCCAGGTTTCCCGCATTGGAGGCAGACGCTTTAAACTCTGAGCCAAGTATGGAAACATCAAAAGTCAGAACAACAGAATATAAAGTTCACATTTGAAATTCATATATATATACTACTGTATAACACTTTTGCTATATATGTGTGTTTGTAAGGAACATGTCAGCCTCATAAGAGTGCAGCTTTCTGACCCTGCGGAGGGGGATGGGAGGGGTGAGTCTGGAAGCAGGAATGGGGAACATTGTTGAATCTGAGTGATATGACTGTTATTCTTTGTATTTTTGTACTTATTACCTTTCTACAAATATGAATTTTAAATATTTATAGAAGACACTGATTCTTGAGTGGATGAGAGTTACATAAACGAGAGCTACATTTTAGCTGGGAGTCAGGACATGCAGATGAAGTGAAAGTTGCTCAGTGGTGTCTGACTCTTTGTGACCCCATGGACTATAGAGTCCATGGAATTCTCCGGGCCAGTATACTGGAGCGGGTGGCCTGTCCCTTCAGCAGGTAAAGAGGAGACTAAAAAGATAAGGTGTATGTTTCCATGCTACCCTCCCAATTTGTCCCACCCTCTCCTTCCTGTTCTCTGACAACCTAGAGGGGTGGGATGAGGTGGGAGATCGGAGGGAGGCTTAAGAGGGAGGGGATATATATACCTATGACTGATTCATACACAGAAGAACTGTACAAAAAAGATTTTTACGACCCAGATAATCATGATGGTGTGATCACTCATCTAGAGCCAGACATCCTGGAGTGTGAAGTCAAGTGGGCCTTGGAAAGCATCGCTATGAACAAAGCTAGTGGAGGTGATGGAATTCCAGTTGAGCTGTTTCAAATCCTGAAAGATGATGCTGTGAAAGTGCTGCACTCAATATGCCAGCAAATTTGGACAATGCAGCAGTGGCCACAGGACTGAAAAAGGTCAGTTTTCATTCCAATCCCAAAGAAAGGCAACGCCAAAGAATGCTCAAACCACCGCACAATTGCACTCATCTCACACGCTAGTAAAGTAATGCTCAAAATTCTCCAAGTCAGGCTTCAGCAATACATGAACCGTGAACTTCCTGATGTTCAAGCTGGTTTTAGAAAAGGCAGAGGAACCAGAGATCAAATTGCCAATATCCGCTGGATCATGGAAAAAGCAAGAGAGTTCCAGAAAAACATCTATTTGTGCTTTATTGACTATGCCAAAGCCTTTGACTGTGTGGATCACAATAAACTGTGGAAAATTCTGAAAGAGATGGGAATATCAGACCACCTAACCTGCCTCTAGAGAAATCTGTATGCAGGTCAGGAAGCAGCAGTTAGAACTGGACATGGAGCAACAGACTGGTTCCAAATAGGAAAAGGAGTACACCTCCACAAGGCTGTATATTGTCACCCTGCTTATTTAACTTATATGCAGAGTACATCATGAGAAACGCTGGGCTGGAAGAAGCACAAGCTGGAATCAAGATTGCCGGGAGAAATATCAATCACCTCAGATATGCAGATGACACCACCCTCATGGCAGAAAGTGAAGAGGAACTAAAAAGCCTCTTGATGAAAGTGAAAGTGGAGAGTGAAAATGTTGGCCTAAAGCTCAACATTCAGAAAACGAAGATCATGGCATCTGGTCCCATCACTTCATGGCAGATAGATGGGGAAACAGTGGAAACAGTGCCAGACTTTATTTTTTTGGGCTCCAAAATCACTGCAGATGGTGACTGCAGCCATGAAATTAAAAGATGCTTACTCCTTGGAAGGAAAGTTATGACCAACTTAGATAGTATATTCAAAAGCAGAGACATTGCTTTGCCGACTAAGGTCCGTCTAGTCAAGGCTATGGTTTTTCCTGTGGTCGTGTATGGATGTGAGAGTTGGACTGTGAAGAAGGCTGAGTGCCAAAGAATTGATGCTTTTGAAGTGTGGTGTTGGAGAAGACTCTTAAGAGTCCCTTGGACTGCAAGGAGATCCAACAAGTCCATTCTGAAGGAGCTCAGCCCTGGGATTTCTTTGGAAGGAATGATGCTAAAGCTGGAAACTCCAGTACTTTGGCCACGTCATGCGAAGAGTTGACTCATTGGAAAAGACTCTGATGCTGGGAGGGATTGGGGGCAGGAGGAGAAGGGGACGACCAAGGATGAGCTGGCTGGATGGCATCACGGACTTGTTGGATGTGAGTCTGAGTGAACTCCGGGAGCTGGTGATGGACAGGGAGGCCTGGCGTGCTGCGATTCATGGGGTCGCAAAGAGTCAGACATGACTGAGCGACTGAACTGAACTGAACTGAACTGATGGCAGAAACTGGCACAATGCTGTAAAGCAACTATCTACAATAAGAAATAAAAAAAAAAAAGGTGTAAATAAGGTATGTAAGACTGGTGGGGCTTCAGAGGAAAGTTTACTCAAGGTCAAGAGAATTAAGAAAAACTTCATGGAGGAAGGGATAGGTGAGCTGGACCTTGAAGGGTTAACCTAGTAAGTGGAAGGAAGGGAATTCCAGCCAGGGAGCTGGGCAGAACCCGTGGCTAGGTAGACACCTAAGAGTTACATTTGCAGGACCACAGAAGGGAGAAATGAGACCATGTCAGCAAAACATGCGGTCTGATCTGGTGCATTAAAGAAACACTTATTTAAGGCAACACCATATCACAAAAGAGGCATTCCTCAGCATTTATGTCTGTGACTATTTAGTTTTCATGATTCCAGTGGATCGTCAATAAGAGTCATGTTGGATGGTATTTCCTACCTTTACTGGGAATCTTGGAAGATCCATAGGAATTCAAGGAGTCATTTTCTTTATGAAGACAAACTCTCAATTTAATTCACTTCAAAAGGGCCACCAGATCTTTCTAGAACACAGTCTATGTATTTTCTCCACAGAGCTAGCTGATTAGTGGTATGAGAAAGAAAACTTAATGACCATTTATTTATATATTTCACTCATTCATTGAACTCCAAATACTTGCTTTCAAAAATTGCCAGGGGAGTGAAGAATTACTTCACAACTGGGCCTGTCTAAAGGCTGGGACAGAAGTCTGAGTTGGGAGAGAGTGGGAAAGAGGGACAATCCTAGCTTTGCTGAGAGATCTCGGGAAATGGGAATTCCCAATGGTTCCTTGGATTTTAGGCCTGTTTTCTCTGGGTTAACTGAGGAACATGGACTAAGACATTCTCCTTGGCCTGTTCACATCATATGATTCCCTGGGGTACTTGCCAGAGCCCCAGAAGAAGTAGACCTGTTCATGGGTGTCTCCCAGGCGCCCTCGCTGGAGATGGAGGAAGTGACATGAGCCCAGCTCCTCCCCTCCCACCCCGGCCCTGCAGCATGCACCCGAGGCTCCCCCTAGGCCCGGTGCTGTGTCCTCCCTGTCGGGGTGTTTCCTTTAAGGGTGAATGTAGAGATGATAGACCGTGAGATGAACGACTCCTTGGACCAGCACTGGGTGGTGTCTGTTCCACTGAGAGGAGGGTAAATGGACCTAGGGTGGGTCTCAGGACCTCCCCCAGACCCTGCACGGTGAGCGGGCAGCGGTATTCCCAGAGTCATCCCCTCCCCTCGTGCCTCTGTGGGAAACGCTCCTCTGACTCCCTCCACCCCATCCTGCTCCGTAGGGCTCCGCTTTCCCTGTTTCTTTCTCCTCAAGGCTGTCACTTCAGAAGTAGCGTCCCTTCTCTCACTGATGGGTCACAGGTGGGCATCCGTGGCAACAGATTACTGTCTCAACTACCTTTGTTATTCAGAAAAGCAAACTGAACACTAATGAATGAAAACATTTTTTTTTTTTTTTATGGTCAGTTCTCTCTGTGCACGCGTGCATGTGTGCTAAGTCACTACATTCATGTCTGACTCTTTGGGATCCCATGGACTGTAGCCCGCCAGGCTCCTCTGTCCATAGGATTCTCCAGATAAGAATACTGGAGTGGGTTGGCATGCTCTCTTTC
The DNA here is from genome assembly GCA_006410635.1 of Cephalophus harveyi. Lineage (NCBI taxonomy): Eukaryota > Metazoa > Chordata > Mammalia > Artiodactyla > Bovidae > Cephalophus > Cephalophus harveyi. The sequence continues at coordinate 19,833 of SJYT01044376.1, read as the reverse complement.
AGCGGATCTTCCTCACCTAGGGACTGAACCTGCGTCTTTTACATCTCCTGCATTGTCAGACAGGTTCTTGACCACTGGCACCACCACCTGGGAAGCCCCCTTGTTGTCCATGGTGTTCCCCAATTGTGCATATATATATATATTTTTTTTAAATAGTTTTTTGTATTTTGTTGCTCAAGGAGATGTTTGTCTAGGTTCAAGCACTGCAGCAAAGGGGCGCAGGTCCCAGCCTGTCTCACCTCTTTCTTGCAGAGAGATCTTGTTGATGCATCTCTATCAATATGTGAGTAATAATACTATCCATCTCATGGGGCTGTTATGAAGATTAAGGGAGCTAAACTAAAGAGTCTTAGAAGAGTGTTTGCTGCTGTTACTATGTTGTGTGTTTGTGTGCCTGCTTTGATTCCAGGGGTACTTGCCAGAGCCCCAGAAGAAGTAGACTTGTTCATGGGTGTCTCCCAGAATCTTGGAGAATGGGTTCTAGAATGTAATGAACTACAGCGAGTGCTTCCAAATCTCATTTGCCTTCTGTCATTGCAACCCCCCCTTGCTTGGGGTTCATGGGTTATTTTATGTGTCACTTTATTAGGTAATTCCAATGTTCTTGACATTGTCTTCTTCCGGACATTACAGGTGTTACAAAGCCTTTGAATTGCCCTGGGCAGACATTATTTAAAACTTAGCCTGTTTTTCCTATTAGGTTATAAAATATAAGCAGTATAAGAGCCAAGCAGAGCTAAGGGAGGATGTGACTCAGGTTGGGCCCCCAAGGGAAGGTTGACTAAATGTAAAAGGGAGTATGCAAACCACCGAACAAAACTCCGGAAGGCCAGGGCTCTGCAGGGTGTCCTTGGTCTAGTGGGGCTTGGGAAGAGCAGAAGGCCTGGCTTCACTCTCTACACTGGCTGGCTTCTAAAATCCAGTCCCCCCTGGGTTTGCCTCAAATGCTGTAAATTCTGGGAGCAAACACTTTTGCCCTTTGATATAGTCTTGGCTTAATTTCCAGATTGAACTGGGTTATCAAAGGGTCACTCTAAGAACACTGGAGAAAATTTTTGTCTCCTGGGAAATAGTATCGATATTAGGCAACATGAGGAAATATTTATTTAAAGACTGAATCTAGGACCCAAAGTCTTCATCTCTGAGGAGCTCTCTAAAGAAAAGAGGCAGCAGGAACTCAGAAAAATATGCACAAAAGTATACATAAAAATATGACATACCATGAACTCTGAGGGTTCTGTGTCATTGCTGAGTGAGTTACTGACGGTGTCACTGGGAATAGGACCTGGAGAGATGAGTCTGGGAAGAAAAGAGGACAGTAAATAATTTGAAGGCATCTTCAAAGGAAGGAAGGAGCTCATGATTGTTAGAAGACTCCTGAATGTGAGTGTTCTTTGCATGCAGAAATCATACCTTTTGCTTCGTATTCCTAGGACTTTGCATAGCATCTGGCACACAGTAAGCATTTAAGAACGTTGCTGGAACTGAGGGTAATCAGTCAGCCTGCTGTGCAGGAGGAGAGTTGGAGTGGACAGGGACGAAGGCAGAGAAAGAAGGTATGGCCAAGACCAAGAGACAAGAAGTGGTGGTGGGCATGGAGGGGACAGGACCCTGGGGAAGGAACCTGGGGGCGGGCAAAGCAAGTCTGAGACCTGGTGAGACCTGAGACCTGAGAGATCTCTGTCTCTCAGGCAGGGTCTATAGACATGTTCTCAGAGCCAGGAGGCCCTTTCTAAGAATTTGGAAACGCTGCCTTTCCATTTTGATCATCTGATGACCGCTCGGTGACTGAACCCTGCCATGCGATTTAGGTGTCCTGCTTTCCTTGTATTTGTGGTTAAGTGTTGACACTATGTAATTACCGAAATGATAGCACTGAACTTTTAAATACGCTGCTAATTATGTTGGCTATGCTTAGGTCGGCTGCTTCTAATGTCAAAATCACAGTAACCTTTCCTCAGCCACTACTGTTCAGTAGAGGGTTGTTTATCCAGGAGTTTAAATACTGGATGTGTCCAAAGAACAAAATTGTTCTACATGATTTTAAAATAATTGTAAAAAAATTGCTTCATAGTAATAAAGATTGATTAGCTCTAGGGTATTTGCTGTAAATGAATGGCCTGGGAATTCAGAGGACCAGGTGGCTGGGGCAGCAAAGAGATGTGACTGGCCATAAATGGTCTCTCTCACACTCCCCTCTCTCTCTTTTTCTCTTTTTCCTTTGCTAGTAAAATGGATTTGTGTTGGTTCTGGATTGTGCATGTTTTGGCAGGTAAGCCAAAGTGTTAAATTTAAAGTATTACATTGAAATTTGACAGATATATTTTATGCATTCCATTTCTTAATCTAAATGCTGGAAAGAAAAAAAAACCAGAGGTTGCATTCATGAAATACTAGGATAGAGCAAGTACTTTTCCAAACTAGTGAACTTTTTGAGTTAAGACTTTGAAATGTTGGAAATTCTGAAGTCATGAAAAACCCAGAATGTGAACATTAATTTATTTTAATCAGTTCCAAGAAAAAATCGCTTGTCCATAGTGAAATTTTCACTTGAAAGGAGCTTTTATAGAGCAAGATTTTGGTTTCTTAAATGGTGCTATATAGTGACATGTTGATTTGGTATGCAAGAAAATGGAACAGTGTGGCAGAGTCATGTACTGTGTAATGGTGGAGGACTAAGAAGAAAAGAAAAAAGTGAGTTTCATATGTGAATGCTGTGACTGTGCCAAATGATGTCCCAGTTCACTCTATTTAGGAGATGATTGCATCTGCTGAAACAGAGAAATGAGGTTGTATACTGACTCTGTGGATCACAATAAACTGGAAAATTCTGAAAGAGATGGGAATACCAGACCACCTGACCTGCCTCTGGAGAAATCTGTATGCAGGTCAGGAAGCAACAGTTAGAACTGGACATGGAACAACAGACTGGTTCCAAATAGGAAAAGAAGTACATCAAGGCTGTATATTGTCACACTGCTTATTTAACTTATATGCAGAGTACATCATGAGAAACGCTGGGCTGAAGGAAGCCCAAGCTGGAATCAAGATTGCCAGGAGAAATATCAATCACCTCAGATATGCAGATGACACCACCCTTATGGCAGAAAGTGAAGAAGAACTAAAGAGCCTCTTGATGAAAGAGGAAAGTGAAAAAAGTTGGCTTAAAGCTCAACATTCAGAAAACTAAGATCATGGCATCCAGTCCCATCACTTCATCGGAAATAGATGGGGAAACAGTGGAAACAGTGTCAAACTTTATTTTTTTGGGTTCCAAAATCACTGCAGATGGTGACTGCAGCCATGAAATTACAAGACGTTTACTCCTTGGAAGGAAAGTTATGACCAGCCTAGATAGCATATTAAAAGCAGAGACATTACTTTGTCAACAAAGGTCCGTCTAGTCAAGGTTATGGTTTTTCCAGGAGTCATGTATGGATGTGAGAGTTGGACTATAAAGAAAGCTGAGTGCCGAATAATTGATGCTTTTGAACTGTGGTGCTGGAGGACTCTTGAGAGTCCCTTGGACTGCAAGGAGATCCAACCAGTCCATCCTAAAGGAGATCAGCCCTGGGATTTCTTTGGAAGGAATGATGCTAAAGCTGAAACTCCAGTACTTTGGCCACCTCATGCGAAGAGTTGACTCATTGGAAAAGACTCTGATGCTGGGAGGGATTGGGGGCAGGAGAAGAAGGGGACGAGATGGCTGGATGGCATCACTGACTCAATGGACATGGGTTCGGGTGGACTCCGGGAGTTGCTGATGGACAGGGAGGCCTGGTGTGCTGCGGTTCATGGGGTCGCAAAGAGTCGGACACAACTGAGTGACTGAACTGGACTGAGCTGGAGTCAAGTGATGCTCCCCAGGGGCAGGGAGTCCCATAGAGTCACCTGTTAATGAAGTTTGGGTGTGGCATGTTAATACTTGTTAATACTATATAGTTGCTGATATACTGTTGGGTAATCCTCTGGTGCAGCTATTTTTGGTTTATTCTGTCTTCAGAACCTCTGACAATGCCTGGCACACAATTGTTGTTGTTCAGTCTCTATGTCATGTCCAACTCTGTGTGATCCTAAGGACTGCAGCATGCCAGGCTTCCCTGTCCTTCATTATTTCCTGGAGTTTGCTAAAAGTCAAGTCCATTAAGGTTAAGGTGAAGTCGCTCAGTCGTGTCCGACTCTTTGCGACCCCGTGGACTGTAGCCTACCAGGCTCCTCCGCCCATGGGATTCTCCAGGCAAGAACACTGGAGTGGGTTGCCATTTCCTTCTCCAGGGGATCTTCCCAACCCAGGGATCAAACCCAGGTCTCCAGCATTGGAGGCAGATGCTTTAACCTCTGAGTGATATTATCTAATCAACCCATCCTCTGTCGTCCCCTTTTCCTCTTGCCTTCAATCTTTTCCATCATCAGGGTCTTTTCCAATGGGTCAGCTGCTCGCCTTAGGTGGCCAAACTATTGGAACTTCAGCTTCAACATCAGTCCTTCCAGTGAATTTTCAGGTTTGATTTCCTTTAGGATTGACTGGTTTAATCTCCTTGCAGTCCAAGGGACTCTCAAGAGTCTTATCCAGAACCACAGTTTGAAAGCACCAGTTCTCTGGTGCTCAGCCTTCTTTATGGTCAAACTCTCACATATATATATGACTACTGGAAAAACCATAGCTTTGACTAGATGGACCTTTGTTGGCAAAGTAACGTCTTGGCTTTTTAATACATTGTCTAGTTTTTTCATAGCTTTTCTTCCAGTGAGCCAAGTGTCTTTTAATTTCATGGTTGCAGTCACCATCTGCAGTGATTTTGGAGCCCCCCCAATAAAGTCTGTCACTGTTTCCATTGTTTCCCCATATATTTGCCATGAAGTGATTGGACCAAATGCCATGATCTTAGTTTTTTGAATGTTGAGTTTTAAGCCAGCTTTTCCACTCTCTCTTTCACTTTCATCACGAGCCTCTTTAGTTTCTCTTTGCTTTCTGCCATAACGGTGGTGTCACCTGCATATCTGAGGTTATTGATATTTCTCCCAGCAATCTTGAGTCCAGTTTGTCCTTCATCCAGCAGGGCATTTCGCATGATATACTCTGCATATAAGTTAAATAAGCAAGATGGGTGACAATATACAGCCTTGACATACTAGTTTCTCAATTTGTACCAGTCTGTTGTTCCATGTCCAGTTCTAACTGTTGCTTCTTGACCTGCATACAGATTTCTCAGGAAGCAGGTCAGGTGGTCGGGTATCCCTATCTGTTTAAGAATTTCCCCCAGTTTGACTGTGATCCACACAGTCAAAGGATTTAGTGTACTCAGTGGAGCAGATAAAGATATTCTTCTGGAACTCTCTTGCTTTTTCTGTGATTCATCAAATGTTGGCAATCTGATCTCTGGTTCTTCTGCCTTTTCTAAAACCAGCTTGAACATCTGGAAGTTCATGGTTCACGTATTGCTGAAGCCCGGATTGGAGAATTTTGAGCATTACTTTACTAGCGTGTGAGATGAGTGCAGTTGTGTGGTAGTTTGAACATTCTTTGGCATTGCCTTTCTTTGGGATTGGAATGAAAACTGACCTTTTCCAGTCCTGTGGCCACTGCTGAGATTTTCAAATTTGGTATATTGAGTGCAACACTTTAACAGTATCATCTTTTAAGATTTGAAATAGCTCAGCTGAAATTCCATCACCTCCACTAGCTTTGTTCATAGTGATGCTTCCTAAGGTCCACTTGACTTCACACTCCAGGATGTCTGGCTCTAGGTGAGTGATCACACCATCGTGGTTATCTGGGTCATGAAGATCTTTTTTGTACAGTTCTGTGTATTCTTGCCACCTCTTCTTAGTATCCTCTGCTTCTGTTAGGTCCATACCGTTTCTGTCCCATATTGTGCCCATCTTTGTATATATTTGAATTAGATTAAAAAGAGTTACATTCTACAATGATGGTTTGGCTGAGCCACGTGGCTGTGGGAATCTCTATTCCCCGACCAGGGATTGCACCTGGGCCCTGCAGAGTCCTAACCACTAGGCCACCAAGAAACTCCCAGTAGAGAGTCTTTAATTTTTATAGGTGTCTATACCTTGCTGCAGCCTTTCCAGCACAATAGTGGGGTAGGAATAATTGAATTGAGTTACATGTTTGTGTTGTGTGTGTGCTACAGGAGGAGGGAAGCAGAGAGTGAAGCAGAGATAAGAAAAATACAAGAAAAATTAGAGACAAAACCACGATTATGAACCTTGGGGATTTGCAGGAGGGACTCTGTCACTGCTTCCTGGGTGAAGAGTGGTCACCTGAACACATGTGCACCCGGAACCTGTGAGCGTGACTTTGGGAATAAGGGTCTTTGCGAATATAATCAAGGTAAGGGTCTCAAGGTGAGGTCATCCCAGATCGGAGTGGGCCCTGCTGGTGTCCGTATGAGAGTTGGAAGAGAAGACATGTGGGGGCGGGGGCATGAGAGGAAGAAGGCAGAGGCTGGCATGATGCCTTCACAACCTGAGTGATGCCAGGAATTGTGGGCTGCCATGCGGAGTGTGGAGGTGGGCACAGAGCCTCCAGGAGCAACCCTGCTGACTCTTTAATTTCCGACTTCTGGCCTCTAGAACGCGGAGAGACTAATATCTGTTGTGTGAAGCCACCCAGTTTGTGGGGATTTGTTACAGCAGCCCTAGGAAGCTAATACCACAATGGAATATCAAGGTAAATAAAACTCATCTTTAGAACTGAGGAAATATTTAAAAATCTTTTGAACATTCTCTTTTCTTACCTTTTTTAAAAAATAGTCCTTCCAATAGTGTGTCTTCTAAATGGATTTACAATTGAGAAAATAAGAAGGTCAACAGAAAGAATTTGAAAAGCTGGCAGTGTGACGCTCAGTTTCTTACACTAAGGGCTCCCTTTCTTTGGCCAGTGCCTGGGTCGCCGCCACAGCCCTTGCTCTCTCAGAGCCAGCATGGCTATGCGGTGTGTCCACTGCCATCAAGGTCCAGCGTCCACTGCTCCTCTCCCACCCAAGAGAGAAAGAGCAGAAACAAGAGGTGCGATTTGCTGGGGAAGGTCTTCCAAGTGATTGTTGCTGACATCGAAAGCTGAAGCCAAACAGAGCCCCACGTGTGTCTCCCTGCTCAGGGAGAAGCTGTCCTTGGGCTTCGTCACCATCACGGTGCAACGTGCGCGCCTGTAATGGTTCATCTTCTCCTCCATAGAAGGAAGGCTTTTCAACAGAGATGTCCAGAAGTTAAAAGAGGAATAGAGTACTTTTTCTCTTTATAGGTAGTTAAAACCCCAATTTAAAGCCATTTCCAAATATGCACTGAATATATGAAACATCAAATAATCACTCACTAAGTGCCACAGTCTTGAGGTTTTATTCCTGGCAGGAAGATACATAAATTAGATCAGTGCAGGCCTTGGAGTCTTCTCTTGAGAAACCTGTGCATTCCGTTCCTGTCACAATGGCTAGAGAAGGCATTTTATATTCTCCATCCCACACAAAGCCTTGGGCTTAGAAATGCTAGCGTTTTCATCTACTTCAACCAGTGTGGACTCTGAAGGGCGGGGAGGGGATATTATTTTTCATTTCAACCATTCAAAAGAATGAGCTTTCCAGAAGAACTTTTGTTCCTACAATAAACCTAACTAGACCTATTTATTCACTGAAAAAAAAAAAAAAGGGAGATGGAGAGAACTCAGTAAAGCCAAGAATCTGTCAGCTCCATAATAGTGGTTGACCAAGGTCTCTGGCTTGAACACTTGTAAGAGTGCAGCAGGGCCGGAGGCCTTGGAGAGTGGAGACTGGTCTTAGAAGGAATCAGCCCCAAGGCCTAGAGATCTGCTTGTGTGCTCTGTAGTCAGGGGTGAGCTAGGCCTGAATTTAATTCATCGGTTAGGATATTTTACAAAAAAAGGCTCTCCTCCCAGCATGGGGGAGATGCAGTGATCTCACAAGGAGAATGCCCTCAAGGGAGGGCGTGGGTTGATCTATGTTACAGGCATGTTCCTGAAATCTGAGTGTGAGTTAACTTTCAAAAGTAAGCTAGGTTCCCCCTCTCAAGATTTATTGACGTGTAATTGACATAGAATATTGTGTATGTTAAGGTGTACAATATGATGATCTGACATATCAGTTCAGTTCAGTCGCTCGGTCGTGTCCGACTCTTTGCAACCCCATGAATTGCAGCACGCCAGGCCTCCCTGTTCATCACCATCTCTCAGAGTTCACTCAGACTCACGTCCATCAAGTCCGTGATGCCATCCAGTCATCTCATCCTCAGTCGTCCCCTTCTCCTCCTGCCCCCAAACCCTCCCAGCATCAGAGTCTTTTCCAATGAGTCAACTCTTTGCGTGAGGTGGCCAAAGTACTGGAGTTTCAGCTTTAGCATCATTCCTTCCAAAGAAATCCCAGGGCTGAGCTCCTTCAGAATGGACTGGTTGGATCTCATTGCAGTCCAAGGGACTCTCAAGAGTCTTCTCCAACACCACAGTTCAAAAGCATCAAGTCTTCGGCACTCAGCCTTCTTCACAGTCCAACTCTGTTGCAGTCACCATCTGCAGTGATTTTGGAGCCCCCAAAAATAAAGTCTGACACTGTTTCCACTGTTTCCCCATCTATTTCCCATGAAGTGATGGGACCAGATGCCATGATCTTCATTTTCTGAATGTTGAGCTTTAAGCCAACTTTTTCACTCTCCTCTTTCACTTTCATCGAGAGGCTTTTGAGCTCCTCTTCACTTTCTGCCATAAGGGTGGTGTCATCTGCATATCTGAGGTTATTGATATTTCTCCCAGCAATCTTGGTTCCAGCTTGTGTTTCTTCCAGTCCAGCATTTCTCATGATGTACTCCGCATATAAGTTAAATAAGCAGGGTGACAATATACAGCCTTGACGTACTCCTTTTCCTATTTGATCTGACATATATATGTATATATTATGGAATGATTGCCACAATAAAGTCAGTTAACACATCCATCACGTCATATAGTAGTTAGGGATCTTGTGTGTGTGTGTGTATGGGCGTGGTGAAAATATTTAAGATTTATTGTCTTAACACTTTCAGATCTATGTGTGCATGCTCAGTCACTTCAGCCATGTCTGACTCTTTGCAACCCCATGGACTGTAGCCCACCAGGCTCCTCTGTCCATGGGATTCTCCAGGCAGGAATACCAGAGAGGGTTGCCATGCTCTCCTCCAGGGGATCTTCCCCACCCAGGGAACAAACACACATCTCTTACATCTCCTGCACCGATAGGCGGGTTCTCCACCACTGAGCCACCAGGGAAACCCTTCAGATCTAAACTATAGTATTATTAACTATAGTCCAAGTGCTGTGCATTACATCCTGAGAACTTAGTCATCTTCTAACTGGAAGCTCGTACCCTTTGATCAACCTCTCTCCAGTCCCTGGCAACCACTATTCTGTTCTGTTTCTATGAATTCAGCCTTTTTTAGATTCCACATATAAGTAAGAACATACAGTTTTTTTTTTGTCTTTCTCTTATATCACTCAGTGTAATGCCCTTAAGTGGAGAAGGAAATGGCAACTCACTTCAGTATTCTTGCCTGGGAAATCCCATGGTCAAAGGAGCTTGGTGGGCTATAGTCCTTGGAGTCGCAAGAGTCAGACACAACCTAGCAACTAAACTACCAGCACCACTGATGCCCTTAAGGACCATCCATGTTGTCACAAATGGTAGGATATCCTTTTTTTTTCATGCTGAATACTATTCTATTGGAAAATTGAACTAGGTTTAAAATGGACTGGGCTTCCCTTGTGGCTCAGCTGGTAAAGAATTTGCCTGCAATGTGGGAGACCTGGGTTCAATCCCTGGATTGGGAAGATCCCCTGGAAAAGGGAAAGGCTACCCACTCCAGTAGTCTGGCCTGGAGAATTCCATAGACTGTATAGTCCATGGGGTCACAAAGAGTAGGACACGACTGAGCGACTTTCACTTTCGCTTTAAAATGGATTGGCAAACTTGACTTTCTTTTTTAAATTTTATTTATCTATTTATTTGGCTGTGCTGGGTCTTAGTTGTAGCTTGTGGATCTTTGATCTTCATTGCCACGTGCAGGACTGTTAGCTGTGGCATGTGAACGAACTTCTAGTTGCGGCATGTGGGAACACTGGCCCTTGGTTAAATATCGTGAAGTTTCTGGTATTCACCAAGGGAAAGACAGCTCAGAAATGCACATAGAGATGCTAATGGTTCTGCAAAGGATTGCAGACCTTCATTCAAACATGCAGATGAACACCCTCTTTCCTCTGGCCCAGACTGGCATCTGACTTGTCTTGAGGAGAGGATTGCCCTGGCCTGTAATGAGTCTCATAAATTCTCAAGGCTGGTTGCTTTCAATTATAAGAAACATCTTTCTCATTCTCACCCCTCTGTATAAATAGACACTTTCTTCCAAAGCCAAATGGTGGAAAGTTAGAGCCTGAGATGCCTGTCATTGCCCTTCACTTCCTGCTTGATTCTACAGAGGAGGGAGTGGAGGCTCAGAGGGAAAGAGCCTGACTCCGGTGGCAAAGCCAGCAGCAGTATCAGGAGGGGCCAGGCCACTCTCTGGAAAGATCACCAATCACTCTTAAGCAAAACAGAGGGGCAGTGCTCCCTTGTGAATTTATTTGCATGTGACTTACATTATTCGTAGGTTCCACTGAATCAGTAAATCCAAGAGACAGCTAACCAGGAATTAGAGCTAGTAGGAACTGACGGGCCGACAGTGCAGTCCCAGGACAGACCAGCTGCTCTTGGCTGACACTCCAGACCTAGCTACATAACTCACATGGCACTTTGACTTGTCACCACTGTGAGGAAGTCTTTCCACAGAGTGGCTAGCTGGGAATTGTCACTCTTGTCATCAAAACAGAGGGTAGAGATTTTTGTTAGATAAACTCAGCCTGTTTATAGTACCCTCCAGCGTATGTAAAAGTCAGTAGTTGGTTACTAGCTTGTGACAAATACTTAAAGTCAGGAGTGTGCTGTTTATACAGTTGGCATTGAATGCAGATTGCATTTTCACATGTAATGTTCTCTCAAAGCTAAGAACATTTTGATTACTGCATAGTTGATAGGATTACAACGTTTAATTTTAAAAATTATTCCTACCATAAGCTTTTTGTCTCTTGACTGTGATATAGGCTGAGAACTTGTTGCACGGTTGATACGCTAAAGGAAATATAGCTGAGGTGCAAGAGAAGAAAGGTGTAAGTAAAGAAAACAATTGTGATCTGAATTTTATCTTGTTCAGAGCTTGAGCAAACATTCATAAGGAGGGTAGAGGCTTTTAGATGATAGATGTTATTGAAGGTGGCTTTTAAAAGTTTGACCTTGATTCTTAAATGCTTCTCACCTCTGTCTCCTTAAATTTCTGTAAATCCATGAGCATCCTTTGACTTCTCCCCTCCTTTCTTCCTTTCTTTAGTCCTCCAAGATGCCCTTTCACAGTCTCTCGGTTGGACTTTGGGGCAGGGCCACAGGCTTCCAGGCTCCCAGGCTTGAGGTCCTGTAGTATCCCTCCTGCTGCCTGCACGAGCTTTCCCCTTTCCCAGGTGGCCCAGGAGACAGGAGACACATGGTGAAACTGTGGGGACGGGTCCTGAATCCTATCCTGGGCTTATGGGGGGTTCAACAGGGACCACCGGGAGAGGCCCTGGCAGGCTCCAGTGGGCTGAACGAGCGCGGGATGGACCGTTATTCTGTGTGCTTCTGGGAAGGTCACTCAAATATCTGGCCATGTTTTTCTTCATCTGTAAGTGGCGTGGTTAGACTGTGTAACCTCTAATTCCTTTCTGGTTCCAGTGTTCATGATTGTTTAGGAGACTCAGTTTGATTCAAGGCATATCCAATTCCATTTAATAAGACTCATGTTATGATGAGATTCCTCTCTACATCCTCAAAAGAATATAAAAAGAGATATTTGTTTTGGATGACAATAATTGAATGTGACTGCCTTTGGTGTAACTCCAGCATCAAGGGGCTTATTAAGCATTTTGGAGGAGCAGAATGAGCTGAGATCTCAATCTGACTTTTCCTTTCAAATTGGACCTGATTTGTTCTTCTTTCACTTATATACCCTGAAAGTATCAGATAGCAATGGAAGACAGTCAAAATTCCATGCAAATCAGTTTCTCCATGGCAGGTGGAGTGGCAGGATTCTCCAGTCAGGAGTCTGTCACTATGGTAACTGGCAGAGGCCCCTGCCCCAAATGTCCCCCTGTTCATCCATTGTAAGGAGCTGCAATCAGCCCTGCTCTCTACGGTCTAGTGAACACATTCACATAGATAAAACTTGTTGGACAGAACAGCCAAATCTGTGGTGAAATGCTAGTGACTGGAGAGAAAAGACAAAATGTAAATGAGAGCCCTCATTTATGAAATGTTGAAATTTAAAAGAAATCACTGCCCTCCAATTATCTGATTTGTATAAACATTCAAACCAGAGCTTGGTGTGGGGCCCCACTGGTGAGATGTATCAAACATAATATGTGAGGATATATTAAGTGTAATGGTTTAAAGTAGTCCATTTGCAAAATTTCATATGAGAAAAGTAAAACAGATTCAAGATTGTTCCTTTAACACTTATTTCTCTGTCACTGATGCTGGTGTTTTCAAAAGTCAAGGAACAAAAGGGTTACATGATGACTAGGATGTGGGGAACCATGTGTTACTCTGGGAATGGCTATGAGACTGGGGCTTGCATATGAACTTATCTGACCCGGCAGGAAAAGGAGTTGAAAATCTGTTGAACTAAAAGTCTATAGACTGAGCAATCTGCAGAGACTTGCCAAGGACTAAAATTTATAGATACATAATTATTTTCTCATTGGGATCATAACACACACACACACACACACACACACATATTTGTCTCTTATGTAAAGGAAATTGAACTTTCATTGCAAAGAAAGCGAGCATGTTCAGATAAATATAAAAGTAAGCCATATTCCCAAGTGCAATAACAGTAACCCAGCTCAAAGAGTTCTTGTGATGATTAAATGAGTAAATATAGAAATAAATCAGTTACAACAGTGCCTGGCCCAGAGCAAGCAAGCACTTACATAAGTGTTAGCTAGCATCGTGACCATATACCTTGATACACAGACATCTGATTTCCCCTCCCAACTATTCCTCCCCAGTACTTCCTAGCTCCATAAGTGACATTATCATTTTTTAAAAAAGTTATTCAGACCCCAAATTTCACTTTTCTATCTACCTCACACTGTGAATTCTGGATCAACCCTGGAAATTCTATCTTTAATATCGATCCAGAATTTAACTACTTCTCACCAACTCCATGACTACCACACTGATTCAAGCCATGAGCATCTCCTGCAATGGCCTTTGAACTGGTCTTTCTGCCTCCACTTTTGTGCCCCCTGTAGACTGTTACACACAGTAGCCAAAGTCCTGCCCCAGCCCAAACCCACCAGTGATTTCCAAAAGACCCTGGCCTTGCTGGCCCACCGACCTTACCTCCCACTTGTTCCCAGCCACGGCTCCTTCTTGCTGAGCCTTGAACGTGCCCACTGTTCTTTTCTGCCAGCATCTGAACTTGGTGTCATCTGGAGAGAGTCTTGCAGTATATTTCTTCCTGTATATTTCTGTCCAAATGTCATCTCCTCAGAGAACTCTACCATAATCAGGCTATTTAAAATGCTTCCCGCCACCACACTCTAATTATTTACATTGATTTTAATTTTTATTCAAAGCAATTATCCATCTATGACATTATGTTTAATATCTGTTTCTTTCTCTGGGCCTTTTTACATTGTAAACTGTATAAGAGTGGGAACTTTGCAAGTTTTGTTCATGGCTATCTACTCAGTGCCTGGAACGGTGTCAGGAATGGTAGGAATGCAGAAGTGCTTCCTACATATTTGATGAATAGATGAGTGAATGAACAGTCTCTTTATCCATATGTACGTTATAAACTTTATTACACTGTGTATTGTGTCGTGGCCCACTTTAATATCCTGTACTGCATCCTGTGCATTTTCTCTGCCAGTAAATAGACCTTCACTACTCCATTCTTATTGGTAGCACAGTAGATCTTTGTGTGGTGTATGGATGTACAATAATTAATTGAAACAATGTAACATTAGTGGACCTTCAGCCTGATTTCAAAATTTTCCTGTTATAAAAACCACTGACATGAACATCTTTAGGAATAGCCTTAGCGATAACCACAGGATAAGCTGTTGGAAATGACTATGTGTAAGGTGTGCTCATTTGTACTATGTTATTATAGTACATGGCTTTCCTGAGAGCTTGGTAAAGAATCTGTCTGCAATGCAGGAGACCCTGGTTCATTTGCTGGGTTGGGAAGATCTGCTGGAAAAGGGATAGGCTACCCATTCCAGTATTCTTGGGCTTCCCTTGTGGCTCAGTTGGTAAAGAATCTGCCTGCAATGTGGGAGACCTGGGTTTGATCCCTGGGTTGGGACGATCCCCTGGAAAAGGGAAAGGCTACCCACTCCAGTATTCTGGCCTGGAGAGTTCCATGTACTCTATAGTCCATGGAGTTGCAAAGAGTAGGACACGACTGAGCGACTTTCACTTTAAAATGGATTGGTGAACCTGACTTTTTTTAAAAAATTTTATTTATTTACTTATTTGGCTGTGCTGGGTCTTAGTTGTGGCTTGTGGGATCTTTGGACAGGCAAAACACCTGTCCAACAAATCAAGTCATAAAACCTACAGTTCTGCCCTATTATAGGATGCTTACATCAATGTGCATTAGGTAAGGAGGGATGAGTGCCCTCCTAGGAGATATCACAGGTTTTCAGGGGTCTCAGCAGCAAAGATGGTTGGACCACATTCTTAAAGACAAGAATAGGCAGTTGGGTCCTGCCTACATGCTTTTACATACGATATTCTGGCCCCACTATGCAAGAGTTACCCTTCTGATGTTTTTAAAATAAGAGATGCCTAGTAATGAATGATTTAAAGAAATATACGTTTCTGTGGTGTTCGTTTCCACGTCCTAGGCTCTCAAACCCCAGTAAGTCCAGCTTCACTGCTGGCGAATCCTCTCACTCCGAGCTTTCCAAAGGCTGCTGCCCTGGGTGGGGTGTGGAGCAGGAGACATGCATTAGCTCTGGACCCCCTGCCTCCTGGACTTGCAGCGTGGAAACCCCACTCTCCGTGACTCAGGGTAAGGGCCTGAGCTGGGGGCATTGCTATTCCCCCTTGGGTCATCTGATTTTTATCTCCCTGATTTCACAGTTTGTTAATGACATTTTCAAAAGTTCTGTGGGTTCCAAAATTGTTTCCACAATTTCATTTTTTTTTTTTTTTGCATGAGAGGTTTAAATTTGCTATTTTTTGAGACCGAATGGTTATTGTCCTATAATTTAAAGTGTGTGACATTTCAGTGTGAAAGCTTGGGCCCTCAGTCTGTAAGCTGACTCTTTGGGCCACTTTGGATGGTTTCCTCTTGTTTTGATGGAGGCCCAGCTGAAGAAGCTGTATCCACATAATTCTTCACAGGTCAAGTGCATGGCAGGTAGAGGGAGGAGGGATTTGGCGGCTTGTTCTGCTGAAAATTCTCGGGCTGATAAACCAGATGAGAACTCTTCAGGGCTTTGCCTGCTTCTTTGAGCAAGTCCTGTGCGCCAGGCATAGGGTGCTTGGTCCTGGGGCTCCCAGCAGGATTAAAACACAATCTCCATGTGCTCCAGTGGTACAGAGTGGGCTGTTGTATTGGAGGCTAGCACCATATTGTAGCTCTGCCACTTACTATTTGTAGGACTTGCTCAAGCCACTTGGTCTGCCAAGCCTCAGTTTTTCCATCTGTAAAATGGCTTCAAATGTGTCACAAATTGGAAAATCCACCCACAGACTGCCTGGGGCTTATGCTAAGACGTATAAACAATATCTGCAGTCAAATTCTTCATCCTTTGGGAACTTAGTCTCTCATCTAGAAAATCACTACCTTTATTCCTAAAAGTTGTGGTGAGGACCAGTTGCAATGATCTCTGAAAATTGTCCACCAAGGGAAGGAAGAAGGGAACTCTTCATTCCCTTCCCTTCAAAGCCTTTCTATTACTCAGAGGCTTGATCTGGCCCAGAGAGGTCAAGGAGGTATTTTGTGGGAATCTGATGCCCCCCTCCTCCCATTTTATGTTTTAACTATATTAATTCTTGACACATTAAATCTGGGCGTTTCCATTAGAATTTTGATTTGCTGTTTCTTTCTTTAAATATATTTGCCAAAAGTAATATACACATACTACTTTTATTACCATAATTAAAAAAAAATAGTAACACAAGACTTAAATAAAGTAGGAGTCCCCTCCTGCTCCTTCTGTCATGCTCCCCAGAGGCATCTGCTTTCATTTCTTGGCATTTTGCTCTATCTTTCTAAATAATAGAACAATACTGCTCCTTCACGTTATAAAGATTGACTTTTTTTATGAAAAATGGAAGTTGAACTCTCTTACACACATGTACTCTAAGACTCACTCTCAGTGCAGTTAAGCCATAATTACTTGTTAAATTAGTACCCAGTGTAATTGCATTTTTAGGATAGTATAAATATTGCTCATAGCTGTGATTACATGTTCTTACAGCTTTTTGTTTTTCCTGGAGTTCAAATTGTCTTAAAAAAATCTGCTTGGTGTTATGTTCTTACACTAATTAGTTTGCATATTTCTTCAGAAGAACATGTCTTTAGGAATTGGCACCCCTTTTTTTTTTTTTTTTTAAATCTCTTGGAGACATTGTTTCTGGATTAATTAATTTCCTACTCCAAGCCAAAGTTGAGGACTTTCAAAGCCTCCTATATACACTGACTTAAGTATTTCCATTATTGTTATTCAAGGAATTATTTTTGTGTCTCTTCCTGAGATTATACTCCTCATTTTCTGGGTATCTTGCATTCTTTTTATCTCTGTTTACTTGTTTTTATGGAACACATCCTCCAGTAACTTTTGACATAAGGTACATAGGAAGTAAATTTTTTGAGGCCTTGAATATCAGAAAACTTTTATTGTACAATTACATAAATTATAGTTCAGTGGCCTATAAAATCCTAGATTGAAAATATTTTCAGATTTTGAAATATTGCTCCAGAATCTTCTAGATTTCAAGGTGCTTTTAGAAAATCTAATTCCTTGCTGATTCTTGGCCTTTGGTATATGACCTATTTTTTCTCTCTGGGATTTCTTAAGCTATTTTTCTTTATTTCCAATATTCAGACATTTCACAGTGGTTTGCCTTGGTATGGTCTGTTTTTTATTTATTGTCCTGAGCACTCAGTGGACCCTTTCAGTTCTGAAATTCATGGCCTTTAGTTCTGGGAAAGTTTCCAATTTTATCTGATTTTTTTTAACTTCTGTTTACTTGGTGTTCTTTCTGGAACTCCTATTAGTCAGAGATCAGACTTTCTGAATTGATCTTCTATTCTAAAAATTCTTTTTTCTTCTGTTTCCCCATTTGTTATCATTTTTTTGTTCTACTTCTATGAAGACTTCCTCAAATTTACCTTCTTTTTAAAATTTATCTTGCATGTATTCATAAGAGCTCTTTCCTGTTCTCTGAAAGTTTCTCTCTTTTCTTTTAAAAATAACATCCTATTCTTGTTACTGCTATTCAAGTAGGCAATGTTTTCTCTTATCTCTGAGGATTTTACATTAAAGTTTAAGTTTCCTTATGCCCCAGTCTAGTCTTTGTTTCATCTTTTTCATTTATTAATTTTGGTCTCTGTATTTAATGCATCTGATGGTCACTGACTGACTATGGTGACATGTCAGTCAGTTCAGGCGCTCAGTTGTGTCCGACTCTTTGCGATCCCAAGAATCGCAGCACACCAGGCCTCCCTGTCCATCACCATCTCCTGGAGGTCACTCAGATTCATGTCCATCGAGTCCGTGATGCCATCCAGCCATCTCATCCTCAGTCGTCCCCTTCTCCTCCTGTCCCCAATCCCTCCCAGCATCAGAGTCTTTTCCAATGAGTCAACTCTTTGCATGAGGTGGCCAAAGTACTGGAGTTTCAGCTTTAGCATCATTCCCTCCAAAGAAATCCCAGGGCTGATCTCCTTCAGAATGGACTAGTTGGATCTCCTTGCAGTCCAAGGGACTCTCAAGAGTCTTCTCCNAGCGTCAGAGTCTTTTCCAATGAGTCAACTCTTTGCATGAGGTGGCCAAAGTGCTGGAGTTTCAGATTTAGCCTCTAAAGAACACCCAGGGCTGATCTCCTTCAGAATGGACTGGTTGGATCTCCTTGCAGTCCAAGGGACTCTCAAGAGTCTTCTCCAACACCACACTTCAAAAGCATCAATTCTTTGGTGCTCAGCTTTCTTCACAGTCCAACTCTCACATCCATACAGGACCACTGGAAAACCATAGCCTTGACTAGACGGACCTTTTTTGGCAAAGTAATGTCTCTGCTTTTCAATATGCTCTCGAGGTTGGTCATGACTTTCTTTCCAAGGAGAAAGCGTCTTGTAATTTCATGGCTGCAGTCACCATCTGCAGTGATTTTGGAGCCCCCCAAAATAAAGTCTGACACTGTCTCCACTGTTTCCCCATCTATTTCCCATGAAGTAATGGGACCAGATGCCATGATCTTCGTTTTCTGAATGTTGAGCTTTAAGCCAACTTTTTCACGCTCCTCTTTCACTTTAATCAAGAGGCTTTTTAGTTCCTCTTCACTTTCTGCCATAAAGCTGGTGTCATCTTCACATCTGAGGTTATTGATATTTCTTCTGGCAATCTTGATTCCAGCTTGTGCTTCATCCAGCCCAGCGTTTCTCATGATGGACTCTGCATATAAGTTAAATAAGCAGGGTGAAACTATACAGCCTCGACGTACTCCCTTTCCTATTTGGAACCAGTTTGTTGTTCCATGTCCAGTTCTAACTGTTGCTTCTTGACCTGCATATAGATTTCTCAAGAGACAGGTTAGGTGGTCTGGCATTCCCATCTCTTTCAGAATTTTCCACAGTTTATTGTGATCCATACAGTCAATGGCTTTGGCATAGTAAAGCAGAAATAGATGTTTTTCTGGAACTCTCTTACATTTTGATGATCCAGCAGATGTTGGCAATTTGATCTCTGGTTCCTCTGTCTTTTTACAACCAGCTTGAACATCTTGAAATTCACAGTTCACATATTGCTGAAGCCTGGCTTGGAGAATTTTGAGCATTATTTTACTAAAAGAAACAAACAATATGTCCATTTGGTTTGTACAAATACTAGGATTATATGTCAACAGTGATTTTATTTCTAGGTGTTGTGCCTATGGAATGGTTTTCATTTTGATCTTATGGTGTATCTTTGTTTTAAAATTTTATACAGAGAATGTTATTATTTTATAATGAAAACCATTTTTTAAAGTCAAGATATACTTTGATAATTTCCATACAAGAATCAAAGTGGGAGGATCTTCTAACTGTTGCTATATGTGTAACTTGATGCAAGAAATTAAAAGCAAAGGGTGGGATTTCTCAAAGTCAAAGGTAGGCCATATTTATCATTTCAGGATTCTGCTATAATTATTTTTTTCCCCTTAACTTCAGGCCTACAGATTTAATTTTGCTGAAAATAGACTTATTGATATAAAAAGGTTAAATTTTGGCACCAATATCCTTTGGGCCTTTCTACCTTACCCCATCTCTTGCCCTAATCTCATTGCTTATACAGGTCACACCATCATAAGTCTTCAGGGTTCCAAACAATTGTAAATGGAGGGTTGGTACTTAAGGAAATAATCTCAGATTCAGTTCAGTTCAGTCGCTCAGTCGTGTCCGACTCTTTGCGACCCCATGAATCACAGCGTGCCAGGCCTCCCTGTTCATCACCAACTCCCGGAGTTCACTGAGACTCACGTCCATCGA
>SJYT01044369.1:83522-128891 GCA_006410635.1 Cephalophus harveyi | reverse complement strand
ACTGTGGTGTTGGAGAAGACTCTTGAGAGTCCCTTGGACTGCAAGGAGATCCAACCAGTCCATTGTGAAGGAGATCATCTCTGGGATTTTTGGAAGGAATGATGCTAAAGCTGAAATTCCAGTACTTTGGCCACCTCATGTGAAGAGTTGACTCATTGAAAAGACTCTGATGCCGGGAGGGATTAGGGGCTGGATGGCATCACTGACTCGATGGACGTGAGTCTGAATGAACTCCGGGAGTTGGTGATGGATAGGGAGGCCTGGCATGCTGCGATTCATGGGGTTGCCAGGAGTCAGACACGACTGAGCTACTGAACTGAACTGGTCTATTTTATCATTTAAAGTTTGTGTTTCCTTGTTAATTTTCTTTTAGTTGATCTATCCATAGGTGTGAGTGGGGTATTAAAGTCTCTCACTATTATTGTGTAATTGTTAATTTCCCCTTCCATACTTGTTGGGGCTTCCCTGGTGGCTCAGAGGTTAAAGTGTCTGCCTGGAATGTGGGAGACCCGGGTTTGATCCCTGGGTTGGGAAGATCCCCTGGAGAAGGAAATGGCAACCCACTCCAGTACTCTTGCCTGGAGAATCCCATGGAGGGAGGAGCCTGGTAGGCTACAGTCCATGGGGTCGCAAAGAGTTGGACACGATTGAGTGACTTTACTTACTTACTTATACCTGTTAGCATTTGTCTGACATATTGCAGTGCTCCTATGATGGGTGCACATATATTTATAATTGTTATAGATTCTTCTTGAATTGATCCTTTGATCATTATGTAGTGTCCTTCTTTGTCTCTCTTCTTAGCCTTTGTTTTAAAGTCTATTTTATCTGATATGAATATTGCTATGCCTGCTTTTTTTTTTTTTTGGTCTCCATTTGCTTGGAATATCTTTTTCCAGCCCTTCACTTTCAGTCTGTATGTGTCCCTTGTTTTGAGGTGGGTCTCTTGTAGACAACATATATAGGGGTCTTGTTTTTGTATCCATTCAGCCAATCTTTGTCTTTTGGTTGGGACATTCAACCCATTTATGCTTAAGATAATTATTGATAAGTATGATCCCATTGCTATTTACTTTATTGTTTTTGGTTCGAGGTTATACACCCTTTTTGTGTTCCCTGGTGGCTCAGAGGTTAAAGCGTCTGCCTCCAATGCGGGAAACCTAGGTTTGATCCATGGGTCGGGAAGATCCCCTGGAGAAGAAAATGGTAAGCCACTCCAGTATTCTTGCCTGGAGAATATCATAGACAGAGGAGCCTGGTGGGCTACAGTCCACAGGGTCGCAAAGAGTCAGACACGACTGAGCAAATTCACTTCACTTCACTTCATGATCCCGTTGCCATCTACTTTTTTGTTTTGGGTTCGAGTTTATACACCCTTTTTGTGTTTCCTGTCTAGAGAAGATCCTTTAGCATTTGTTGGAGAGCTGGTTTGGTGGTGCTGAATTCTCTCAGTTTTTGCTTTTTTTGTCTGATATGAGTCTTGCTATGCCTGCTTTCTTTTGGTCTCTATTTGCCTGGAATATCTTTTTCCATCCCTTCACTTTCAGTCTGTATGTGTCCCCTGTTTTGAGGTAGGCCTCTTGTAGACAACATATATAGGGGTCTTGTTTTTGTGTCCATTCAGCCAGTCTTTGTCTTTTAGTTGGGGCATTCAACCCAATTACGTTTAAGGTAATTATTGATAAGTATGATGCCGTTGCCATTTACTTTATTGTTTTGGGTTCGAGTTTATACACCCTTTTTGTGTTTCCTGTCTAGAGAAGATCCTTTAGCATTTGTTGAAGAGCTGATTTGGTGGTGCTGAATTCTCTCGGCTTTTGCTTGTCTGGAAAGCTTTTGATTTCTCCTTCATATTTGACTGAGATCCTTGCTGGGTACAGATATCTGGGTTGTAGGTTATTTTCTTTCATCACTTTAAGTATGTCCTGCCATTCCCTCCTGGCCTGAAGAGTTTCTTTTGAAAGATCAGCTATTATCCTTATGGGAATCCCCTTGTGTGTTATTTGTTGTTTTTCCCTTGCTGCTTTTAATATTTGTTCTTTGTGTTTGATCTTTGTTAATATGATTAATATGTGTCTTGGCGTGTTTCACCTTGGGTTTATCCTGTTTGGGACTCTCTGGGTTTCTTGGACTTGGGTGATTATTTCCTTCCCCATTTTAGGGAAGTTTTCAACTATTATCTCCTCAAGTATTTTCTCATGGTCTTTCTTTTTGTCTTCTTCTTCTGGGACTCCTATTATTCGAATGTTGGAGCGTTTCATATTGTCCTGGAGGTCTCTGAGATTGTCCTCATTTCTTTTAATTCATTTTTCTTTTTTCCAATCTGATTCATTTATTTCTACCATTTTATCTTCTACTTCACTAATCCTATCTTCTGCCTCCATTATTTTACTATTTGTTCCCACCATAGTGTTTTTTTATCTCTTTTATTGCATTATTCATTATAAATTGACTCTTTTTTTATTTCTTCTAGGTCCTTGTTAAACCTTTCTTGCATCTTCTCAATCCTTGTCTCCAGGCTATTTATCTGTGACTCCATTTTGATTTCAAGATTTTGGATCATTTTCACTATCATTATTTGGAATTCTTTATTGGGTAGATTCCCTATCTCTTCCTCTTTTGTTTGGTTTGGTGGGCATTTATCTTGTTCCTTTACCTGCTGGGTATTCCTCTGTCTCTTCATCCTGTTTATATTGCTGTGTTGGGGATGGCCTTTCTGTATTCTGGCAGTTTATGGAGATCTCTTTATTGTGGAGTTTCCTCCCTGTGGGTGGGTTTGTATGGGTGGCTTGTCAAGATCTCCTGGTTAGGGAAGCTTGTGTTGGTTTTCTGGTGGGTGGAGCTGGATTTCTTATCTCTGGAGTGCAATGAAGTGTCCAATAATGAGTTATGAGATGTCAATGGGTTTGGAGTGACTTTGGGCAGCCTGTATATTGAAGTTCAAGGCTGTGTTCCTGTGTTTCTGGAAAATTTGCATGGTATGTCTTGCTCTGGAACTTGCTGGCCCTTGGGTGGTGCTTGGTTTCAGTGTAGGTATGAAGACGTTTGATGAGCTCCTGTCAATTAATGTTTCCTGGAGTCAGGAGTTCTCTGGTGTTCTCAGGATTTGGACTTAAGCCTCTCCTGCTTTTGGTTTTCAGTCTTATTTTTACAGTAGCCTCAAGACTTCTCCATCTATACAGCACCATTGATAAAACTTCTAGGATAAAGATGAAAAGTTTCTCCACAGTGAGGGATACCCAGAGAGGTTCACAGAGTTACATGGAGAAGAGAAGAGGGAAGAGGGAGTTAGAGGTGACCCGAATGAGATGAGGTGAAGAGGTAAAGTTGCTCAGTATGTCCAACTCTTTGCGACCCCATGGACTATAGCCTACCAGGCTCCTCTGTCCATGGGATTTTCCAGGCAATAGTACTGGAGTGGATTGCTATTTCCTTCTCCAGGGGATCTTCCCAACCCAGGGATCGAACCCAGGTCTTCCGCCTTGTAGACAGATGCTTAATGGAATCAAAAGAGGAGAGAGCAAGCTAGCCAGTAATCACTTCCTTATGTGCGCTCCCCAGTCTGGACCACTCAGAAATGTTCACGGAGTTATACAGAGAAGCGAAGAGGGAGGAAGGAGACAGAGGTGGCCAGGAGGATAAAGGGGAGAATCAAAAGGAAAGAGACAGATCCAGTCAGTAATCAGTTCCTAAGTGTTCTCCCCTCTCTGGAACACACAAAGAGATTCACAGAGTTGGGTAGAGAAGAGAAGGGGGAGGGAGGAGATAGAGGTGGCCTGACGGAGAAAAAGGAGAGTCCAAAGAGGGAGAGAGCAATCAAGCCAGTAATCTTGCTCCCAAGTGAAAATGGATACTCAAGATTGTGTTCTTAAAGGTGCAAAATTGATTAAAAAAAAAAAAAAAAGCAAAGATTAAAAATCTAGAGTAGAGGTTGGATTTTCAAAAATATAATATTAAAGAAAAGAAAAAGATAAAAAGAACAAAGTCACAAAAATTATTTAAATATATATATATATGAAGTTTGCTTTAAAAAATAGGGTCTTTTTAATGAGATGAGGTGGAATCAAAAGAGGAGAGAGCAAGCTAGCCAGTAATCACTTCCTTATGTGCGCTCCACAGTCTGGACCGCTCCAGGATGTTCACGGAGTTATACAGAGAAGAGAAGAGGGAGGAAGGAGACAGAGGTGGCCAGGAGGATAAAGGGGGAATCAAAAGGAGAAAGACAGATCCATCCAGCAATCAGTTCCCTAAGTGTTCTCCACCGTCTGGAACACACAAAGAGATTCACAGAGTTGGGTAGAGAAGAGAAGGGGGAGGGAGGAGATAGAGGTGACCTGGTGGAGAAAAAGGAGAGTCCAAATGGGGAGAGAGCAGTCAAGCCAGTAATCTTGCAACCAAGTAAAAATGGGTACTGAAGATCAGGTTCTTAAAGGTACAAAATTGATAACAGATACCAAAAAGCAAAGATTAAAAATCTAGAGTAGAGGTTGGATTTTCAAAAATACAATATTAAAGAAAAGAAAAAAAAGTCACAAGCATTATATATATATATGAAGTTTGCTTTAAAAAATAGGGTCTCTTTTTTTTTGCAAAGTAATAGTAGGTTATAAAAATGAAAATTACAGGAGTAATAGAGGACTTAAAATTAAAAAAAAAATTTTTAATAAAGAATGATAGTAAAAATAGTAAAAATTTATCTAGGACTTTCTCTGGTGTTGATGTGGGCAGTGTGGGGTCAGTTCATTTTCAGATAGTTCCTTGATCCAGCTTATATTTCTCAAGATCTATAGGCCCGTTCCTATGTAGTCGGTACTAACTACAGGGTTTTAATCTATTGCACCTGTCACTTCCAAGGTGGTTCCCTCTGTTTTAGCTTCTTCTGTTTGCTGGTCTCTTCAGTGTCTAATTTCTGCCCTGACACAGTGGGCTGTGGTGGACACTTTTTTAGGCTCACTTGTTCAGTCACGCTGTGGGAAGGGAAGGACGCTGCAAACAAATAACACTGGCGTGTGCTCACAGTGTCTCAGCCATACTGGGTTTACCCCTACTTACGGCGTGTGTGCTTTCCCTGTCTACACTGCTTAGGCTCTAGGTTGCTCAGCCAGGAACCGTCCAAGGCCAGCCCTGGGTTGTATGCACTTCCCAGGTCTAAGCCACTCAGGTTCAGGCACTCAGGTAGTCCTCAGAGGTTCAGACTCGGTTGGACCTGCGTTTTGTGCCCTTCCCAGGTCTGAGCAGCTCAGATGATCAGGTTTCGTGAGTGCGATCGCTGCGACTTATCGCCCCCCCTCCCATCCTGTCACCCCTTCCCACCATCCCTGCCACTCGAGTGTACAACCGGCGCACCTTCTCAGGCGGATGTTGATCATCAAAAATCCCAAGAAGTCTTAGTTAGCAATGAAGCCTGCTTGCAGTTTGGTAGATAAAGCCTCTCTGGTGCCACGATTGCCCTTTCCGGCTCTGGCTGCCTGTCACCGGAGGGTGATGGTCTGCAGCCCGCTAGCTCTGCTCAGTCCTTTGTTCTGTGAGCGGACCTGACGGTGTCTTAGGTTAGGGCTTTTCGCGGAGCTCTAGTCAGTCCTTTGTTCTGTGAGCAGGGCTGGAGGTGTCTTAGGTTAGGGCTATTCACGTGGTAGCTATCCCACAGTCTGGTTTGCTAGCCCAAGTTAGTTCCCTCAGATTGCCCTCGGGCATTCAGGCCTGATCCTTACTCTAAGCAATGCAGCCCAGGCCTCCCTGCCCAGTCCCTGCTCGCTAGTGGCGGAGGCGTCTGCAACTGCTTCGCTGGGGGAGTTACCACTGGGCACGTAATCTGTGGGTTTTAATTATTTATTTATTTTTCCTCCCAGTTATGTTGCCCTCTGTGGTTCCAAGGCTCACCACAGACTCGGCAGTGAGAGTGTTTCTTGGTATTTGGAAATTTCTCTCTTTTTAAGACTTCCCAGGATGGAGCTCCGTCCCTACCTCTTTTGTCTCTCTTTTTGTCTAACTTTTCCTACCTCCTTTTGAAGACAATGAGCTGCTTTTCTGGGTGCCTGATGTCCTCTGCAGGCATTCAGAAGTTGTTTTGTGGAATTTACTCAGCGCTTAAATGTTCTTTTGATGAATTTGTTGGGGAGAAAGTGGTCTCCCCATCCTATTCATCTTAGGACTGCCTCCAAATTCTCAGCTTTCAAATTCTTAGTTGAGAGCTCTTTGCACAGGAGGATGTCAATGCAGCAACTGGAACCCAGCAGTTCTTCATCCCCCTCTTACCTTTTCCACTTTTCTGCTAACGGGATGCTCTTAGATTGAGGGCTCTGAGTGCCGCTGCTTCCACAGTCTTAACTGCTATTGCCATACCTGCTTTTCCATGAGTCCTACAGGGAAACGCTCCAAACATGTGTGCTTCATAAATACCTCAGACACCAACAAGGGTTATGTAAGTTTGCTGAGCCTCAAATCACAAAGTTGGCATTAGAATCTCCTCCTAGCCTTCTGGTCCAGGCTTGTCTGTGACCCCAGACCTGTCGTCCTGTCTCTTTTCTACACATTACCAACACCACGAGGTTTTCTGAGTACTCACATCTGAACCAAGTGAACATGGAGATTTCAAAGCCTCTGGCCACACATTCTGGTGAGGAATATAAGGCAGCAAAATATTCATAAATTTTCAGGCAATAAGGTCAAGAAAATAAATTCTTTGGAGGACAATAAGATGTGGTTTAACACAATTACAGAGCTGGATTCAAACTGTTTGCAGTTTAGAATGAAAAGTCAACAGTCTTGCACTGTCTAGGGTACTCACAATGTTATCGGGCTTCTTCCATCAGGTGCATAATAATTATTTTAGGCCTAGAAATATATTTTGGCTTCATATTATATGATTTGTTTATGGTGCTATTGCATGTGACGGGAGGGGGGTGGACAGAGGGTGGGGTAGGGCAAAGACAGTGCCAACCAGTGCTGACCCTAAAGAGATTATTCTCAAAGCAAATATCAACTGGAGGTCCACCTGCTGAATAAACACACCTAAGTCAGAGAGGGTTGCCTGGTGCTACAAAGGACTATGGAAGAAACAGATTTATAGACATTTTCCAATAGGAGAACACCACAAATATCTATGGGGGACTCGAGGAGAATAAAGAGGACATAAATGCAAGTCGATCAGGGCCCAACGTATAGGAAAAGAGACAGAGGTCCTTTCAAAGGACCACAGCATCAAGGGTTGGAACAAAGAAGGTTTTGCCTCCTAGTAACCAGAACATTCTGTTAACCAGATGGGGCCATGCTCTGACATTTGTCTATTTGCAGACCCTGATCTCTAAGTCTCCTTCTAGCCAGCAAATTCCCCAGCTATGATTACTTCCAATATATGAGCTCATTTCTGTGCACTTACTCCCAATGGTCGACATTGATTTGCAGCATTAATGAAGTAAGTTCCCAACTATCCCTGTTCATGAGCTATTACCTCAGTATTGATTGTAGTCTTAATTGACAATTACTTGAATGGGCTGGGCTATGCTGAGCTTTTATTAATTTTCCATTGTGATGCTCATTACTAAATTTCACTGCAATGGTATGACAATATAAACTCCCCACTGTGGCTAACTGAACTGGAAAATTCCACTTGCCATTTCTCAAGCTTGTTTATCCTAGAAAACGAAGATTTTGGTACTGTTAAATTTGATAACAGGATTCTAGACCTCAGTTCTCTGGGAAAAAAGCTGTGACTTTGGCCATGAAAATGAATAAATTTGTTGAATTATTTTCCTTCACTGTTATTTCACAGGACACATGGTATCCAGAGATTTGATTGTTCCCTTCATTGCCTCAAAAAACAGTGAGATCCATGCTACTGTAAAATTATATTCATTCTTTCATCTTCCTTTCTTTTTTAAAATTAAGGGTGAGAAAGAGACATCGAGATAGAAGAGATTATGTGGTTTCAGGAAACTTTCATTTTCTTCAGCTTGGCCTTGTAAATAGATTTTGCCCCTCTCTCAAACATACAAAATCTCTGATTCCAAATCTTCTTAAAATAATGAGCAAAATGTATTAGACCTATCAAAACCCTGTTGGAAATGAAAGTTGGAGCTTTGTTACCAAGGAGCTGTTAGAAGTTTTTATCATAAATGAGTGTTGAATTTTGTCAAAACCTTTTTCTGTATCTATTGAGATGATCATTTGGTATTTATTCTTCAATTTGTTGGCGTGGTGTAGCACACTGAATGATTTGTGGATACCAGAAAAACCCTTGCATCCCCTAAGATAAATCCCAATTGATCATGGTATATGCTCCTTTAAATGTACTGCTGGATTCAGTTTGCTAGTATTTTGTTGAGGATTTTTGCATCTACAAATAATAAATGCTGGAGAGGATGTGGAAAAAGGGAACCTTCCTACACAGCTAGTGGAAATGTAAATTGGTACAGCCACTATGGAGAACAGAATGGAGAGTCCTCAAAAAAAAAAAAAAAAAAAAAAACACAGAGTTGACATTTGATCCAGTAACCCCATCCATCCCTGGGCATATATCCAGAGAAAAACATGGTTCTAAAGGAAACATGCACCCCAAGGTTCACTGCAGCATTGTTCACAACAGTCAAGATGTGGAAGCAGTCTAAATCCCATTGACAGAGGAATGGCTAAAGAAGATGTAGTATATGTATACAACAGTGAAGTAATGCCATCTGCAGTAACATGGATGGACCTGGAGTTTTTCGTACCAAGCGAAGTAAGTCAGAGAAAGACAAATATATCACTTACTTTGTAGAATCTAAAAAAAATGATACAAATGAACTTATTTACAAAACAGAAGCAGAATCATAGACTTGGAAAATGAACCTATCATGACTAGTGGCAAAGGGTTGGGAAGAGACAGTTTGGGATTGACCTATAGTTGTTGTTCAGTTGCTAAGTCATGTCTGACTCTTTGTGACCCCAGGGACTCAGCACACCAGGCTCCTCTATTTTCCACTTTCTCCCGGAGTTTGCCCAGATTCATGTCTGTTGAGTCAATGATGCTATCTAACCATCTCATCCTCTGCTGCCCCCTTCCCCTTTTTGCCTTCATTTTTCCCCAGGATCAGGGTCTTTTCCAATGAATTGGCTCTGCATCAGGTGGCCAAAATATTGGAACTTCAGCTTCAGAAACAGTCCTTCCAATGAATATTCAGATTGATTTCTTTTAGAAGTGACCAGTTTGATCTCCCTGCAGTTCAAGGGACTCTCGAGTCTTCTCCAGCACCACAATTTGAAAGGATCAATTCTTCTGCACTCTTCCTTATGGTCCAACTCTCACATCCGTACATGACTACTGGAAAAACCATGATACGTACATACTGCTATATTTAAAACAGATAACAAACAAGGATCTACTGTATTGCACAGAGAAATCTGCTCAACACTCTGTAACGACTTAAATGGGAAAATAATTTGAAAGAGAATAGATACATATATTGGGGAATCCCTGGTGGCTCAGACGGTAAAGTGTCGGCCTGCAGTGCGGGAGACCCGGGTTTGATCCCTGGGTGGAGTAAGCGTCTTCTAATTTCATGGCTGCAATCACCATCTGCAGTGATTTTGGAGCCCCCCAAAATAAAGTCTGACCCTGTTTCCACTGTTTCCCCATCTATTTGCCATGAAGTGATGGGACCGGATGCCATGATCTTAGTTTTAGATGTGTATAAGAGACAGGGGTTGGGAAGATCCCCTGGAGAAGGAAATGGCAACCCACTCCAGTACTCTTGCCTGGAAAATTCCATGGACTGAGGAGCCTGGTAGGCTACAGTCTACGGGGTCACAAAGAGTCAGACACGACTGAGCGACTTCACTTCAGGTACATATATATGTATAACTGAATCACTTTGCTGGACACCTGAAACACTGTTAACCAACTATGAGTGAAGTCGCTCATATAAAATAAAACTTTTTTAAATAAATAAAATGAAATGGAATCAGTGGAATTTAAGTGAATGAGATTACCCTCAATAATGTGAGTGGGCCTTATCCAATCCACTGGCAGTTCTTAAGAGCAAAAACTGAGCTTTCTTGGAGAAGAAGAAAAATTCTGTCTCAAGACCGCAGCATTATTTCCTGCCTGAGTTTCAAGGTTGCCAAACTGTTTTTTAAATAAATAAAATGAAATGGAATCAGTGGAATTTAAGTGAATGAGATTACCCTCAATAATGTGAGTGGGCCTTATCCAATCCACTGGCAGTTCTTAAGAGCAAAAACTGAGCTTTCTTGGAGAAGAAGAAAAATTCTGTCTCAAGACCGCAGCATTATTTCCTGCCTGAGTTTCAAGGTTGCCAAACTGGGCTATGGATTTCAGGCTTGCCAATCCTCAGTATGAGCCAATTTCTTAAAATAAGTCTTTCTATATACACACACATATAATATAGATGGTACATTTTATGTTTATGTAGGCATGCATGTGTGCTAAGTTGCTTCAGTTGTGTCTGACTCTTTGCAACCCTATGGACTGTAGCCCATCAGGCTTTTTTTTTCTGTCCATGGGATTCTCCAGGCAAAAATGCTGGAGTGGGCTGCCATGCCCTCCTCCAGGAGGTCACACATTACATATATATATATTATTGGTTCTGTTTCTCTGGAGAACCCTGACTGATACAGCTCTCCAGGTGAGATGGTATATTGGTAGCCAACAAAGAAGATGAGCTGATGTTTCTGCTACTTACTATGGTAGGAATAGAGATAGAACATAGAGCACAGGTTATCTCAGTGGCTATATTCAGCTCACATTTTTTCCTTAGGTTTTGTTTGTATTGAATTAGCTGACAACATTGAAAAATAAGGATATACCACATGAAGGATGGATTTCTTACTCTCTTAAATAACTGGAGATCTAGCAACCTGGGGCCCATGTTCCTGCAAGGAAATAGTCAACTTGAACTAAATCCTCAAACTGGGTTACTTGTTACTCTGGGGTACACAAAGGTTTTCCAGGGACTATCAATTTCCAGACACTCAGCTTTCATATGCTCTCATTTCTAAAGGTGATCTGATTGGGAACCTGTTTGTCTTGAGTTTCACAGTTTAGTTCAGTTCAGTCACCCAGTCATGTCCGACTCTTTGCGACCCATGAACCACAGCACACTAGGCCTCCCTGTCCATCACCAACTCCTGGAGTTCACCCAAACTCATGTCCATCGAGTCGGTGATGCCATCCAGCCATCTCATTCTCTGTCGTCCCCTTCTCCTCCTGCCCTCAATCTTTTCCCAGCATCAGGGTCTTCTCCAACGAGTCAGCCCTTTACATCAGGTGGCCAAAGTATTGGAGTTTCAGCTTCAGCATCAGTCCTTCCAATGAACACCCTGGACTGATCTCCTTTAGGATGGACTGGTTGGATCTCCTTGCAGTCCAAGGGACTCTCAAGAGTCTTCTCCAACACCACAGTTCAAAAGCATCAATTCTTCAGTGCTCAGCTTTCTTTACAGTCCAACTCTCACATCCATACATGACCACTGGAAAAACCATTGCCTTGACTAGACGGACCTTTGTTGACAAAGTAATGTCTCTGCTTTTGAATATGCTATCTAGGTTGGTCATAACTTGCCTTCCAAGGAGTAAGCGTCTTCTAATTTCATGGCTGCAATCACCATCTGCAGTGATTTTGGAGCCCCCAAAAATAAAGTCTGACCCTGTTTCCACTGTTTCCCCATCTATTTGCCATGAAGTGATGGGACCGGATGCCATGATCTTAGTTTTCTGAATGTTGAGCTTTAAGCCAATCTTTTCACTTGTCCTCTTTTTCTTAGCTCCCCTTTATAATCACCTTTTTCCCAGTTGGCAAAATGTGGTAGATGCTGAGAGATGCTTATTGACTTCCCCTTCAACAAAGGCTTAGATGCCTATGGAGGGTTGAATGGTGACCTCCCAAAGATACATCCATCTGGAACCTCAGAATTTTACCTTACATGGAATCAAGGTCTATAGATATCATTAAGGTAAGGAGCTTGAGACAAGATCATCCTTCATTATGGCAAGCCCTAAATCCAATGAGGAGTGTTTTTAGTAGAAAACCACAGACACAGAGCAGAAGGCCATGTGAAGACAGGGGCAGAGGTCTGAGTGATGCCTCTGTGAGCTATGGAAGCCCAGGAGTGCCGGGAGTCAGCAGAATCTGGGAGGGAAGCATGGAACAGCCTCCTTCAGAGCCCCTAGAAGGAACCACCCCATCAATACCTTGATTTTGGACTTCAGGCTCCCAGAACTGTGAGAGAATACATTTGCTACTTTTAAGCCACCAAGTTGGTGGAAACTGGTTATGGTAACCTTAGTGAATAAACACACTGGCCCTCTTGCAGAGGTCCTCAGGGTTGGCCTCATCTACAGAGGCCCACCCTGCCTGAGGTCACACCTTCCCAGGACAGCCCCACATCTGGGGACCGAATGTTTGGGGCCATAGAGCCATGCTGTCTCAACCTGTCACCAACACAACTTTGGTGGTGGTCTAGTCACTAAGTTGTCTCTCTTTTGCAACCCCATGGACTGTAGCCCTCCAGGCTCCTCTGTCCACAGGATTTCCCAAGCAAGAGTTACTTGAGTGGAATGCCATTTCCTTCTCTAAGGTACCTTCCCGATCCAGGGATCAAACTTGGGTTTCTCGCATTGCAGGCAGACTCTTTACTGACCGAGGCACCAGGGAGCCACCCCACAACTATAATGGGCAGTAATCTCTTCAGAGCTGCCTCCTGGGTTGGCCAAGGCCTCCTCAAGTTTTTCCCAGTTCAAGTTTGTGTCCTCTCCTCCTCTTCACAGGTGTTGATCCCTAATAAACATCTTGCCCCCACATTCTGTCTGAGTATCTGCATCCTGAGAACCCAACCTGCCAAACAAATTAAATGCATACTTTTTACCCATCTCAGATCCTATTATTGTGCCTTACTTCAGGGTGTTACAACTTTCTGAGTGACAATAAGACAATTCAAAATATTGATCTTGATGTTGCTGCAACAAAAAGGTTCCTATTCCCATTTACTTGTTCTTATAAACCAGGTATCTCAGACTTTATAAACACCAAACATAGAAACAGATTGGGTTCCAAACCCTATTTCATTCCAGCATTAAGTAATATTCACCCACACATATATGAACTAATTGGAAAAAATAAAACCTCATCTGTCTCATATAAGTGAAAGTTGCTCAGTCTACTCTTTGTGACCCCATGGACTGTAGTCTGCTAGGCTCCTCTGTCCATGAAATTCTCCAGGCAAGAATACTGGAGTGGGTAGCCTTTCCCTTTTCCAGAGTATCTTCCCAATGCAGGGATCCAACCCAGGTCTCCCACATTGAAGGCGGATTCTTTACCGCCTGAGCCACCAGGGAAGCCCATCTCATATAGGTATGCACGTAAAATAAAATTTTGGGTTTAATAATTATTCATAACAAATTAACAAATATATTTAGATTGTTTTAATCAATTTTTCCAGAAGAAGAAATTTAACACATATAGTCTTATGGTCACAGGAAATAAAACTTTCAATTTACATTTTAATTTATGTTGCAGAGAAATCTGAAAGTATGATAAATAAAACACTTTAAATCAAGATTATATTCAAATAAAATTTTGTGGGAGAAGAGAAATTAAGAAATAAGTTCCAGAAGAAAAAGGAAGTAAACTTTGCCAAATAAAACTTATTTGTGTATCTTTTTATGGTTGATGGTTGTTATCAAATTGCAGTGGGGTTTAAATTCTACTGGAGTGATGTAAATCTTTTATTTTAAAATGCACCATTTATAGCACTTTGCTATAATAACTATTAATCTTACTATTAAAATTTTTAGATGTTAACCTAAAATCTGATAGAGGGTACATGATTTTCCAAAGAAATTTTAGGAGGTTCGTGAGTGAAAAGTTTGACTATCTGCAATTTGCATTGCCTGCTGGCACCTGTAGGCATTTCAGTATGACTCCTGCTTTAGCTAAACAACTGAATCTCTGTTAAAGCCTATGTTAATCCCCAAGTGCAGTTTCTGGGAGTATTATCTGCCCCCAATCTCTGAGGATTCAACATACTTGCTGGGGAAGAAGGGGCTGTATTTCTGATTTCAACAAAAGTTCTTTAAAGGCAAGGGCAACAGAAGAATGCTCCAAGGGGGAAAAAAGAGACCTATTTACAAATTCTCCCAAAGGAATATAAGAGAAGCTCTCCTTTGGCACCCATCTTCCATCTTCTCCCTTTTCTGCATAGATTCCATTACAAGCAGGTGGAGGAGAATGAGATATCTGAGGAAAAGGCATTAATTTCTGCACCACTGCTGTGCCTTCCACAATACTAACTGTAACTATGATTGCTCCTTATTACATGCTTATTATGGTCCAATGGGAAAATGAATTACAGTTGACATCAGAATTCTTTGCAAGAAGGGAATTGTTTTTAGAGGATCTCTTGATAAGCCCCCTTAGATACTGATTCTAAAAATCATCCAGAAGATGCATAAGACAAGCAAGAAAATTTTAGTGGAAAAGTATGACAAATAATAACAACCAACACCTTTATAAATACTATGTGCCAGGCACTGTTTTAAGTACTTTATACACAGAAGCTCTTAAAATCCTCATAAACACTCCATTATCTTTGTTTTAAAGATAGGGAGCTGAGAAACAGAGAGAATGAACAATTTGTCTCAGTCCCAGAGTCTGTGTTTTTACCTACTATGCTTTTAACCACTGTGCTATGCTATATCAGGACATTTTATAAAATGATAGTAATTAAACCAATATGGTACCATTTCATCATAGAGTAAGGAAATAGAATAGAAATCCAAAACAGAACCATGTATGGAAAATTAACATATGATAATTAGACATTTCAAATCAGTAGCAAAAATGAAAATAAATTCCTGCTTCACACCTAAACCAAATTATATTCCAGATGGATAAAATGTATCAAATATAAGTTTAGAAATGCAAATATATCAAAAATTTTAAATTCTAGGAGAAAATACTGGAATATTTTTATAACACTGGCATTTCCTTCTGGAAAAAAATGACAATGAGAACAAGACAACTCAAAACCTACAGCAAAACCAGTTCTAACAGGGACGTTTATTGCCTGTCTCTTATACACATCTTCTATATTTAAAAGTTTCACATTTAGCTACATAAATAGTAACATATATGGAAAAAATACACTAATATCCAAGTTGGCAGAAAAACAATACTCTGAGAGAATTATTGCACTTATATAATAAACAAAGACAACATAATATATAAAGAGTTTCTACAAATCAACAAGAAAAAAAGACCCAAACTACTCACTGGAATAAGAAAGAAATACAAACATGAATTATAGAAAAACAGAGGTAAATAGTCAATTAACATAAACTAATGTTATATATAAATAGGTTTGCTATTGCAAAAGTTAAAGATCTGCACAACAAAAAATATGGGACATCATTTTTAAAGAAAAAAAATAACAAATTTTAAAGTATTTGAAAATATGGCAGGTGGAAAACTAAAATCCTGTTGGCGTATTTGTGGCAGAGTAATTGGCAAGCCTTTCAGAGAGAATGTTGGTAGTAGGGTTTCCCTGGTGGCTCAGTGTTAAAGCATCCGCCTGCAATGCAGGAGATGCAGGAGACTTGGGTTTGATCCTGGGGTCAGGAAGATCCCCTGGAGAAGAGAATGGCAACTCACTCCAGTATTCTTGCCTGGAGTTCTCCATGGACAGAGGAGCCTCGTGGGCCACAGTCGTGGGGTTGCAGAGTCAGACACGATTGAAGTGACTGAGCACGAGCCCAGCTGCTCTCTGCACCACATCTGCCCCCTCCCATAAATGTCAAAACAGTCAAATCCATAGAAAGTAGTCAGTAAGCTCTTCTGGGAAGCTGATTACCTTAGTGATTAAAACTGTCACGTGCTCTATCAAATATAACAAGTGATACTCTGTGTTTTCATTCATCTAAGAATAACCCCTCTTAATTTGCTTTTAAGCCAGCTCGTAACTATTTTCAGTTTAGAACTAGTCAAAGAATCAATCTTGACCCGGTTGCTAGGAAACTCTCTTTGGTGAAGAAGTTAAGAATCAATTTCCCTATGCCTTAAAGAACATATTTAAGTAAACAATTTCCTCAAAAATATCGATTCATTCCAAAAGCATTTAAATAATATGGAAAATAAGAGTTTTTTATATGAAAGCTTCATCTTCACAGTGAAATAGATGTGCACTTAAGAAAAACATATTTACTCATATTATCTACATCTTGTTCAGAGAGAAACAGACTTTAATGCAGTAATGGGACTATTTACGTAATGAAACTCTCATGGGTTCTTGCATAAATAATGATTCCTGAACTGTATGAGTTTTTATGTGAAATCTGCCTTTGTGAACTTTCATAAGAATTTGGTTTTGTGATTACATCAAAGGCTGAATTTATATTAGCAAATGTAGCTTTGTGAAGACATAAAGACATTTTCTAATAGAAACATCATAATTAGAAGCATATTTTCTCATAAGGTTTGTTTTGAAAATGCCTGTGTCTCTTCATGGTCTAAATGTCTCTCAGAGGGTCCTCTCGGTCAGCAGCTGGCTTCACAGGCATTCTCGGACACCGGCTAGCCCTGCTCCAGGCAGGGGTGCCAGCCAGCCCGGGAAATGTTTCCGTAAGAACTTTGGCTGCCTTGACTGCCTAAAGCAAATGTTTGTTTGCTGCAGTACGTGAATCAAATGCTTTTGTGTGAAAACACTTGCTAGAGAAACAAATGTTTGTTTTGGTAATCAACATTTGGACTGTTGGAACATTACCACTTAAGATATTGGTTTGAGAAATATACATTTAATTTGGAAAGCACCAGTTAGGATCCAGCATGTGACACAAATCTAGGCTGTAAGGAAATGAGGTTGAAATTGGACCCAAATTTTTCAATTTCCTTTGTCAGATCTGACTAGGAAAATGGTGCCTTGTTTTACATGTTGCTATATGATGTTACTGAGCAACAGCATAAAAGGAAAAAATGATTTACTTCCTTCTAGAAGTGTATGACATAAATTATCAAAGATAGCAGCAAGAATGTATTTATCTAGTATTAATATTTAAATGCCACTTTTCTATTAAATGTACCACATGCTCCATATTAATCTTTTAGATCAGACTTAGGACAAATTGATGTGTCCTAAATGGAAGATTTCTCTTTACAGTTCACTTTTGATTATCCAGGCTAACTGGAAGAAGGAAAGGTACAGATATTCCAAAACAGCAGGTGATACAGAAATAAGCTTTGGCTTCAGAGAACATTAAATTTTTTAGCAGCAGAAAGAAACTAATTACATTTTAAAGGAGAGAGGTGTTCAGAAGGGAGGTTGGATGGCAAGAGGGTCATTTATACATTAAATATTATATTTGGTCATAGATAATCCAAAAATAGAAAATCAAACTATATTATACTAAGGCCAAGGCTGCCTTGCCAAGGCCAAGGCTGCCTTGCCAAGGCCAAGGCCAAAAACCAACATTTTTTTAATTAAAACATTTATCTTTTTAAAGAAGATACATCTTAAAGAATAGTTTTAGCTCCTGTGAAAACCAGGAGTACGTAGATGCATTTGATTTTTCACCATTATGTTTTTCTCATGAAAATAAACTGTGAGATCTAGATTCATCAGAAAACTTATGAGTCAATACCTATAATCAAATCACCATGTACTTATCAAGGGCTTCACTGATGGCTCAGTGGTAAAGAAACTATCTGCAATGCAGGAGGAATGGGTCTGATCCCTGAGTCAGGAAGACCCCTTGGAGAAGGCAATGGCATCCCACTCCAGTATTCTTGCCTGGAAAATCCAATAGACAGAGGAGTCTGGTGGGCTATAGTCCATGGGGTCACAAAGAGTCAGACATAACATACTGACTGAACATGCACACATACATGTACTTCAAAATAAAATTATAGCCCCAGTTCTTTGCTGCTGGCCTTAGTCTTACTTGATCATTAGCTGGAAAAAAAAAAAAAAAAACATTTTTAAGTAGAAAAAGAAGTCAGTATCCATTCAGAGTAACCCAATAGAATATTTGTCTGGACATTGAGAAATAAGACTGTATCCTGAACCCACCCGTTGCAGTTTCCATTTGTAAATTTCCTTCGGTTGAGAAGAGTTGAGAAAGATAGTGATATAATTCATGTGAATTTGAAGTACTTTGAGCTTCTCAGAACTTAATAATTCAAAGTATTACAGTAAATTCCCATTTATTCTGAATCCAAACTACCAGAAAGCTGAAATAATGAGAACTTTTTGTGCAACATATGAAATGGTAATACCCCTGGAGCATTAAAAGATTCTAAATTCTTTTGAATCATAGAAAAATTAAATTTTGTTCAGTATAATTTTGTGGTAAGAATGTTTGAGAGTTCTAATTCTTTGAAGATAATAATTAATCCACATGTAGACTATGGTAATTTTTTTAATTTTAATATAAAAATAGTATATTTGCAGTTCCAGGAAACTAGCTTTGTGTTTCTAGCCTAATCATATCCTGAAATGTACAGCACATGATAAATTTTATAAAGTTTGATAACAGATCACATGTGTCCTACTTTATTAGCTATAACTCATTCACATGGTTTCAAGTAAGAGAAACTCACTCAATCTGGCTAAAGGAAAAGGCATGATTTATTACTGTGATAATGACCTCTTTCATAGAATCCAAGCCAATGCTGAGGCATAAACTGGAACCAAGCTAGAGGTCTGTGAGAAATCTAAGAATTTACATTTTCACTCTGCCTCTCATCTCTACTTCTCTTTGTCTATCTGATTCATTCATTTCTTGGTCTGCAAACCAACTTCTGTTCTTATTCCCTCCACTAGGTGGAAAGATGGGTAACTGACATTATGTACTACTGGGGCTTCCCTGGTGGCTCAGCTTGTAAAGCATCTGCCTGCCAATGCAGGAGATGCAGGAGACACAAGAGACATGGGTTTGATCCCTGGGTCAGGAAGATCTCCTGGAAAAGGAAATCAGAGAAGCTTGGTGGGTTAAAGTCCATGCGGTCTCAAAGAGCCAGACTGGACTAAGCATGCACATAAGTTCAAGTTAAGTCAAGTGTCTTAACAAGATTTTTATGAAAAAATAACTATATTAAAAAAAATAAACTCAGGGAGGAAAGTACCATTATTTTGTGTGCTATGTGTGCTCATACACTTTAGTTGTGTGACTCTGTGACCACGGGAACCAGAGCCCACCAGGTTCCTCTGTCCATGGTTTTTTTTCCAGCAAAAACACTGGAGTGAGTTGTCACACCATCCTCCAGGAGATCTTCCTGACCCAGGGATCAAATCCGCGTCTCCTATGTCTCCTGCATTGCAGGCAGATTCTTTACCTGCTGAGCCATCAGGGAAGCATTATTTTGCAGTTCTACAAATTTCATTAATGTCTAGCTTAATAAGAAACATGGAACAACAGACTGGTTCCAAATAGGAAAAGGAGTACGTCAAGGCTGTATATTGTCACCCTGCTTATTTAACTTATATGCAGAGTACATCATGAGAAACGTTGGGCTGGATGAACCACAGCTGGAATCAAGACTTCTGGGAGAAATATCAATAACCTCAGATATGCAGATGACACCACCCTTATGGCAGAAAGTGAAGAGGAACTAAAAAGCCCCTTGATGAAAGTGAAAGAGGAGAGTGAAAAAGTTGGCTTAAAGCTCAACATTCAGAAAACAAGAATCATGGCATCTGGTCCCATCACTTCATGGCAAATAGATGGGGAAACAGTGGAAACAGTGTCAGACTTTATTGTTTTGGGCTCCAAAATCACTGCAGATGGTGACTGCAGCCATGAAATTAAAAGACACTTACTCCTTGGAAGAAAAGTTATGACCAACCTAGATAAGCATATTCAAAAGCAGAGACATTACTTTGCCAACTAAGGTCCGTCTAGTCAAGGCTATGGTTTTTCCAGTGGTCATGTATGGATGTGAGAGTTGCACTGTGAAGAAAGCTGAGCACCGAAGAATTGATGCTTTTGAAGTGTGGTGTTGGAGAAGACTCTTGAGAGTCCCTTGGACTGCAAGGAGATCCAACCAGTCCATTCTGAAGGAGATCAGCCCTGGGTGTTCTTTGGAAGGACTGATGCTAAAGCTGAAACTCCAATACTTTGGCCACCTCATGTGAAGAGTTGACTCATTGGAAAAGACTCTGATGCTGGGAGGGATTGGGGGCAGGAGAAGAAGGGGATGATAGAGGATGAGATGGCTGGATGGCATCACTGACTTGATGGACATGAGTTTGGGTGAACTCCGGGAGTTGGTGATGGACAGGGAGGCCTGGTGTGCTGCAATTCATGGGGTCGCAAAGAGTCAGACATGACTGAGCGACTGAACTGAACTAGTATGAAACAGCCTGATTCTCATATATGCTTTTGCATTTAACCTTTTATGTTATTTTGGCTAAAGTATATGTAGAAAACCAGCCTCACTGATTTTGTAACTACCACTTGTCTGAGGTTCATCTTTGGTTTCTTGTTTTTGGATATTTGTTTTACTTTCCCTTAATGCCATAACAAACCACTTGTGGAATCTTCGTTCCTGACCAGAGATCAAATCCTGAGCCTTTGGAGTGGGAGCATTGACTCCAAGACTCTAGATTACCAGAGAACTAACCCTAGAGAGTATCAAGAAGTGAGAACTCACACAAAGGAAACCCCTTGAATACAAGATCCGGCATCACTTAACCACCAGTAGCTCCCTGTGCAGGACACCTCATCTAAACAACAAACAAACAAAAAGAATACAAACTAAATCATCAGCAGACAGGAGTACCACCTCGCTCAGCCTTGCCCATCAGAGGAAAAACAAACAAACAAAATCTCAGGACAAATCTCACCCTATATGAAGCTCACAAAAACCACTGGACCAACCTTAGGAGGGCAGAAACCAAAAGGAAGAAAGAATTCAAAGTTCATCAAGGAAAGAATTCACCTTTCCTTGAAGCCTGGGAAATGGAGACCTCAAACACAATAACTTAAAAAAAGAAAAACGAAAAGGTAGAGAAATACTGCACAAATGAAGGAACAAACTAGAAACGCAAAAGTTCAAATAAATGAAGAAGAAATAGGAAAATTACCTGAAAAAGAATTCAGAACAATGAAAGTAAAGATGATCAAAATCCTTGAAAACAAAATGGAGAAAATCCAAGAATCAATTAACAAAGACCTAGAAGAATTAAAGAATAAGCATACAGAGACAAACAATACAATTACTGAAATTAAAGATACTCTAGAAGAAATCAATCGGAGAAGGCAATGGCACCCCACTCCAGTACTCTTGCCTGGAAACTCCCATGGACGGAGGAGCCTGGTGGGCTGCAGTCCATGGGGTCGCTGAGTCAGACACGACTGAGCGACTTCACTTTCACTTTTCAATTTCATGCATTGGAGAAGGAAATGGCAGCCCACTCCAGTGTTCTTGCCTGGAGAATCCCAGGGATGGCGGAGCCCAATGGGCTGCCATCTGTGGGGTCGCACAGAGTCGGACACGACTGAAGCGACTTAGCAGCAGCAGCAGAAGAAGAAATCAATAGCAGAATATCAGAAGCAGAAGAACAAATCAGTGAGCTGGAAGATAAAATGGTGGAAATAACTTCTGAAGAGCAGAATAAAGTAAAAAGAATGAAAAGAACTGAGGACAGTCTCAGAGACCTCTGGGACCATATCAAACACACCAACATTCGAATTATAGGGGTCCCAGAAGAAGAAAAGAAAAAGAAAGGGTATGAGAAAATTTTTGAAGAGATTATAGTTGAAAATTTCCCCAACATGGAAAAGGAAATAGCCAATCAAGTCCAAGAGGCACAGAGTCCCATACAAAATAAACCCAAGGAGAAACATGCCAAGACACATACTAATCAAACTAACAAAGACTAAACTCAAAGAAAGAATATCAAAAGCAGCAAGGGAGAAGCAACCAGTAACATACAAGGGAAACCCCATACACTTAACAGCTGATCTTTCAGCAGAAACTCTGCAGGCCAGAAGGGAATGGCAGGGTATATTTAGAGCACTGAAAGGGAACAATCTACAACTAAGATTACTGTACCCAGCAAGGATCTCATTCAAAATTGATGGAGAAATAAAAAGCTTTTCTGACAAGCAAAAGTTAAGAGAATTCAGTACCACCAAACCAGCTTTACAACAAGTGTTGAATGAACTTATATAGTCAAGAAATACAACAGAGGAAAAAAGATCTACAAAATCAACCCCAAACAATTAGAAAATGGCAATAGGAACATATATATTAATAATTACTTTAAATGTAAATAGATTAAATGCTCCAACCAAAAGACAGAGACTGGCTGAATGGGTACAAAAACAAGATCCATATATATGCTGTCTATAAGAAACCCACTTCAGACCTCAAGATACATATTGACTGAAAGTGAGAGGATGGACAAATATATTCTATGCAAATGGGAAGCAAAAGAAAGCTGGAGTAGCAATCCTCATATCAGACAAAAGAGACCTTAAAATAAAGTAGATTACAAGGGATAACGAAGGACACTACATAATGATCAAGGGATCAATCCAAGAGGAAGACATAACAATTGTAAATATCTATGCACCCAACATAGGAGCACCTCAATACATAAAACAAACACTAACAGACATAAAAGGAGAAATTGACAGTAACACAATAATAGTAGGAGACTCCAACACCCCACGCACACCAATGGACAGAACATCAACACAGAAAATTAATATGGAAACACAAGTCTTAAATGATACAGTAGATGAAATGGATCTCATTGATATCTTCAGGACATTCCATCCAAATGCAGAAGAAAACAGCTTCTTCTCAAGTGCACATGGAACATTCTCTAGGATAGACCACATCCTGGGTTACAAATCAAACCTCAGTAAATTTAATAAAATTGCAATTGTATCAAGCATCTTCTCTCACCACAATGCTATGAGACTAGATATCAATTACAAGGAAAAAATAAAAATAAAACTAAGAAACACAAACACATGGAGCTTAAACAACATGTTTCTAAATAACCAAAAGGTTATTGAAGAAATCAAAAGGGGAAAAAAATTCTGGAAAAAAATGACAATGAGAACAAGACAACTCAAAACCTACA
Organism: Cephalophus harveyi; assembly: GCA_006410635.1. Taxonomy (NCBI): domain Eukaryota; kingdom Metazoa; phylum Chordata; class Mammalia; order Artiodactyla; family Bovidae; genus Cephalophus; species Cephalophus harveyi. Next base: position 105,809 of record SJYT01044369.1, on the reverse strand, counting down.
GCAAAACCAGTTCTAACAGGGAAGTTTATTGCAATACAATCCTATCTCAAGAAACAAGAAAAACATCAAATAGACAACCTAACTTTACACCTAAAGCAACCGGAAAACTAAGCAGAAAAAAACCCCAAAATTAGTAGAAGGAAAGAAATCATAAAGATCTGAGCAGAAATAAATGAAAAAGAAATGAAAGAAGCAACAGTAAAGATTAATAAAACTAAAAGCTGGTTCTTTGAGAAGATTGACAAACCCTTAGCCAGACTCATCAAGAAAAAAAGAGAGAAGAATCATATCAACAATATTAGAAATTAAAAAGGAGAAGATACAACAGACAATGCAGAAATACAAAGGATTTTAAGAGACTTATGAACAACTATATGGCAATAAAATAGATGATCTGGAAGAAATGAACAGATTCTTAGAAAAGTTCAATCTTCCAAGACGGAACCAGGAAGAAATAGAAATTATGAACAACCCAATTACAGGCACTGAAATTGAAGCTGTGATAAAAAAATCTCCCCAAAAACAAAAGCGCAGGACCAGATGGCTTCACAAGTCCAAACATTTAGAGAAGAGCTAATGCCTATCCTTCTAAAACCCTTTCAAAAAATTGCAGAGGAAGGAACACTTCCGAACTCATTCTATGATGCCACCAGCACCCTGATACTAAAACCAGACAAAGACAACACACAAAAAGAAAACTATAGGCCAATATCACTAATGAACAATGATGTAAAAATCCTCAACAAAATTTTAGCAAACAGAATTCAGCAACACATCAAAAAGCTCATATACCATGCTCAAGTTGGGTTTACTCCAGGGATGCAAGGATTCTTCAATATATGGAAATCAATCAATGTGACACACCATTAATAAATTGAAAGATAAAAAACCATATGATCATCTCAATAGATGCAGAAAAAGCCTTTGGAAAAATTCAGCACCCATTTATGATTAAAACTCCTCAAAAAATGGGCACAGTGGAACCTACCTCAACATCAGTTCAGTCGCTCAGTTGTGTCCGACTCTTTGCGACCCCATGAATCGCAGCTCTGAAGCCTGGCTTGGAGGATTTTGAGCATTACTTTACTAGCATGTGAGATGAGTGCAACTGTTCATATTGATAAGCCTACAGCAAACATTATTTTCAATGGTGAAAAACTGAAAGCATTCCCCCTAAGATCAGGAACAAGACAAGGGTGTCCACTTTGGCCACTATTATTCAACATAGTTCTGGAAGTCCTAGCTAGAGCAATAAGAGAAGAACAAGAAATAAAACGAATCCAGATCAGAAAAGAAGAAGTAAAGGTTTCGCTGTGTGCAGATGACATGATACTGTACATAGAAAACCCTAAAGATAGTAACAGAAAATTACTAGAGCTAATCAGTGAATTTAGCTAAGTTGCAGGATACAAAGTCAATACACAGAAATCACTTGCATTTCTATATACTAACAGTGAAAAATCAGAAAGAACAATTAAGGAATCAATCCCATTCACCACTGCAACAAAAAGAATTAAATATCTAGGAATAAACTGACACTATTATAAAATTATAAGACACTAATGAAAGAAATAAAAGATGACATAAACAGATGGAGAGATATTCCATGTTCCTGGGTAGGAAGAATCAATATTGTAAAAATGACTATACTATCAAATGCAATCTACAAACTTAATGTAATCCCTATCAAATTACCAATGGCATTTTTCACAGAACTAGAACAAAACATTTCACAATTCATATGGAAATAAAAAAGATCCTGAATATAGCCAAAGCAGTCTTGAGAAAGAAGAATGGAGCTGGAGGAAACAAACTTCCTGACTTCAGATTATACTACAAAGCTACAGTCATCAAGACAGTATGGTACTGCACAAAAACAGAAATGTAGACCAATGGAACAAGATAGAAAGCTCAGAAATAAACCCATGCACCTCTGAGTACCTTATTTTTTACAAAGGAGGCAAGAATATACAATGGGGCAAAGACAGCCTCTTCAATAAATGGTGCTGGGAAAACTGGACAGTTACATGTAAATGAAATTACAGCACTTCCTAACACCATACACAAAGATAAACTCAAAATGGATTAGGGACCTAAATGTAAGGCCAGAAAGTATAAAACTCTTAGAGGAAAACATAGGCAGAGCACTCAATGACACAAATCAAAGCAACATCCTCTATGACCCACCTCCTAGAGTAACAGAAATAAAAACAATAGGAAACAAGTGGGACCTGATTGAACTTAAAAGCTTTTTCACAGCAAAGGAAACCATAAGCAAGGTGAAAAGACAACCCTCAGAATGGGAGAAAATAATTGCAAATGAAACAATTGACAAAGATTGCTGCTAAGTCGCTTCAGTCGTGTCCGACTCTGTTCAACCCCATAGACGGCAGCCCACCAGGCTCCCCCGTCCCTGGGATTCTCCAGGCAAGAACACTGGAGTGGGTTGCCATGACAAAGGATTAATTTCCCAAATATACAAGCAGCTCATACAACTCAATACCAGAAAAACAAACAACCCAATCAAAAAGTGGGGAAAAGACCTAAACAGACATTTCTCCAAAGAAGACATATAGATGGCTAACAAACACATGAAAAGATGCTCAACATTGCTCATTATTAGAGAAATGCAAATCAAAACTGCAATGAGATATCATCTCACACTGGTCAGAATGACCCTCATCAAAAAGTCTACAAACAATAAATGCTGGAGAAGGTGTGGACAAAAGGGAAGGTACATTCTTGCACTGTTGGGAATGTAAATTGATACAGCCACTATGGAAGACACTATGGAGATTCCTTAAAAAAAACTAGGAGTAAAACCACCATTTGACCCAGCAATCCCACTCCTAGGCATACACCCTGAGGAAACCAAAACTGAAAAAGACACATGTACCCAACTGTTCACTGCAACATTAGTTACAATAGCTAGACCATGGAAGCAACCTAGATGTCCATTGATAAATGAATGGATAAAGAAGTTGTGGTATATATACACAATGGAATATTACTCAGCCATAAAAAGGAATGCATTTGAGTCAGTTCTAATGAGTTGGATGAACCTAGAACCTATTATACAGAGTGAGGTGAGTCAGAAAGAAAAGATAAGTACTGCATTCTAACACATATATACAGAATCTAGAAAAATAGTACTAAAGAATTTATTTACAGGGCAGCAATGGAGAAACAGATATAGAGAACAGAGTTATGGACACAGGGAGAGGGGAGGTGAGGGTGAGATGTACGGAAAGAGTAACATGGAAACATACATTACCATATGTAAAATAGATAGGCAATGGTAATTTGCTGTATGGCTCAGGAAACTCAAACAGGGGCTCTGTAACAAACTAGGGGGTGAGATGGGGAGGGAGATGGGAGGGAGTTTCAAAATGGAGGGATATAAATATACCTGTGGCTGATTCATGTTGAGGTTTGACAGAAAACAGCAAAATTCTCTAAAGCAATTATCCTTCAATAAAAAATAAATTAATTTTTTAAAAAAAGAAAAAATAAGAAAACTGGCCTCACATAGATATGTATTTGGTAGAGACAGGAGTATTTTAGTAGCTTTTTAATATATTCATAGATAATCTTTCTTGATACTATGTGGAAGTCTAACAAGAGATAAATGCAATTTGAAATCATATCAATGAAAATTTTATACTCTTTACAATAGTATACATTAGTTTATATTTCAATTTTAGCTATGTAGGATTTTGTAAGATCATGAGGTCATTTGGAAAATACTAGTTGGCTGAGTTATGTAGATTTTCCAAATGTTGGTGAATTTCATTAAACAATATGTAAAAATCACAGCATCTAATATCACTACCAATCTTTTCATAAAAGATTTAAGTCTTGGGAAACTGTTCACATTCATGGTAACAGATACTAGTTTCCCAAAATTCTAATGTTCATTTGAAATCTTAAATTTCAGCATTGGAAATAAATATTTTCAATTGCATGTCTTGTAGAGACAGACTGACTTCATCCATTTTGAGAAAATGTCTGCCAAAGAAACAAGTCCAAATAACCATAATTTGCCTGTCAGTTGTTCTTTTAAGTAAAAATGTTCCATATAAAAAGAAAAAGCATAGTTGAGCTCACAACACAAGAAACCATATAAGTGCTTTTCCTTGAGAAAACTGTCACACTTTGGTACAGAGGAGTACTTCATTCATATTCCTAATTACAAAATATAGGAATATTCATATTTTCTATTTCACCAGAATACTAAAAACACATGTAACCAAGCATCAGTGTTTAATAAAATTAATGTGCTGTGCTGTGCTTAGTTGCTCAGTCATGTCTAACTCTTTGCAACCACATGGACTGTAGTCCACCAGGCTCCTCTGTCCATGGGGATTCTCCAGGCAAGAATACTGGAGTGGACTGCCATGCCCTCCTTCAGAGGATCTTCCCAACCCGGGGATCGAACGAAGGTCTCCCGCATTGCAGGTGGATTCTTTACCATCTGAACCACCAGAGAAGCCCCCAATTTTTTACTAATCCATTAGGAATATTTAACAAAACTATTTTTTTTTCTCCCACATGATAGTGAAGGAATTGTGACTATTAAGTACAGTCTGGTGTTCCTGCTAATGTGCCAGTAGTTTTATCCATTAGTGCTTTTTCAAACCATCAGTGTAAATGTCAACATAATAAACTATGCAAATTATATTTTCAGTGTTATTATGAAAATAGTTTTGTTTTCTCATATTGCTGAAAGGGTCTCTTCCATTACCACTATTGTCAAGGTTTTGTTAACCATACTTAGAAAACCAGCTATATACCAACCTGCTAAATGTACATTCATATTAGCTGACATAATTCATCAACTAAATCTTATTCTTTTGGTGTAACATCTTGGCAATAATAATATATACATCCATATTAAAAGGGAGACATCAAATTTTTAAAATTATAAACAAATTTAACTTTAAAGCTTATAATTTGTTTTGGGGAGAATTTTAAAACTAAGACTGGTAAAACTGGTTAAAAAACCCTCAGAAATTATAGAGCTCAATATAACCTCTAGTGGAAGAATATTTAGAACAATAAATGTTCTGGTTTCTGTTTGATGGATTACTTTGCAGGAACTGAGAAGGCCGTGGATAGAGCCACGTGGTAAGGCAATTTCCCAAATCACATAAGATTAAGAATGCAAGAAAACTCTTAATTCTTAGCTACCACAAATAGATTTGAAAGTTAAAACAATAAAAAATAAAAACAATTATATAAAGGAAAATTTTCAAAGGAAGCAGTTACCACATATAGTATTGGTTTGAAGTCATCACTGTTAATTTACTTAGACTCAGAGATACAGAGCTAAGGAAAGGGTAAGTTAATCCAGATTCAACAATTTACTAGCTGTGTAACCTTGAGCAAGTGAACCTCTCAGGCCTGTTTTTACATGTGCAAAATGAAAGCAACAGTCCATACTTAACAGTCTTGTTGTATTACATGAACTAACTAACTGTTCAGCTATTACACATGCTGAACAGTACCTGGCACATAGTAGATACTTTAAAATGCTATTTCTACCTTTTAAAGCAGTGATACAGCAGAGAAATTCAATTGCTAGTCTAACAAGTTAGTCTTTATTATACACTCTAAAAGAATTATTAAAACAAGAGTTACCTAAAGTTAATAAGCCAACAAAGGTGATAAGATGTAATAATAGCAATAATAATACCTTGTTCATCTAAAAGAAGGCAAAAAAAGAGGAAGAGGGAGCAATGAACTAATGGCTTGAGTAGAAAACAATAGCAAAATAAAAGATTTAAACTTTGTCATATAAAAAAATCACCTTAAATGTAAATGACCTAAATAAACATACTAATTAAAAGGCAGAGATTGTCATATTGGATCAAAAAGCAAGACCTTAACTGTTTAATCCTAGAAGAAACTTGCTTAAAATATAAAGAACACATGGAGTTAAATGTAAAAAAAAATGTAAAAGGCTTAAATGAGAAGCACCAGGATAACATTAATCAGTAGAAGGTAAGAGTGACTATGTTAATATCAGATTGAGTAAATTTCAGAGCACAGAGCAAAGTTAGTGACAAGGAGAAAGAAAGTCATTTCACAAAGAGAAAGGAATAAGTTCATCAGGAAGACATGAAAATCCTAAACTTTTATGTAATAAAATCCTAAACTTAAAAACCAATAATGGATTTTTAAGATAGATGAGTAAAAACTGATAAAACTGCAAAGAAAAATAAATATATCCATGATTAGAGTTAGGGATTTCACTATCCCTCTCTCAATAACTGACTAAAAAGGTACACAAAAGGTGGATAACAGGTACATAAAAGAGTTGAAGAAGAGAGAGGCGAAAAGCAAAGGAGAAAAGGAAAGATATAAGCACCTGAATGCAGAGTTCCAAAGAATAGCAAGAAGAGATAAGAAAGCCTTCTTCAGTGATCAATGCAAAGAAATAGAGGAAAACAACAGAATGGGAAAGACTAGAGATCTCTTCAAGAAAATTAGAGATACCAAGGGAACATTTCATGCAAGGATGGGCTCGATAAAGGACAGAAATGGTATGGACCTAACAGAAGCAGAAGATATTAAGAAGAGGTGGCAAGAATACACAGAAGAACTGTACAAAAAAGATCTTCACGACCCAGATAATCATGATGATGTGATCACTAATCTAGAGCCAGACATCTTGGAATGTGAAGTCAAGTGGGCCTTAGAAAGCATCACTACGAACAAAGCTAGTGGAGGTGATGGAATTCCAGTTGAGCTGTTTCAAATCCTGAAAGATGATGCTGTGAAAGTGCTGCACTCAATCTGCCAGCAAATTTGGAAAACTCAGCAGTGGCCACAGGACTGGAAAAGGTCAGTTTTCATTCCAATTCCAAAGAAAGGCAATGCTAAAGAATTCAGTCTATATACAGCATGATCTCTGACAGTGGCATTGAATTTGAAATCAATACCAGAAAGATCTGTAGAAAATCATAAAATGTTTAGAAACTAAATAATAGTCTTCTATTAAAGCTGTAATCCTGGAGAAGGAAATATCAACCCACTCCACTGTTCATGCCTGGAGAACTCCATGGACAGAGAAGCCTGGCAGGCTACAGTACATGGGGTCACAAAGAGTCAGACATGACTGAGCAACTAACACACAAAGCTGTAATTAGAGGAGAATTTATGCACTATGTGTCCGTAATAAAAAAAAAAAAAAGAAAAAAGAACAGTCACAAATTAGTGACCTCAGCTTTCACCTTAAGAAATTGGAAAATAAAGAGCAAATGAAATTCAAAGTGAGCAGAAGAAAAATAATACAGGATTAAGTGAAAATCAATGACCCTGAAAATGTAGAGGCAATTGAAAAATCAATAAAATAAAAACTGATTTTTTGAGAACAATAAAATTAATAAACTTCTAGTCAGACTAATCAGAAAAATAAGAAAAGAAAGAAATCAGTGCTATGTCAATAAATTTGACCATTTGGATGAAGAGCATAAATTCTTTGAAAATATATATGTTAGTATATACACATATATTTTCTAACTCTGTCAGTAGAGAGAGCTAGAAGCAAGGATACCTCAGTAACAATGAGCACAGTGAGCTATCAGATTTTGGTTTCTAACACTATTCCCCAATAAAACGAATCAGGGCTCCTTGGAGAAATGGCTGATTCTAGGATTGGGGCAGGAAATACACAGATGAGCCTGGAGAATTCTGTAGTACCAGAAAAAGAGGAAGTGCTCAAACAAAAGTACAATGTCTGAGGTATGTCATAGGGAAGATGGGGCCAACTGAAACAGCTCACCTAGATGAGGTAGTGTTTTACCACGTCTCACCACTCTCCTTCCTTCTTTCTATATTGTACTCTTCGGAAGGAAGTCACTATGTGGAGTCCCAGTTTATGGAATGGGAAGTTACGTTCCACCTCCTTGAGAGAGGGGTATCTACATAAACTACAAATGTATAACACATATAAAGGTATACTGGAATTCTCCTTTGCTATTTGTGCATGCATGCATGCTAAATCACTTCAGTCATGTCCAACTCTTTGCGACCTGAAGGGCTGTAGCCCAGCAGGCTCCACTGTCTATAGGATCTTCCAGGCAAGAATACTAGGGTGGGTTGCCATTTCCTCCTCCAGAGGATCTTCCCAACCCAAGGATCAAACCCACAATTCCCGCATCTCCTGCATTGGCAGGCGGGTTCTTTACCACTAGTGCCACCTGGGAAGCCTTGCTATTTACTCATTCATTTTTGTCAGTATGAATTCATGAATAGTTATTTTATACTCTTTGTTACAATCCAAGACTATTTTGTTGCTCAAATAGTTTCAGCTTTGGCTACTGGGAGCACTTTCTTACTTTCTGGATGCAGTAAGACATTCCAGACTCATCTTGTGCTGTCCCTATGCCAGAAAGAGACTCAGTCATGTTTACAAGGAGCTCCAGTTCCTTTTATCGGAGAACAGTATTTAGAAGCAAGATCTGAGCACATTCATTTCAACTGGTACAGATAGATATGTAGGGTTCATAGTGATGCTTCCAATTCTAATCTATCACAGTAGGATATATTTTACCCTTTCCTTTTCCCTTTCCATACTTATCACTTCCTTCCCCAATAGTGGGAAACCTGGCTCCCAATATCTTCAATATATTTACTCATTTGTTCAAGCTTAAAATGCACAAAAGATTGTTTCAGTGGAATATAACAACCTGGCACTTGATAAAGAGGTCAACCTCTGTAACAGAGGCAATGAAGGAAATAAGTTAAGCATAGCTTTGGAGTTGGACCTTGAATCTATCACTTCCAAATTGTTTACCTTTGGTCAAGCTACATCACTATTCAAGCCTCAATTTCTTCATCCATAAAATGATATTATCTACTTACTGGGTTGTGTAAGGATGTGAGAGTTGGACTGTGAAGAAGGCTGAGCGCCAAAGAATTGATGCTTTTGATCTGTGGTGTTGGAGAAGACTCTTGAGAGTCCCTTGGACTGCAAGGAGATTTCCAACAAGTCCATTCTGAAGGATATCAGCCCTGGGATTTCTTTGGAGGGAATGATGCTAAAGCTGAAACTCCAGTACTTTGGCCACCTCATGCAAAGAGTTGACTCATTGGAAAAGACTCTGATGCTGGGAGGGATTGGGGGCAGGAGGAGAAGGGGATGACCGAGGATGAGATGGCTGGATGGCATCAGAGTCTGAGTGAACTCTGGGAGATGGTGATGAACAGGGAGGCCTGGTGTGCTGCGATTCATGGGGTCGCAAAGAGTCAGACACGACTGAGCGACTGAACTGAACTGAACTGAACTGAAGGACTAAATGGGTGGCTATAGTAGATATTCAGTAAATGGGGGCTAAATGCTGTTTTGGTATATTTAGGGAATCCTCTTTAAATACTATGTAGAGTGAAAATCTTAAGGCCTCATTGTGCCTACAACACTTTCTAGACTATTACCAAAGGAACTTAACAGAGGGATAAAAATGAGGCTCACTTTTCATGGTACAGCTTCTTGTGCTGTGTGAAAATTGTGCCATGTATCTGAGTCACTTTTATATTTAGAAAGACAAATTTCATCTTAAAAGGCGATATGGTTCATTAAAAGTTTCACTTAATATCTCCAATAAAAAGTTTGAAGACGATGTCTGTGAAGCTGGTTTTCCTAAGAATACAGTGCCATATCCTATTATTTTATGGCATCAGAAGGAAACTCTGACCTGCTAGTAATGTTCCTGTCATTATGTTCTCTTTCTCCCGATTTGTTCACTCAACAGATGCTTACTGAGCACCTAACTTGTTCCAAACACTCCTGGGGACATGGGGGATACAGCGGTCAACAAAACCAATAAAAAATCCGGGTCCTCACGGAGCTCACATTTGTGTCGGAATGTTTCACGTATCTATTGCTACTTAATAAACGACCCCAAAACACAGTGTCTTCAAACAATCTTCTATTTCCTCAAAATTCTATGATTTAGGAATCCAGGGCCTGGCTTGACAACTCCGTTCCATGTAGCATCAGATAGTGGGTCATTCACTCGACTCCATTCATCTGATGGCTGTTGGGACAGAGAGTTCAAGACGCCTCTGCTCAGTGCGGAATAAGACTACTATGTCCAGAGCCACGGGGTACTCATCTGTATATGGCCTCTCTCCACTTCGCTAGCCCGGCCCTCCTTACAGTGTGGTGGCCGTAAGGTAGTTGGTTTTCTCACGTGGCTATTGGCGTCCAAGAGGAAGTATTCCAAACATGGAAGACAGAAGCCCAGATTCAGGTCGAGGGGAAACAGACTCCATTTCTTGAAGGCAGGGGTGGGGAGCAGCAATGTCACATTAGAAAAGAGTACATGGGATGGAAGTTAGTGTGATTATATTTGGAAGCCATCTCTCTCAGAGAGATAGATAACCAGTAAGATAAATAAGTAAAAATGAATTTTAAGGAGAAAACTGAAGGAAGGGTATAGAAAGTATGAGTTTGGAAACAGAGTAACAATTTTAAGTAGGTTGGATAGGGAAAGTGAAGTCACTCAGTCGTGTCCGACTCTTTGCGACCTGTGGACTGTAGCCCACCAAGCTCCTCCATCCACGGGATTCTCCAGGCAAGAATACTGGAGTGGGTTGCCATTTCCTTCTCCAAGGGTGGCTAGGGAAGGACTCATTAAAAAGTTTACATTTAAATTAAGACAGGAAGGAAGGGAAGCTAACTGGGGCAAGAACATTTCAGGCAGAAGAAACAGCAAGTGCAAAAGCTCTGAGGCAGAAACATGCCTGGCATGTTCAAGATTGCTAAAAGGCCAGAATGTCTAAGGCAAAGAGAGTGAGGCATCTCAAGAGCAGGAGATAGAGTTACAGAGGTAAGGGGCTAGTATAATGTGTAGAGACTTATTGGTCATTTGGCTTTCACTCTGAATCGAATGGGGAGCCTTGGATGACTTTTGAGTATGGAAGAGATATAATCTGACTGATGTCTTCCCAGGAGCCCTGTCTGCTATACCAAGTATAGATAAGTGAAAGTGAAAGTGAAGTCGCTCAGTCGTGTCCGACTCTGCGACCCCGTGGACTGTAGCCTGCCAGGCTCCTCCGTCCATGGGATTCTCCAGGCAAGAATACTGAAGTGGGTTGCCATTTCCTTCTCCAGGGGATCTTCCCTGATCCAGGGATCGAACCTGGGTCTCCTGCATTGCGGGCAGATGCTTTAACCTATAACAGGAAGCTAAAAAGAAGTGGGGAGGACAGTTGGAAGACAACTGCCACAATTCAAGCAACGGATGATGGTGGTCTGAATTAGGGGGGAAGTAACAGGGATGTGGTAACTTGTTGGATTCTGGATATAAATAAATATTATAAGTTAATGGCTATCTCTGGGTAACAAGACTCTTCAAAAGTGATGCTGAGATATGAGAGGAGGGAGTAATACATATCTTTTGTTTGTTTTAAAATTTTAATACCCTTCTATGTCATGTATTTATACATATATATATATATATAAACACATATAAAGCTGTGTCCTATATTTTTTATGTGATTTAAAAGTTACATAAAATTTGTGTGGTTGGTGAAATGAACTAAGTCACTACAAGTCTTACCAGGAAAGCCCGTGTTGGATCAAGTTATCAACAATGTCCTTTTGAACTCTGATAATGATATCTACGACTCGGAATCAACTGGTAATTCCTAGCTTCACTTCTCCCCCTTAGGTTTCTGTGAAATTTGGAGTGTGTAAACAGTCTCTCTAATTTACTTGTCACATCTTGAAAACAGTACCAAGAGCTCTCAGTGCTTACCTACCTCACAGGAAATTTGAGGTTGGATTAGATAAGGTGTTCAAATACTTTGAGTTACCACAAAAGACAGGTGCTCATGTAGGTAGAATATTATGAGTCCTGGAATATTAAAAGACACAGTAAAAACAAGCTGTTTCTGCGTTTTGATCACATAAGGCATTTTGATACTCTTGAACTATTACTCCTCATTTAGTCTGCTGTTAAAATGAGTGTTTCTCCCTAAATAGTATTCATTTTAGCATTTTTGTTCATGCCTTCTGTCAAACAAGATTTCCTCAGCCTTTGATTTTTTATAAAGATTTACTTGACTTTATTCTTCAAAGCATTTAATTCAAAGTTCACTCTATCAGTGGGTGGATTAGCTGAGTAACTGAAATACCACTACTGAATGCCATAATAATTTAATATTTCTCTGCACAGGAGACATACTTACCAAAGACATGTACTAATGAACAATGAAGTGACTGTCTAAACAGCAGACATCTTTAAAAGAAAGTTCCTGGTAAATTCTGGATGGAAAATAATAAGCAGCAACAGTTCTACAAAGCGTTCCTTCAATGCCTCTCAAGAATTCGTCTAAAGCCATTATTGTGTGTTGGGTACTGTATTAGGTACTAAGAATACAAGATAACACATCTTTTCCCTCATGAAGCTTATGTTCTGCCAGAGAAATGCTACATTGAATTTTAAATTTTGTGCAACTGTTCTAATGTTGTATTTGAGATGCTATGTGAACAGGAATTTGGAGATTGATGGCAGTATTTGTTTCTGGAGATTATGCAGTTGATTATTATAATTTTGAAAAAAAAAATGCCTTTACTCTCACAAAGGTGAAGAGGAAACTAGAAAGTCATTGTCAGTCAGAATCACAAAGAGTAGTCAGAGGAAAAGGTTGCAAGTTTCAGAAAAGATGAGCCAAATGAATATGTAAGACAAGTTGAAATTAGGCTGATAGTTCAGGCATTTTGAAATTAAAATGCCATCCAATTTAAAAAAAAGACAACCTTTCTTAGAACTGGAACTTGTAAGAAATGAGGCTGAATGTTCTAAACACAAACAATCTAAAAATTAAAAAATAAACAAAAGAAGTATGGCAAACTAGAGGCTGGAATAAATGGATATTACGGGTTGGGGGAGTGATTCTGCCTTGGGAAGGAGGTTGAAATAGATTACCTCTGAGGTTCCTTTCTAGCCTAAGGAAATTAAAATAAGTACAGCAATTGTGAAGTTACATATTCTCAAGAGAAAGATTTCTCAACAACCAAATACACTCAAGATGCTAATATTCTATTTATATTTTATAATTATTTAACAACGTTCTTGAACCAGAGCTGAGTAAAGAAAATAGGCCTTGTTAATTACTGAAGAGAGAATAAAAGTATAGCTTTTACCAGATACTCTCTTGCCTCATTAGAAATATTACCATTCACTGGTCAAACAGCTGTCAAATTTAAAAGGTAAACCTCTGATCAACAGTCAGCCCAGGACCCCTACCACCCCACTCCTAAGTCCCCAGAAACCTCGCTAAAAACTTCCTCATTGCTCTTGCCTCTGTGTTCTAACTAATTTGCCACCGACACATCTGATTTAAGTGCCAACTTCAGACAACTCTTGTTTTGTCTTACATAATTTAACTTGACACTTCTTGCTTCTATAATTTATCATAAATATGACCACCAGAGTAAAAATAAAAACTCACATTTTTGATTGGCAACCTCTCCAAGTTGACTGGCACTTAGGCATTGAGTCCTAAGCTAATAAGCATTTGATTCAATCAGTTCCTCTACCTCTGATCCAAAAATTGCTCTTGGGGTAAAAATAGACAAACAGGACATAATCAAATTTACAAGGTTTTGTACAGCAGAGGAGATATAGCAAAATGAAAAGACAACCTACAGATTGGGAGAAAATATTTTCAAATGATGTGACCAACAAGGGCTTAATTTCCAAAATTTACAAACAGCTCATACAGTTCAATAGCAAATAATAATAAAAATAAACAACCCAATCAAAAAATTGGCAGAAGACTTAAAAAGACATTTCTCCAAGTAAGGCATACAGATGGCCAACATGCACATGAAAAGATGCTCAATGTTAACTTGCTTCAGTCGTGTCCAACTCTTTGGGACCCTATGGACTATAGCTCACCAGGCTCCTCTGTCCATGGGATTTCCCAGACAAGAATACTAGAGTGGGTTGCCATTTCCTTCTCCAGGGGATCTTCCCGACCCAGGGATTGAACTTGCGTCTGCCTGTGTCTCCTGCGTTGCAGGCGGATTCTTTACCCACAAAAGATGCTGAAACCGCTAATTATTAGAGAAACAGAAACCAGAACAACAGTGAGGTACTGTCTCACACTGGTCAGAATGGCCATATTTAAAAGTCTACAAATAACAAATGCTGGAGAGGGTGTGGAGAAAAGGGAACCCTCCCACACTGTTGCATGCATGCACGCTAAGTCACTTCAGTCATGTCCAACTCTTTGCGACCCTTTGGACTATAGCCTGCCAGGGTCCTCTGTCCGTGGGATTCTCCAGGCAAGAATACTGGAGTGGGTTGCCATGCCCTCCTCCAGGGATCTTCCCGACACAGGGACTGAACTGGTGTCCCTATGTCTCCCGCACTGGCAGGCAGGTTCTTTACCACTAGCGCCACCTAGGAAGCCCACTGCACTGTTGGTGGGAATGTAAATTGGTGCAGCCACTATGGAAGACAGTATGGTGGTTCCTAAAAAAATAAAAATACAATTGCCATGTGATCGAGCCATCCCACTTCTGAACATATATCCAAACAAAACTATAATAAGATACATGTACCCCTCTGTTCATAGTAGAACTATTCACAACTAAAACATGGAAACAAACTCAATATCCATCGACAGATGAATGGATAAAAGAAGATGTGGTACACACACACATGGGAATATTACTCAGCCATAAAAAGAATGAAATAATGCCATTTGCAGCAACATGGATGCAACTAGAGGTCATAATACTAAGTGAAGTCGGAAAGAGAATAAATACCATATCATAGCTCATAAGTGGAATCTAAAATATGACACGACTGAACTTATCTACAAAACAGAAAGAGACTCAGAGGCACAGAGGGCAGACTTGTGGTTGCCAAGGGGGAGGGCAAAGGGAGGGGCAGATTGGGAGTTTGGGATTAGCAGATGCAAACTATTACATACAGAATGGATAAACAACAAGGTCCTACTGTATAGCACAGGGAACTATATTCAGAATCCTGCGATAAACCATAATGGAAAAGAATATAAAAAGAATTTACCTATGTGTGTAACTGAATCACTTTGCTGTTATATGAGAAATTAATACAACATTCGAAGTCAGCTATACTTCAATTTTAAAAAGTTCTTTTGGTAAAGACTTGCCTTACTTTAAACTGTGGTGAGGCATGGAAGGAGGGGCTCTTGGGTTGGTTGGTTTTTAAGGAAGAGTCCAGGTTAACCTAACATCAGAGTTCATGGTATGATTATATATTACTGCTAGCTCTTTATCTTGTAGCCACCCCAAGCTCGGCTGTTTCTTAGTGTATCAGATATTTCTTGTGCTCAGAACAACTTCAGTGGTTGGTACACTAATAATAGCCTTAGTAGCTAACATTTATTGTATACTTACTGTTTTCTTGGCACTTTAAAGATAGTTTTACATACAGTTTCTCATTGCATCCTTGCAACAACACTCTGGGGAAGGTTCTATTATTATCATTTTCCAGGGTTTGAGGCTTAGCAGACTTAGATACTAGCCTAAAGTCAGTCAGGGACTGCAGCACCCTTGGGACTGGAACCCAGAGTAGTGCTCTTTTGGCACAATGGAAGGAGACTGTAAAATGTGATGAACCACGAGAGGGAGCTGGGTATTCACACCTTTGCTTTTCTCTACTCCATGCCTGGCTGCTCTGCCTAGGGGATCTCACTTTCACTTATTTTGCAGGCAGATTCTTTACTATCTGAGTCACCAGGGAAGCCCATTCATTCTTAACATATAAACATTCATCTCGTACTTCTTTTATTTTACATTGGGGAAATATTCTATAATTCAGTTAAAGTTTCTACTTAACGCACAGATGCACTAAATGTTCCTTTCTATGTACCCACGTGAAGTTTTGCTAAAGGACAAGTTAAATGAGTGACTTATTAGAACCAGAATTGATGAAGGGAACTGCTCTTGACTTGAATGGGACAAATATGGAAACTTTGCCAACATGGAGGAAGACAGAACACAGTAAACATCTTTGCGTTCTGTTTGCCAACTGGAATGGGTATTGGTACAATAGGGAATGTGGCTACCAGCCCTGTCAGAGAAGATGTGTGGTTTAAGGAGATACGTTCTTTCCTGGAGTCATAGGCTCAAGAATTAGTTGAGGGCTAACTAGTGGGCAGGGCTCCCCTATGGCTCAATCCCTGACATGCAGGTTCAACCCCTGGATCAGGAAGATCCCCTGGAGAAGGGAATGGCAACCCACTCCAGTATTCTTGCCTGGAAAATGCCATGGACAGAGGAGCCTCGTGGGCTACAGTCCATGGGTCACAAAGAGTTGGACACAACTCAGAGACTAAACAACAACAATGAGTGGGGAAGGAAGCCCTTGGAAGACCTGGAGCACTGAAACTTTTGGTGCCTTCCTCCCTCCACTCTATATAACTCAAACACAATTCTATACCAGCTCATAAATGCAAATATTATACATGTGATGGAATTAATAGTTTCTTATTAAAAAATCTGGTCTGTCTCTTCCAGGTGTGTAGGTTTTGTTGGATTGAGTGTTGCTTATTTTTGCCTACTGAGTAATCCAGTCCTGAGCAGTGAAAATGTAAGGTTATAGAAGGCCAATTAATTTTAAAAAAGAAAAAAAAGTTAATCTAAAGCTCATCGGCTTCTAAAGTGAATATCCAGCAATACTTCACTGACTCAAACAATACACTAGATGGGACATTCTCAAACTGTTTTGGGGAACCCCAAGGTCCTATGAGAAGGCTCTGGGCCTGCTAGGAAGTGAGATGGATGACGAAGTAGGATAGAAGTCAAGGACCCTGCACTCCCTTCCCACCCCAGGCTGGCTCCACTTTGACCTATTTTACATATTAAAAAGCCTACAGAAGATTTTATTTGGAAATGGGGCTCTGTGGCTGAAACAAAACTAAACCCACTGTACCATTGTTATTTCAATGCTGGTTACTGGTCAAATACTTTTTTTTGGCACGAACTAAACCCCATGAATCAATGCAACGAATCTATAAACTCTGTGAGGACAAAGACTAGTCTTCATCCTCCTCTTCATACACCCAGGCAGCTAACGGAGTACCACCTTTAATGGGGACTAGCAAAGTGCTGGCTGAATTCACACCTTTTTTTCCCCCAAAAGATAGTATATAAACTGTACAACTTATCAGCTGATTCCCAGGAAGTTCATGGCAGAAAATTAAACAGACTATTTTCACTGGAATTGATAAGACTCATGGTACATTTAGTCTAACTCTTTCTGGTTTCTTCAGGCTAAGTATTTTAGTAATTGAGTGAGTGAGTGAGTGAAGTTGCTCAGTTGTGTCCGACTCTTTGCGACCCGTGGACTACCAGGCTCCTCCGTCCATGGGATTCTCTTTAGTAATTGATTTGGCTGAAATCAATCTCAAGCATAATCATATTTCCAAATTTTCATTGAATTTACTTTTTTGGGGATGTTGCTGCATGACTTGATAAAGGTGTTGAAGTATACTGGGTACATTATTCTCATTTCCCTGAGATACTCTGAGTGATTCTGGGATGACATGATAGCAGGCCTGCTCTCACAAGTGACTATTTAAAAAGCACTTTTGGTACCACAAATTATAAAAACAAGCAAACAAAAATCCAGCCAAATCAAACAAAATACACAGTTGAATTTCCCCCAGAGGGGAATAGGAATCATGGAATCCATTCAAGTGGACACATATAAATGAGGTTTGCCCTGAGCCCCTATAGTTTCCTCCTTTCAATCTGATGACTGCTCTGTGTCACTCTTCATAGCCCTCTAGGGCTCTCCTTCCCTCTTGCCTACTGAAAAGAGAACTTGATAAATCTAGTCATACTACGATGTTGCAGGTGAAAACAATTTAATGTGTCACCCTCTTCTTGCAAAAAGGCTGGGAGGTAAGAAAAAAATCGAGTCAATGATGTCACATTAGTGACCTGGATACATGTGAGAAGTTTTTCTCTTCTTCAAAAAATATGTTACAAAGCCAAGGGAGGCTTGATCTTCTCAGTGCCTTTATATTGACAAAGCAGGTGTAATAATGTGGTCCCTGTCTTTCATGAACATGTAGGGGTGGCATTTATAAGTTATTCATTTTTCTTCTTTTAAAGACAATTTAATGATGAGCATGGTCCCCAATACTAACCGTAGCTACTTCTGCCCTTTCTACTCTAACAGCGAATGAGCCAGATGTGATCTGCACATACTAAGCCCATATGGCAGATTTCTTCAGCTACCAAATAAAAGCCAAATGCTTAGGTCTGACATTCAAGGCCTTCCATGAACTGACTCCACTTGTCCAGTCAACCTTATTTCTCACTAATTCCCAACCATACACAATTCAACCATTTCAAGCCTGTGGCATACCCATACTTGTTTTGCTTTTTAAAAATATACACTGCCATGGAAACAAATCCACCCAAGCCTACTGATTGAAATAATAGGGTTCTGGCCTGGAATTTCTCAAGAGGCTGCCATTACCTAGGCTTCTGGATCTGCATGTGAGTACTCATTCCAAACTTGGTGTTGGTTGTGGAGGGGAAGTCTGTTTCTCCTCACATGGGTCTCTTCCAGCACTGCTGGACTGTAACTGCTGCTTCCCTCAAAGCGAGTGATCTGAGACAGACTGCTTAGGTATGAGTTATCCTTTCTTCCTAGCTTCACAAGAATCTCTAGATTTAAGGGACTAGATCTGATAGACAGAGTGCCTGATGAACTATGGATGGAGGTTCATGACATTGTACAGGAGACAAGGATCAAGACCATCCACAAGAAAAAGAAATACAAAAATGCAAAATGGCTGTCTGGGGAGCCCTTACAACTAGCTGCAAAAAGAAGAGAAGTGAAAAGCAAAGGAGGAAAGTAAAGATATACCCATCTGAATGCAGAGTTCCAAAGAATAGCAAGGAGAGATAAGAAAGCCTTCCTTAGTGATCAGTGCAAAGAAATAGAGAAAAATAATAGAAGGGGAAAGACTAGAGATCTCTTTAAGAAAATCAGAGATACCAAGGGAATATTTCATGCAAAGATGGGCTCGATAAAGGACAGAAGTAATGTGGAACTAACAGAAGCAGAAGATATTAGAAGAGGTGGCAAGAATACAGAGAACTATATAAAAAAGACCTTCATGACCCAGATAATTATGATGGTGTGATCACTCACCTAGAGCCAGACATCCTGGAATGTGAAGTCAAGTGGAGCTTAGGAAGCATCACTACGAACAAAGCTAGTGGAGGTGATGGAATTCCAGTTGAGATATTTCAAATCCTGAAAGATGATGCTGTGAAAGTGCTGCACTCAATATGCCAGTAAATTTGGAAAATTCAGCAGTGGCCACAAGACTGGACAAGGTCAGTTTTCATTCCAATCCCTAAGAAAGGCAATGCCAAAAAATACTCAAACTACCACACAACTGCACTCATCTCACACACTAGTAAAGTAATGCTCAAAATTCCCCAAGCCAGGCTTCAACAGTATGTGAACTGTGAACTTCCAGACGTTCAAGCTGATTTTATAAAGTGCAGAGGAACCAGAGATCAAATTGCCAACATCTGTTGGATCATCCAAAAAGCAAGAGTATTCCAGAAAAACATCTACTTCTGCTTTATTTACTACGCCAAAGCCTTTGACTGTGTGGATTACAGCTAACTGTGGAAAATTCTTAAAGACATGGGAATACCAGACCCCCTGACCTGCTTCTTGAGAAATCTGTATGCAGGTCAAGAAGAAATAGAACTGGTCATGAAACAATAGACTGGTTCCAAATTGAAAGGAGTACATCAAGGCTGTATACTGTCACTCTGCTTATTTAACTTATATGCAAAGTAAATCATGAGAAACGCTGGGCTGGATGAAGCACAAGCTGGAATCAAGATTGCCAGGAGAAATATCAATAATCTCAGATATGCAGATGACACCACCCTTAAGGCAGAAAGTGAAGAACTAAAGAGTCTCTTGATGAAAGTGAAAGAGGAAAGTGAAAAGTTTGGCTTAAAACTCAACATTCAGAAAACTCACATCATGGCATCTGATCCCATCAATTCATGGCAAATAGATGGAGAAACGGTGGAAACAGTGACAGATTATTTTTGGGGGCTCCAAAATCACTGCAGATGATGACTGCAGCCATGAAACTGAAAGACACTTGCTCCTTGGAAGACAAGTTATGACCAACCTAGACAGCATATTAAAAAGCAGAGACATTACTTTGCCAACAAAGGTTCGTCTAGTCAAGGCTATGGTTTTTCCTGTAGTCATGTATGGATGTGAGAGTTGGACTATAAAGAAAGCTGAGCACCAAAGAATTGATGCTTTTGAACTGTGGTGTTGGAGAAGACTCTTGAGAGTCGCTTGGACTGCAAGGAGATCCAACCAGTCCATCCTAAAGGAAATCAGTCCTGAATATTCAGTGGAAGGACTGATGTTGAAGCTGAAACTCCAATACTGGCCACCTGATGTGAAGAACTGACTCATTTGAAAAGACCCTGATGCTAGGAAAGATTGAAGGCAGGAGAAGGGGACGACAGATGAGATGGTTGGATGGCATCACCGACTCAATGTACATGAATTTGAGTAAACTCCGCGAGTAGGTGATGGACAGGGAAGCCTGGCATGCTGCAGTCCATGGGGTCACAAAGAGTCAGACACAACTGAGTGACTGAATTGAACTAGCTTCACAAGTCACATAGCACCACTTCCACCATACTCTATTTATTACTAGTGAATCCTGGAATCCAAATTCAAGGGGAGGAGAATCAGGCTCTGCCTTTGAAGATGTGTCAAAGCATCTGTGAAACTGAAAGTGAAAGTTGCTATACAATCCATGGAATTCTCTAGGCCAGAATACTGGATTAGGTAGTCTATCCCTTCTCCGGTGGATTGTCCCAACCCTGGAATCGCACCATGGTCTCCTGCAATGCATGCAGATTCTTCACCAGCTGAGCTATCAGGGAAGCCCTCAAAGCGTTAGGGGAAGCACACTGATTGAATCCGCCCACCCTGGCGAGGCACCATAGTAACTATTTGCATGAGTTGTTTTACGACAGGAAGTCCTGGTAAGGAACAGGAACTAAGAGGCCTCCACCAAGCAGAAGAGTTTGGGAAAGGTCAAAAGGAGACACCACCTGTCCAACCACCTCCCAGAATCCTTTTCTCTGGCATCCATCTTGGCTGAATAAGTCAGAATGATTGGCTAAGGACAACCTGGAAACTAATCCCATCACCATAAAACCCAAGACTGCAAGCCATGTGACAGAGCTGTTCTCCTGGGTTCCCTTACCCTACTGCTCTCCACCCAGGTGCCCTTTCCCAATAAAATCTCTTGCTTTGTCAGCACATGTGTCTCCCCAGACAATTCCTTTCCAAGTGTTAGACAAGAGCCCAGTTTTGGGCCCTGGAAGGGGTCCCCCTTCCTGCAACAAAAGCATCTGTGGACATATGTTAAGCCACCTCAATGCTCCTGCCCCGTTGTTCTTTCTGTTCCCTTGCTCAGAAAACTCTCTCCCATATCTGCAGAGCCCAATCCTAAGACTTTCTATATACATTGAGCAGCATTCCTGGTCTCTTGCCGCCAGATTCAAGCAGTATTCTGAATCCACATCAGGGCAATCGAAAATGTCTCCGGACATTGCCAAATTTCCCATGGAACACATATTACTCCTGGCTTAGAACCACAGTTCTTAAGATCTTAAGTTCTGTATTCATTTTTTCACCTCAATATTAAAATATGTTGATGTAGTCACCACTCTAGGAAAACAAACTTTATTCTTTTAATCAGTATGCTGCTGGGACCCCAACTTTTCCTGTCCAAACTTCCTTAGTATCCCTTCACTCCTCTGTATTATTCAGCCAACTTATTTTTCTTATCTTCTGCTTTTTTTTTTTTTAATAATTATTTTCTCTTGCTTTTTTATCAAAAAAAAAAATACAATTAATGAAAACCAACTCATTTTAAGCCTGGCTCAAATACTCATTCTCCCAGAAGTCCTTAGATGGAATCTTTTCCTCCCTTTCATATTTCTATTGTAATGCTCTTCATAGCTCTTCATAGTACAGTCAGATTTATATAAACCCAGACCTTCCCTTCCAAATGCCTCCTAGGGCCAGACATGATACCCAGACATGATAGGCTGGATCTAACTGTGAATGAGATCAATTTTCATTAGAGTCTTTAATATGAAGAAATACTTCAAGTGATCACATCACTAGGGAAAAAGAGTTTAGAGGTTAGTTATGGCAAAACTTCCTCTCAATGCTTTTTTTTTTTTTTTTT
>SJYT01044369.1:67315-82987 GCA_006410635.1 Cephalophus harveyi | reverse complement strand
TTTCTAAGAAGGTAGGTAAGGTGGTGAGGGCTTCCCTGGTGGCTCAGAGGTTAAAGCGTCTGCCCCCAATGTGGGAGACCTGGGTTCGATCCCTGGGTCGGGAAGACCCCCTGGAGAAGGAAATGGCAACCCACTCCAGTATTCTTGCCTGGAAAATCCCATGGACGGAGGAGCCTGGTGGGCTACCATCCACGGGGTCGCAAAGAGTCGGACACGACTGAGCGACTTCACCTCACCAGGTAAGGTGGTATGGCATTCTCATTTCTAAGAATTTTCCACAGTTTGCTGTAATCCACAGTTAAAGGCTTTGGCGTAGTCAACAAAGCAGATGTTTTTCTGGAACTCTCTTGCTTTTTCTATGACCCAAGGGATGTTGGCAATTTGATCTCTGGTTCCTCTGCCTTTACTAAATCCAGCTGGAACATCTCGAAATTCTCAATTCATCTACTGTTGAAGCCTAACTTGAAGGATTTTGAGCATTACTTTGCTAGCATGTGAGATGAGTGTAATTGTCTGGTAGTTTAAACATTCTTTGGCATTGCCTTTCTTTGAGATTAGAATGAAAACTGACCTTTTCCAGTCCTGTGGAGCTTTCCAAATTTGCTGACATATTGAGTACAGTACTTTAACAGCATCATCTTTAAGGGTTTGAAATAGCTCAACTGGGATTCCATCACCTCCACTAGCTTTGCTCATAGTGATGCTTCCTAAGGCCCACTTGACTTCACATTCCAGGATGTCTGGCTTTAGGTGAATAATCACACCATCATGGTTATCTGGGTCATGAAGATGTTTTTTGTACAGCTCTTCTGTGTATTCTTGCCACCTCCTAATATTTTCTGC
This sequence comes from Cephalophus harveyi, assembly GCA_006410635.1. Taxonomy (NCBI): domain Eukaryota; kingdom Metazoa; phylum Chordata; class Mammalia; order Artiodactyla; family Bovidae; genus Cephalophus; species Cephalophus harveyi. The sequence goes on along the minus strand of SJYT01044369.1, from coordinate 82,144 downwards.
TTCTTTTAGGTCTATACCACTTCTGTCCTTTATTGAACCCATCTTTGCATGAAATGTTCCCTTGGTATCTCTAATTTTCTTGAAGAGATCTCTAGTCTTTCCCTTTCTATTGTTTTCCTTTATTTCTTTGCATTGGTCACTGAGGAAGGCTTTCTTATCTCTCCTTGCTATTCTTTGGAACTCTGCATTCTAGGGAGTATATCTTTCCTTTTCTCCTGTCCTTTCACTTCTCTTTTCACAGCTAGTTGTAAGGGTTCCTCAGACAGCCATTTTGCCTTTTTTGCATTTCTTTTTCTTGGGGATGGTTTTGTTCACTGCCCGTACAAAGTCATGAACCTCCATCCATAGTTCTTCAGGCACTCTGTTAGATCTAATCCCTTGAACCAATTTGTCACTTCTACTGTATAATCATAAGGGATTTGATTTAGGTCATACCTGAATGCTCTAGTGGTTTTCCCTACTTCCTTCAACTTAAGTCTGAATTTGGCAACAAGGAGTTCATGATCTGAGGCACAGTCAGCTCTCGATCTTGTTTTTGCTGACTGTATAGAGCTTCTTCATCTTTGGCTGCAAAGTACATAGTCAATCTGATTACAGTATTGACCATCTGGTGATGTCCATGTGTATTCTCTAGTGTTGTTGGAAGAAGGTGTTTGCTATGACCAGTGTGTTCTCTTGGCAAAACTCTATTAGCCTTTGCCCTACTTCATTTTGTACTCCAAGGTCAAATTTGCCTGTTTTACTCTAGGTATCTCTTGATGTCCTACTTCTGCATTCCAGTCCTCTATAATCAAAAGGATGTCTTCTGAGTGTTAGTTCTAGAAGGTTGTAGGTCTTCACAGAACCGTTCAACTTCAGCTTCTTCAGCATTACTGGTTGGGGCACAGACTTTTATTACTGTGATATTGAATGGTTTGCCTTAGAAACAAACAGAGATCATCCTGTCATTTTTGAGACTGCACCGAAGTACTGCATTATGGACTCTTTTGTTGACTATGAGGGCTGTTCCATTTCTTCTAAGGGATTCTTGCCCACAGTAGTAGATATAATGGTCATCTGAATTAAATTCACCCATTCCCTTCCATTTTAGTTCAGATTCCTAAAATGTCGATGTTCACTCTTGCCGCCTCCTGTTTGACCACTTCCAATTTGCCTTGATTCATGGACCTAACATTCCAGGTGCGCACCAGGAGAACCTTGAGACTGAGCCAGACCTGCCTTTGAGTGTTTGAGTGTCTCCTGTGGAGGTATGGGTCAGCAGTGGCCTGCCGAAGGGACAGGTGCTCTGGGAGCAGCTTGGGTATGGCATAAGCCCTCTTGGAGGAGGTCGACATTAACCCCACCATAGAGCCACCAGAACTTACACAGGACTAAGGAGACAGACTCTTGGAGGGCACAAACAAAACCCTGTGAGCGCCAGGACTCAGGAGAAAGGAGCAGTGACCCCACAAGAGACTGACCCAGACTTGCCCATGAGTGTCCAGGAGTCCTACTTAGTTTGACTTATTTTCTTGAGCTGGCATTAAAGCCCTGCTTATGGTCCAGCAGATGGTAACCTTTCCCTACTTCCATTTTTCCTTCAGCCATACCAATCTGCTTGTTGATTCTTGCCTTAACAGTAGGTTAACTGCACTATCCAATAATTCCTTTCTACAAACTTCCATGAGAACTCATCTCCCTTAAATTTGAATGGTATAAAATTAAACTCCTATAGCCTGTTGAATAAATTGACTTCTACTTATTTCTCCTAGATTTGAAAAATCTTTTTATGACATATTCTGACATCAAAGATATTCATAGTATATAATTGTATACTGCTTAATCCATCATTTTAGTAGTAAAAAGATACAAAAGCTTTCTGCACTTGTTGAAAAAGTGCTATGTACAAGTTGTCATACCCCTTGTGGATCTCTCACAAGACTTAAAATCAGATGCGTAATCCTATTATTGTGACTGTTCTTTTATAGTACCCATCATTGTTTTATGTATTAATCTTTTCAGCTGATTTGTTAAGTTCACTGATGGTAGGTAGAGACTGTTTTAAGTGTCTGTACATAGACATATTTGTTATATATACTCGTGCTCAGTCACTCAGTCATGTCTGACTCTGTGAACCCATAGACTGTAGCCTGCCAGGATCCTGTCTGGAATTTTTAAAGCAAAAATACTGGAATGGGTTGCCATTTCCTTCTCCAGGGGATCTTCCTGACCCAAGGATCAAATCTGCATGTCCTACATTGGCAAGTGGATTCTTTACCACTGAGCCTGGGTATGTATATATACGAGGCAGGCAAATTTAAGCAGTAAGCCATACCAATAGTCTCTAATATAGTTGATCCCACCAACTAACCTGTGAACTTCTCAAGAATATGTATTTTTTTAATTTTATAAACTCTGACTTTTATTATAAGGACAATAAGAATATGGACATATTTTAAGTATCTTTTAAATTTTTGTGCATGGGCTTCCCTGATGGCTCCGCAGTAAAGAATCGGCCTGCAATGCAGGAGACAGAGGTTCAGTTGGCAACCTATTTTTGTATTCTTGCCTGGGAAATCCCATGGACAGAGGAGCCTGGTGGGTTACTGTCCCTGGGTTCGAAAGAGTTGGACATGACTTAGCAACTAAACAACACAACAAATAAATTCTTAGGCACTGTAATTCCAGTATGCTCTCATCAAGCATAAAGTGAAAATGAGGCAAGAGTTATCCTTTCTTTTAAAATGATACATCTGTACGTATGTACACATATCACACACACAAGTACCAGCTCTTTCTTCTCATTCCTCTTTCTATATTTGTTACATGCTATGTGTCAGGTTATAAAAACAATGGAAGAACATATGCCAGGCCCTGGACTATGCGTTCCATGCATTATCTTATTTAATAATCACAATTATCCTATGAGGTGAGAACTATTGCCATCTTAAAGGTTTTAAAAAAAAAAAAAACCACGAGGTTAAAAAATCTATCCCACAGCTAGATCACAGCAGAGCTAGAATTTAACCCAGGTCTAATTCCAGAATTCAAACACTTAACTACTGTGCATTGTGACCCAGGGCAAGGCATCTACATTACATTTGTTTAGTGGGGTCACTACAAGGACTATTTAAGGATTAAGTGAGTTAAGTCACAGGCTTAGCATAATACTTTACATATAATAAATATATAATCATCCTCCCTNCCAGGTCTAATTCCAGAATTCAAACACTTAACTACTGTGCATTGTGACCCAGGGCAAGGCTTCTACATTACATTTGTTTAGTGGGGTCACTACAAGGACTATTTAAGGATTAAGTGAGTTAAGTCACAGGCTTAGCATAATACTTTACATATAATAAATATATAATCATCCTCCCTTGTTATTATCATGAAAGGGTTAAAAGTCAAATAAGACATGCTCCCTGCTCTTGAAAAATCTAGCTTGGGGTAGGTAGAATTTTAAAATGGCCTCCAAGATTTCCTGCCCTATTAATATGACATCATGCTCGTGACTACACCATAGTCAAAAGAGAGTTTTCCAAATGTGATTAAGCTTAGTAATCAGTAGACCTTGAATTAATCAAAATTCTCCTGAAGGAGAATTTGTATGTGTCAGGTTTAATGAGCTATTGCTGGCTTTGAAGACTGAGGGTCCACATATAAGGACTGGAGAGTGACCCCTGGCCAATCAACAAGCATGAGGAATTGACTTCTGCTGACAACCTGAAAAAGACTGNAGTAGACCTTGAATTAATCAAAATTCTCCTGAAGGAGAATTTGTATGTGTCAGGTTTAATGAGCTATTGCTGGCTTTGAAGACTGAGGGTCCACATATAAGGACTGGAGAGTGACCCCTGGCCAATCAACAAGCATGAGGAATTGACTTCTGCTGACAACCTGAAAAAGACTGGAAGCAGATTTTTCCCAGAGCATCTAGATTAGAGTCCAGCCTGGTTGACACCTTGATATAGGTTTTGTAGTATCCTAAGCAGAGAACCCATTGAAACCCATACAAGAGAATTCAGCACCACCAAACCAGCTTTTCAACAAATGCTAAAGGAACTTCTCCAGGCAGGAAACATAAAAGAAGGGAAAGACCCACACAGAATAAACCCAAAACAATTAAGAAAATGATAAGAGAATCATACATATAAACAATTACCTTAAGTATATATGGATTAAATGCACCAACCAAAAGATATAGACAGGCTGGGCGGATGAAAACATGCAAGCATGCGTGCACTTCCATTTACCACAGCACTCTATCCAATCACCTAAACTGTATGTAATTACTTTATATTAAGTTAATCATGTTTCCATTATGGCTTGCAACTGTAATTATCTTTTATTTTTGTCTGGCTATTGACTGTAAAAACTGATAAACATCTTTTACTATTGTGATTATATAAATATTATTCACTTAATAACATTGACAGTCAACAGAAAATAGCAGAATTCTGTATCACTAAAACTACGATTTTGTAGGAAAAAACTGTAATCATTTTTTAAAATCCAGATGCATATCAGAATTATTTTGGAATTTTTTGAAAAATACAAATGCCCAAGTATTGCTTTTATTCTCCAAAGCTCTAGATGTGTTTCTAATGAGCATCCATGTTTAAAAACAACTGGACTGGACTATATGATGGTTTTTTACTTTTATCTAGTTTATTTTTTCTATTTCATATTGTTTTACCATTTCATTTAGTTTATGTTTTCCAATTTCCTTTTTTTTTTTTTTGCTGTTGTTCTTTCTCAAGCCTGTATCAAGCATAGTAGAAAAGCTTTTGCACACATACATCTGTCTCTTATACACATCTAGATGTGTATAAGAGACAGACCTAGACAGTTTGTATTTAACTGCATTGAGCAGCTTCAGCTGCATGCAATAAATTCTGATAAATTCTTTTTATTTTTGTTGTTACAAATATTTTCTGATTTTCAGGTCTACTATATCCTTCTACTTTTCTGTATATTCATTCTATTTATTTTTGAGAATTTGATATTGAAACTCCAACTGAAATATTTTCTAAGGGTGTACCTATAGCTTCTTAGATACACCCATCATTTAAAAGTGGATACTTAATTTCTAAATACATGGGGTTTCTAAAGTATCTTTGATATTAATTTATCATTTTGATATTAATTTCTTATGTAAATGCTTTCTTCTCGGCAATCACCCTCTTTTTTAGTCTTCTAACTTTATTGAGACTTTCAATGGCTAAGTCAAAGATCTCTCTTGGTAAATGTCACATAGAACTTGAAAATACGTGGCTTATTTTCAAATATCTTTGATACTGATTTCTAAACATAATTCTACAGTGTTAAGAGAACACACTCTGCATGATTTCAATACCTGTAGACCATGAAAGTTTTGCACCTTAAAGTCCATAGATATGTTCCAGGGTCTCCTAGTTGATAGTCAATTGGAATTTGAATAGTGAAAATACGTGGCTTATTTTCAAATATCTTTGATACTGATTTCTAAACATAATTCTACAGTGTTAAGAGAACACACTCTGCATGATTTCAATACCTGTAGACCATGAAAGTTTTGCACCTTAAAGTCCATAGATATGTTCCAGGGTCTCCTAGTTGATAGTCAATTGGAATTTGAATAGAATTTGTATCCTACTATTGTGTGAAAGTTGTATAAGGCTTAATAACGTTGAATTGGTTCATGATGATTTTCAGGTCTATGACATCCTACTTTTCTGTATATTCATTCTATTTAAGGATTTGATATTAAAACTTCAACTAAAATTTTAATTTAACTACTTAAATAATTATAAGATATAGTGGAACTGCACATAACTCTGTTCTCTATTTTCCAAGCATCCTGTAAAGGTATTACCACACTTTCATAATTTAAAATATAAAAAGAGAAAAAATAAAGAAATGCTAGATAATGAAAAGGATTTTAAGTTGATGATAATTTGTTATGCAGAAGAAGCACATAACATTAATATGTAGGGGAACATAAAAATACATTCAAGGACTCAGGCTATAAATGGAGGTATCCATAGGGCATAAAGGAAGGAGTGTAAGGGCACAAGGTCTTTGTGAATTTAGTGGTGCTACTACTTAGAAAAATGAATAAAATCTGCTGACTGTGGGTTAAGAGGAGAATGTGTGAAGAAGAGGAGAGGAAAGATATTCTAGGTAAAGAGAGGACAGAACAGATTGTTGAGGCAATGTCCAAAAGATGAGGACTACAAGAGGAAAGCACCTAGTAGGGTATGGTATTTGGAGCTGGGTTATGATGCTTCCTGCAAACTGTGGGAAAGGTTTGGACTTTAACTCTGCTAGCACTGGCAGCACATTTTTAAAGAATCTTTTAAAATTAATTGGAAATATCTGGATTGAAGACTTGACAGAGTACAGACACATATGTATGTGTGTATATAGAGATATATGTATTTCTATTTCTACATGTAATAAATATAAAATACATGTTTTAATACTTAAGACTAATAGATGGATAACAATACTTTTTCTCCCCTGTAAAATTAAAATCGCTCCAACTAATCAAGCTGAAAACATGTTTCTAAACTGGCTAAATGCAACATAAATACATCCATTCACAAAACCAAATTTTGTTTTCTTTTGAGTAAACAAAAATAAAATATATCCTGATACAACACTCAGGAAAGTATCCATTTTCAACAAAATTATCTATTTGGATATCTCAAAACATGTTTACGACAAAGCATAATTATGTATATATATCTTTTCAGTATTTCTCTCCTTTAGTAGTTAACATTAAGAGATTACCACATCTCTCAAAGCAAATTGCTGCCACGTAAAACACAAGTTTAGCAAGATATGAGATGATTTTGCCTATCAAACACACCAAGATTGGTATTTTTCCTATTTTGAGATAAATAAGAATGTTAGTTAATATTTCTTCAATAGTTAAAGTTATGTTATTTGAACATTAAGGTACTTTGTTCATTTGAGGACATTTCTTAGCACCAGCTGCTGGCTCTGTCTTTTCTGTTTACCCTGATTTCACAACACTGTTTACTTCTATCAGTTTAGCCTAGAGGACATACCTAAAGGAAAAAATCAAGAAAATGTTTTCATGAATCAGTCTTTTAAAGTATAGAAGTTTTAATCACATGACCTTGATTTATCAATTTCTAATAGTTAAATATACATATATGCATAATTAATGCTTTTTAATCCAGAATCCTGACCTACATTAAAAAGGTAAAAATTATAAACAATGCCAATTATACAAATATTCCACAGAAAATAACATTCTACAATATTTTCAAATGAAATCTTATTTTTAAAAATTCAAAGGTAACACATTTCTATTATTAACCAAGAATAAGCACGANGTATAGAAGTTTTAATCACATGACCTTGATTTATCAATTTCTAATAGTTAAATATACATATATGCATAATTAATGCTTTTTAATCCAGAATCCTGACCTACATTAAAAAGGTAAAAATTATAAACAATGCCAATTATACAAATATTCCACAGAAAATAACATTCTACAATATTTTCAAATGAAATCTTATTTTTAAAAATTCAAAGGTAACACATTTCTATTATTAACCAAGAATAAGCACGATACAGAATAGACCATTTTCATCATAACTACTACTAGCAACAATGCAGTTACACATAAATGTGTAAGCATTTAAAAAGAGGAGTGTCTTTGAAATGTAAATGCAAAAGGTCAACTCTACTTACATTATAAGTTTAAGACTAATAGAACACTGAAGACAACTAAGAATATACAAGGTCACGGAAGTTTAAATACTGCGTGATAATTCACTCTTTAGAAAGACAGTGAGTTTTGACAAATTCAAACCACAGGGACAGATATTTTTCCTGCCAAATCACTTCTCTCATTCATGGTGTAGCGTTTTCTGTCTAGTATGGTTGTTCCTTGCTCATGGTAACACAGGTGACTGCATTCAAATGGCATTTACCATAAATTGCACCGAACTGCCCTATAATTTCATTTGGACTGAATTAATTAACTTCTCAGTTGGTGGTTGAGGTACTGAACATAAGCCTAAGGAAATATTTGACTGCTTAACCTACCTTCCATGAATTGTCTCTAAATCAAGGCAGCTTCCATTTTAATAAACAGTACCAGGTAAAATACATTTAGTAGGACCTAAAGGGTAAAGATAAGGCATTTATAATAAATGGATTTAGTTTTCCACAAGCATGCATGTCCATTTAAAAGAAGTCAGGGGGCACGGCAGACAGTTAGGATTTAACAAAACTAATCAAGAGTTGGCATGGCTGATATTTTGAAAGACTGTTTACCTTAGGAGGTATGCATTTATATTAACAAAATGCCTTCTTTGTCCTTGCAAGATCTTTAATAAAAAGTTCACTGCTGCTGCTGCTGCTGCTAAGTCACTTCAGTCGTGTCCGACTCTGTGTGACCCCATAGACGGTAGCCTACCAGGCTCCCCCGTCCCTGGGATTCTCCAGGCAAGAACACTGGAGTGGGTTGCCATTTCCTTCTCCAATGCATGAAAGTGAAAAGTGAAAGTGAAGTCGCTCAGTCGTGTCCGACTCAGCGACCCCATGGACTGCAGCCCACCAGGCTCCTCCGTCCATGGGATTTTCCAGGCAAGAGTACTGGAGTGGGGTGCCATTGCCTTCTCCGAAAAAGTTCACTACTTTGTAGCAATTAAACTACTACTTTAATGCTGTTTTAAGTAATTTATATCTCAGGGCTTGAAATGTAAATGTAATTTTTAAAGATATTATCAGATCATCTGTATTATAATATCATAAAATACCTATTCTAATTATGATTCTCCAATTATAACATTATTAAAATCTGACAGCTAACTCTTTGTTTCAAATTTACAGTCTTCATATATCAAGAAGCAAATTAAAAGGACAAACAAGGAATGTGAAAAGTCAGCTCATAAAAAGCTGAAATGTTTTTTATTATGTGGCATATTTTTCTCTGTCATAAACTTCCGGTTTAGGAAAATAAGAAAACAAATAGTTCTTTTGACAAACTCCTTGAAAAAATGTTTAACTCAGTATTTTTAGATTTTTTTTTAACTGTGTTAGAAAGAAAAGGAGGGAGGAAAGGAGCCCCAACTTTGTATTATACCTTTTGCTGGGAATGGAGAGTGGGAAGAACTAACACTTAATGAGTAGCAGCTCAGAGGTACAGCTTAAGACTTCAGCCTGATTTTAAAGGCTTTGTAACACATAGTAAGATGGGACCCCAGAAACAAGTGTGAATAACTTGGGGGGAGATGGCCCTTGGTCAGGGTTCATCTAAATGGTTCTAGGAAGAAAGGCTTCAGCCTTATTTCAAGTGCCCACCGAGGGCACAACTGCTAGGTAATTTCTCTAAGAACATATTCTGGTTCCTGTACCATTTGAATCCTTCTTGATAATAATATGCATAAGGATAAACAACAAGAATATAATTTGGAAGTTTTAACACTGGTTTATTCTGAGGAAGGCTTTAAAAAAAAAAAAAAAAAAAAGAATGCGTAGATGTCAGTTTCAGAAACAATTTTTCCTGCACATCTTCTAGCTTAGTAATTTAGTGGCAACAAGAGTCATAAATGCTATCAAAAACAGCAGTGAGGTTTAAAAATAAAAATTCAAACAATAATATCCTTCACATTTTTAATATGTCATTTACTGAATTGGCAATCACAACTGAGATTTATGAGAGCATTCTAGTTATAAAAAACAAATTAATCATACCTTTTTAGATTTTCATTGTCTCTAAATTTTATCAGGCAAGCATATAGGATTTCCTTCTCATCAAATGCTATGTCTGTCCTGGTGTCTCCAGTCACAAGAGACCTTTTGTATCATTACTCCCTTGAGTCCCAATTCTTACTAGGAGTCCTGGGCAAACACAAAAGTAACCTGGCAGTTACATCATTCTACATAAATGAAAAAAGACTCTGCTATCTAAAAATAATGAAAGGATCCATTTAAATTAATGTTATTTTTTGTGAAGTATTCATTTTACTTTGTAATAATGTAATTCTGATTCAAATAGAGTTCTTATGAGCTTTAAAAAATCTCTAGAGATTATATACAGAGCAGTAATTTAATTCTCATATTTTCATTTCTTACAACGGTATTTGAGATTTTTAGTGCTGCTGCTGACAGCTTATGGAAACTGTTTTATTTGGAAATTCTGATTTTTAAAACTGTCTAGCTCTTATTTATAATAAGCATAATTATTAAGAAAAAGGTTTGCTTTGTTCCTTTAAGGTATTCATTCTTTTGCTATTTATTCCTCACTTGATTTCACAATTCTGTTTGTGTCACTATGATTAGTTGCTATGGAAATTACCTCCTATGGAAATGATTCTAATGTCATTATTGTAATAATATAGCTTTAATGACAAATATCAACAGCAGACAAGAACCCCTACTAGAAAAAGGAAATCTAAATAATATTTTTAGAAGGATTAATTCTGAAATTATCATGGCCAAATTTTCTGATATTTTTAATAGGTCATCTGCTTTTTAAATAAGTATTAAATGAATTTTAAGGTGTTAACAGCTACTCATTTCCCCAAATGCCAATGTCACAATGGAAATTAATGCCACGCATAGAAAAGTGGAAGTAAAGAACATTTCATCTACTTGTTACCTAAACTTAAAAATATTTTGCTTTACATATGAAAGGTAATGTCAACAGGATTTCAGAGATCATCAAGGAAACAACTTTGAATAACACATTACATATTCTCTTTAAAGATGAAGAATTTAATATTCCAAAATTTATCCCAGGAATTTGAAAGGTCAGTCAACTAGTGAGTAAAACAATAGATGAGAGCCAGTGGACTATTTAAGATGAGAATTCCAGAATGCTAAGAAGAAATCTTCTTGGGTGGATTCTATAATTTGTGGTTTGAATAAAACTTTTGAAACATTCCATTAGTATTAAAATTCTCACAATGAGAATATGGCTCTTATTTAACACAGTTTAAATTACTAGACAATCTCTCCCCAAAGAAATTTTAATGCTTTCTTCTGCCTAGTGCTTGCTCACCGCCTAGTAGTAATTTAGGAATAAATTAACCCTTCCAACAATTGAAATATTGTCTAGAAACTGCCTCTTATGCTCTGCTAGAGAAATAACTTCAATTCTGAAAATCATAAATCCATTTCTTCATTATAAAATATTTTTATACCTATTAATCATTGATATAAATCACTATCATATTTACCTACATAATTACATATTACTGTATCTACAGTGCTTCTGGATTAAGCTTCACAGTTATAGATTTTTTTAAATGTTTTATACATTAAGGGTTTTCTATACTTGTGTCCACCACCATGATCTAGGGTCCAAAATGTCTTTGATACATTTCTGCCTTGGAGCTGGTACTGGCTTGGTTTCAATATTGGTTTTAGTGTCTCTGTGTTCACCATCAGTTAAACTACTTTTCCTGGCAGGAAGAAGTTTTCGAGGAGCAGCCACTGGTTTCTCTAAGTGATGCATCGGGGTTGACAGTTTGGTATCTGAAGGCGAGGTCTGAGATACACTTGTTTTTTCCCAGTTGCCCTGAACCAACTGATTTTTGTTGCTCTGTGTTTTTAAGTTGAATGGAGCTTTATCAGAAGGAGGAAGGGGAGCTCGTCTCTTTTTCCCTTTCTCTTCATGTAACTGCGTGCTTGCAGGAGATAATACCTTTTTCTTGATGAGAACTTGGTGATTACCATCAAAGAGTGTGGTCCAAGAAGGAGATGAGGCTTCTTCATGCTGGCCAATTAGGAACTCTCCATTTGTCTCTTCAATTTTTTTTTGTATTATACCAGTTAAACTTTCAAGTTTCATAGGTGAATCAATGCCTGTAGTAATTATTAGAAAAAATACATGGAACAAATTCTGAAGCAGTATACCCTTTACCCAAGTAAGTTATTACATTCTGTTATCTATATAATAGTTATCCAAACCAGACCAGGATAAGTGGTTTTTTTTTTTTAATATGTTTACTTGTAAAAATAACCATACTAATGGAACCAAAAAATAAGATCATGTACTGTACACATTCACACACACACATACACACACATGCATAAGTATATTCCTAAATATACGTGAAAAATCCAGTTTTCAAAGGAGTTGAGCTTCATCAGAATTTTTTTGAATTCTGCAGATTAAGTATTCATTAAATAACTTTTGTTGGGTTTAAAATCTATTCTGACTTATAGGTAAGAGTGGATTCCCTTTTATAAACCCCTGATAGGTAAAGTGGGAAAATGTAACTGGATTAGTATTCCTTCCTGTAGACCAGCAAAGTGTTTGTAATAGGAAAAAAATCCAAAACAAAACCCCCATGGAAACAGAGTGAAACCTTAATACCACTTTGGTGATTTTCCTTGGGAAAACTGGGAGACATTTATGTCAATTACATGATATTTTCAAATGTGTAAGCTCAAATGTTTCATTTTAAATCTAACATTTAAAGGTATATGTAAGTGCAGAACACTGGTGGTAAAATACACTAGAATTTAGCACTGATTTGTGCTTGTTCACAACACTGCTCACTGAGGCAATCACACAAAGATAAATAAATATACTTCAAAGTGTGGGGAAAATGGAATATTTATGAGTCTAGAAATCTAAAATTTTCCAAAGTATTAAACTTAACCATTTTTTTTTTTCTTTGATACATTTCTGCCTTGGAGCTGGTACTGGCTTGGTTTCAATATTGGTTTTAGTGTCTCTGTGTTCACCATCAGTTAAACTACTTTTCCTGGCAGGAAGAAGTTTTCGAGGAGCAGCCACTGGTTTCTCTAAGTGATGCATCGGGGTTGACAGTTTGGTATCTGAAGGCGAGGTCTGAGATACACTTGTTTTTTCCCAGTTGCCCTGAACCAATTGATTTTTGTTGCTCTGTGTTTTTAAGTTGAATGGAGCTTTATCAGAAGGAGGAAGGGGAGCTCGTCTCTTTTTCCCTTTCTCTTCATGTAACTGCGTGCTTGCAGGAGATAATACCTTTTTCTTGATGAGAACTTGGTGATTACCATCAAAGAGTGTGGTCCAAGAAGGAGATGAGGCTTCTTCATGCTGGCCAATTAGGAACTCTCCATTTGTCTCTTCAATTTTTTTTTGTATTATACCAGTTAAACTTTCAAGTTTCATAGGTGAATCAATGCCTGTAGTAATTATTAGAAAAAATACATGGAACAAATTCTGAAGCAGTATACCCTTTACCCAAGTAAGTTATTACATTCTGTTATCTATATAATAGTTATCCAAACCAGACCAGGATAAGTGGTTTTTTTTTTTTAATATGTTTACTTGTAAAAATAACCATACTAATGGAACCAAAAAATAAGATCATGTACTGTACACATTCACACACACACATACACACACATGCATAAGTATATTCCTAAATATACGTGAAAAATCCAGTTTTCAAAGGAGTTGAGCTTCATCAGAATTTTTTTGAATTCTGCAGATTAAGTATTCATTAAATAACTTTTGTTGGGTTTAAAATCTATTCTGACTTATAGGTAAGAGTGGATTCCCTTTTATAAACCCCTGATAGGTAAAGTGGGAAAATGTAACTGGATTAGTATTCCTTCCTGTAGACCAGCAAAGTGTTTGTAATAGGAAAAAAATCCAAAACAAAACCCCCATGGAAACAGAGTGAAACCTTAATACCACTTTGGTGATTTTCCTTGGGAAAACTGGGAGACATTTATGTCAATTACATGATATTTTCAAATGTGTAAGCTCAAATGTTTCATTTTAAATCTAACATTTAAAGGTATATGTAAGTGCAGAACACTGGTGGTAAAATACACTAGAATTTAGCACTGATTTGTGCTTGTTCACAACACTGCTCACTGAGGCAATCACACAAAGATAAATAAATATACTTCAAAGTGTGGGGAAAATGGAATATTTATGAGTCTAGAAATCTAAAATTTTCCAAAGTATTAAACTTAACCATTTTTTTTTTTTGCCTGAGAGGAAAACTTCCATTTATTAATATTCATTTATCAACACTACTTTAAAACAAATTTAATAAAATATGGAAAAAATTACTGAACGTAATTACATTTTAAAATGTCAAGGTTTATATCTTCAGAATTTTCATCAGCCACTCAGCTAATATTTATTTTCAGTGTACCCTTATTCATTTTGAAGTCTTAACATTTTTGTTTGATCTTAAGCATTCAAACTATGAAAAATGTGTATTCATTAATTTTGTATTAATTCATCTTTTAAACATGAGTTTCTTAGTCTATAATCATAGTCTTTTTTCATTCATTTTTGACTGTGGTTTGAAAATTTTAGCATTTTAATGTCAATAGAATAAGCTGCTTGTGTAAGGACAATGTCGTTTTTGTTACCCTGAAGCTTAGAAAAGACAAACCCCACTTACTCATATCACGATAGACTGAGGTTGCCTCTTTTGTCAAGAACAAAGGTGGTTTCCGTGGTGACATAATCTCAATTTTCATAAGTTCTTCACAACAATGCTTCCATTGGCCTAAGAAAGAAAAAGGTAGGCTAGTTTAAAACAAATGTGAAATATATATTTAATTTTTAACAGATTATCAACACGTTTTTTGCTTTGAAAAAATAAGTGAATTCATGAAGTATTATCTTAAAGAAGTTATAAAAACCTAGTACTATGTATTATTTCTAAGTCTAGGCACAAATGTACTCTATTTTAAATATAAATCTCTATGAACAGATATTAAGCTAAGCTCTGTAGGCTACTAAATACTACATTACTTCTCTAAACAGTCAAGAACTCAAATGTTTATGGTAAAAGTTTGTGTAAGTTCTCTTAAATATTATATAAAAACATTCAGTATTTAAAACAGCTGAAAAGTAA
>SJYT01044369.1:36819-66880 GCA_006410635.1 Cephalophus harveyi | reverse complement strand
GACAGATATTGTATTGGTTTTGCCATACATCAACATGAATCTGCCAGAAAATGATTTTAATTTTGAAAATTTTAATTAAGAAATAAGAATTGCTTACAAAAAATTCTTTTAAGATGATAATCATGCCCTCCTAAAAATCAGGAAAACTAGAAAAATGCTGTATTTTCATTTTATTTCGGGTACATAAAAACCTGTTACTATGAAGACAGATCATTCAAAATTGTAACTGGATGCGATGGACTTGAGTTTGAGTTGGCTCCGGGAGTTGGTGATGGACAGGGAAGCCTGGCATGCTGCACTCCATGGGGTCACAAAGAGTCAGACAAGACTGAACTGAACTGATTTTAGGAAGGACATTTTAAATAAAGCCATTAGGCATTCAAAATAATACTCAATAATAAAAATACTCTTGAATAAGTTGTTTTAATTATTAAAATTGAAAAGTATGGACTGTATTAATTTTTCTTGTAATTATGTTTTACTATGTTCATCCCAAAATAAAATTCTCAGATTTATTTCTCCTGAGTGGATATTAAAAAAATATTTAGCCTTTCCATCTTTATTGTGGACTTGTATGCTGGGTTTTACCATTCTTACATGCTATCTTACATTAGCAGAAAAGTAAATGTAATATACACGTGCCTTTTTCTACTGATTTATGATCTGTATTTCTTTTTATTATATTCTCAACCTCTACATTCAACATCCAACTTATTTCCCATGGCTTAAAAATTAAAGATACTTCATGTTTACTCAAATTATCTATTTTTGTTATTTTATGTCTAATTTATATCATGTTAATATGGTAAATTTTAGATCCATCACTTTAAATAGTTAAGAAATATTACAATGCTAAGTATAGAATATGGTAAAAAATTTCAAAATATCTCATATAGCAATATATAAAGGGAATAAAATCTTGAGTTTAAGCCTTCAAAGGTTGCTCTGTAGAATTTAAATCTAGTAGGATCTGAGATTTGATAACTTATTCCTCCTTTCTACTTCCTTTTTTAGATAAATATAGAAGTGCCAGCCTTTTCTTTTGGGGGGCAGGAAAAAAATGGCCTTATCTAATGGAAAAGTAATGAAACACTTTAAACCAGCAAACAATTCTCTGTCAAATCTTAGACAAGTAATATAGTACAGCATTGTTTCAATACTGATAGTTGAAATCTTTTCATTGTTAAACTGATAGCAGAATACTATGTTGAAAACTGCAATATAAAGCCACATTATCCCATGTGTTACACAAGTCAGAGATATAAATGTGCCATGTTCACTGATCAAGACATTACAATTAAACACTTTACCAGTAAATAAGTAAGCAAGCATAGGTATATGTAATATGAACATGCTAACAATAAAGGCCCAGTATGAGATATTAAATGGGTACATTTTGCTCACATAAAATCTGTATATTGAAGATGTTTCCTACCACATATACTATTATAATGCTCCCATTCAAAATAATCTATTATGTTAAGATGCTTATTTAACTTAGTATATATTATTAAATATTTGAAAAAAATCTTTCAGTATTCCAAGCAGTAACCTATTTGATCGTCTAGAACAGGTGTCATTCCTCTTTTACATGTTAGCTCTCAGATATTAAAAATTAACTATTACCTCCCCCCTGCCTCCCAACCTCCTTCTCAAGCTGTCCTTCCACAGGCTAAACACACCTAGCTCCATTAGTGTTTTCTCATCATTTCCAGTTTTCTCAGCCTCATGATTTTCTACTCTAAAGCTAAGTCAAGTAATTGAAATATGTTCTAAGTATTAAATTACTCTTAATCTGCCCTAGATATCTATCCTCTATTTTGTTGCATACATCATATTTCACTGAAGATTACAAGAGGCTACACTTATTACTAGGAGAGTAAAAATTCTAAAGCACAAGTCACTCTTTGGGATAATATGTGCACTTCCATTTTTGCTTCAGATCTTCATATCTTACACAATGAATTCTAAACAGCAAATGTAATACTATTTATACTTTAAAAATTAGACTGGCAGATTTTATCTCCAAAGCATTAAATACTAAAGAAGTAGCCAGACCTGAGAACCTAGTTGTCATCACTTTATTACTTTGACAGTACAAAAATGTCATGAGATTCTTTAATTTTTATTGGAGTATAGTTGCTTTACAATGTTTAGTTTCTACTGTACAGCAAAGTGAATCAGCTATATGTATACGTATACATATATTCCCTCTTTTTTGATTTCCTTCCCATTTAGGAAGGAACCATAGAGCAACTGAGTAGAATTCCTTGTGCTATACAATAGGTTCTCATTAGTTATCTGTTTTATACACAGTATCAACAGTGTCGATCCCAATCTCCCAATTCATTTCTCCTCAAATGTCATGAGATTCTTACCCCACCAACTCCCTCTTTTAGCATAACAAATTATTTTACATAATTTGAGGAATGAAAACATGAAGTCATCTAACAGTAGTTGATATCTAGACTATATTATTCTCACATTTTTACTCCTCTTTCCTGTTTTTGTCTACACAAAAATTTTAAAATGCCAGTGTGTGTGTGTGCATCCTAAGTTGCTTCAGTCATGTCTGACTCTTTCCAACCCTATGGGCTGTAGCCTACAAGAAGACTGGAGTGGGTAGCCATGTCCTCCTCCAGGGGATCGTCCCAATTCAGGGATCAAACCTTTGTCTCCTGCAGCACCCGCATTGAAGGCAGATTCTCTAATGCTGAGCCACTGGGGAAGCCCTTAAAATGCCAGAATCATTTCTAAAAGTAACACAGTCTTCTATAAAACAGACTCTATAAATCAAGAGCAGTTAGGAAAGCAGTTAAAATTTTAGCTGTAATCAGCAAATGAGAGGAAGTTGTTGTCTTTTAAGTTACATACCTAAGATCAGCTGAAATTTTAAAATAAAGAAATGCAGTACATGCAGGTAAACGTGTAACAAATATTTAAACATCTACTAGTGTTAGTTGCTCAGTCATGTCCAACTCTTTGCAACTCCATGGACTGCAGTCCACCCAGCTCCTCTGTCTATGGAATTCTCCAGGCAAGAATGTTGGAGTGAGTTGCCATTCCCTTCTCCAGGGGCTTTTCCCAACCCAGGGATCAAGCCCAGGTTTTCCGTATTGCAGGCAGATTCTTTACCATCTGAGCCATCAGGGAAGACCCATTTAAACATCTACTGAGTGCCAACGGACAATACTTAAGGAAAACAAGTTCTGAAAAATGCAAGAAAGCCCTGGAAGGAGTCCTCTGGTTCCCTGCAATAAACCTGAAACCTATTCAGGCTTCAATTTTCTCATCTTAAAAGCAGAGAGAAATAATTTCTACTTCACTGGGTTGTTATGAAAAATAAATGAAGCCATATGGTATTTGGAAGCTAATCAATAAATTTATTTCCCTTTTCTGCCCCCTCCCCAACCATCACTGTAAAATAACTGGCCAAGCCATGGATCAGAGTATGCTTATAAAAATTAATCTGAGGACTGCAGATATTAACTATTTTAGGGAGTTCTCAGTAACAGCTCCTAAAATGGCTAGGATTAGGATCTAATCCTAGTTTCTAAAATAACTCTAGGATTATCTCGAAGAGCTGCAGAAATAACTTCCTATTGTTTAAAAATGGTTTTACTTTGCAATTCTATAGAAAAGTATCATAAAGACATAAAATACTGGTTGAATCTAACAGTAGGCTTAGTTTGCTTAGAAACAGCCATTATCAATAGTCTATATTTTCAATATACAGTTTCAATATTTTTGTTGATAAAATTCCTCCTTAAATTGAGAATATTAAAACCTCATATATTTTACATACTATAACTCTCTTACATTACTATCACATTGCTTTTATGATCCATGTCATTGAACTGTATTATTGAAACTGAAAAACCATATGTGCTGTTTAAAAAAAATCTCTATGGATGATGTCCAAAATGATATAATGAATAGGGCGTTAACAGAAGTCTACATAAAAATGAATCTCTTTTTGAACATTTCACTATTTTATGATCATCACTATCCTAGAGAAGTTTTTTTTACTCATATAGCTCATTATCCTTTTGATGGGAGAGACTGCCTTAAGCCATTCAACCTAATATTTTGAGAAAATGTGGTTTACTTGTTTTAGGGACCAGAACTTAAAAAGTAACAGGCAATGATACTAGGAATTCACAGGTATTATCAGTCATGTACTGGGGAAAAACTGACAGAAAAAAGCATCAATGCATTGATGATATACTACCATTTTATTCAAGAGCATACAAATTCTTAATACAAACTATACAACTGTAATTTTAATATTTAGTTTGCTGTGTACATCCTTTCATGCTACATGAATATACTACTAGAGAATCCAAATGTCAGCTTACTAAGATCAAAGAAATGCTGCCAGAAGGCTTCCATCCACTTCTGAAGATCTTCTCTATTGTCAGCTGAAAATATATGAATTACAGCCTGTCCAGCAACAGGGTTGATGACAGAGAAATTATGAATTCTTTTCGTATTATCCTTATCCACTGCTCGAATTCTGGTTTCCTAAAAATTAAGACAAAATTGGTGTTTAACAAGAGACTATTTCTGTAATGCTCAAATAAATGTGTTATTGCATAGCTACCATGTTTATACCAGATGCAATTACAATCTTACTGCTGATCAGTTGAAATTTAAAACATGTAATTTTGAGAATTTTCAATATACAAGCTCAAATCAAGAAAGTTTTTAAAAAATACATTAAAAATACTGAGTTATGTTTCAAAGTGTACTACATGTAGCACTAATGTTAAATTACATGAGATTAAAACATAACCTCTGTTGATCTCTCAGTTTAAGTAGGAGTTTGCTGTCTTTTATATACATCTTAAAATTTGTAATAAAACAAGTAAGCACTTTAAAACTTTGCATAAGAGACAGAGAATACAGTGTTATCAGTTAAAGCAGTAAAATCATAATGTAACATTTACATAATGTAGTAAAGTTAGGCTTTCATCATTAACATTTATTTCATATGTAACATTCATTTACCAAGCTCATAGCTAAAGATCCCTAAAGTAATATAAATTTGAAAATGGTACAAAAATATTTTTTAAAATGATGAATGCACCACTTTATAACAAAGGCAATAGCTTCATACATGCTGATAGACTAAACCTTTTAAATTTTTTTCAGTATTTATTTTTGGCTGTGTTGGGTCTTTGTACTGGACATGGGCTTTTCTCTAGCTGCAGCAAGCAGGGCAGGGGGAGTGGGGTGTTAACTCTTCATTGTGGTGCTTCTCACTGAGGTGGCTTCTCACATTGAGGAGCACAGGCTCTAGGCAAACAGCCTTCAGGAGTTGCAGCTCAAGAGCTTTAGAGCACAGGCTCGGATGTTCCATGGCATGTGGATTCTTCCCAGATCAGGGATCGAATCCACGCTTCCTGCCTTGGCAGGCAGATTCTTACTCACTGTGCCAGCAGGGAAGTCCCAATCTAGGAAAAAGGGAAGTCCCTTTTTTCTGAGTGGTAGTAGTATGACACTGTGTGATCCGTCTTGTGTTTATGGGTAGAAGAGACTATTCCCAAGTCACATATAAGCATTGCTTCATCACATGATAAGCTAGCAACTACAACTAGTTTCCAAGGAACTATGGAAAAAAGTCTGAAATAGACCTATAAAGCAAAGATAGTGATCTGGCTGCCTGGATAATGACTGACACTTACATTTTTCTAGCGCAATGCTGTTCACTAGAAATATGTTGTGTGCCCCATAAGTAACTTAAGATTTTCCAGTAACCAAATTTAAAAAAGGTAAAATGAAACTAGTGAAAATAATTATGTAATAATTAATATATTATTTTAAAATAATATATTTTTGTAACCCAGATATTGAAAATATTTTAACATGTAATTGACTAAAAATGTTGAGATATTTTACATTGTTTTTTTCACACCAAAGTCTCAAAAACTTCCAGTCTGTATTTTATAGTTACAATATATCTCAACTTGGATTGGCCACATCTTAAGCACCTAACAGACACAAATGGCTAGCAGCAACTGTACTGAATGCAGAATACTTGGCTGACAGTTACAAAGGCTGATTCAGAGTGGGAAGAAATTATTCACTTTATACTGAATATAGAATGAAGACAATCTGTGTGTAGAGTCACACACCAAAACCAATGTATACATTTAATGATGTCCTATGTGGACATTTTAGAAGTAGCAAAGAGTTTGGAAGAAAAGCTATCCATTCGCTGACAGATAAATATGAGCAGGTGAACAGCATACAGATGACATAAATTCTTTTCTGAAGGAACTCCTATTTAAAAATCACAAGAAAAAATGTGTGCCATATAAAGTAGTTCAGTTCAGTCGCTCAGTCATGTCTGACTCTTTGCAACCCTATGAATTGCAGCACACCAGGCTTCCCTGTCTATCACCAACTCCCGGAGCTTACTCAAACTCATGCCCATTGAGTCGGTGATGCCATCCAACCAATCATCCTCCATTGTCCCCTTCTCTACCTGCCTTCAATCTTTCCTAGCATCAGGGTCTTTTCCAATGAGTCACATCTTCACATCAGGTGGTCAAAGTATTGCAGTTTCAGCTTCAGCATCAGTACTTCCAATGAATATTCACGACTGATTTCCTTTAGGATTGACTGATTGGATCTCCTTGTAGCCCAGGGGACTCTCAAGAGTCTTTTCCAACACCACAGTTCAAAAGCATCAATTCTTTGGCACTCAGCTTTCCTTATAGTCCAACTCTCACATCCATGGAAAAACCATAGCTTTGACTAGATGGACCTTTGTTGACAAAGTAACGTCTCTGCTTTTTAATATGCCGTCTAGTTTGGTCATAGTTTTTCTTCCAAGGAGCAAGCATCTTTTAATTTCATGGCTGTAGTCACCATTTGCAGTGATTTTGGAGTCCAAGAAAATAAAAGTCTCTCACTGTTTCCATTGTTTCCCCATCTATTCACCATGAAGTGATGGGACCAGGTGTCATGATCCTAGTTTTCTAAATGTTGAGTTTAAAGCCAAATTTTTCATTCTCCTCTTTCACCTTCATCAAGAGGCTCTTTAGTTCTTCTTTGCATTCTGCCATAAGGGTGGTGTCATCTGCACATCTGAGGTTATTGATATTTCTTCCAGCAATCTTGATTCCAGCTTGTGCTTCATCCAGCCCCGTGTTTCTCATGATGTACTCTGCATAGAAGTTAAATAAGCAGGGTGACAATATACAGCCTTGATGTACTCCTTTCCCAATTTGGAACCAGTCTGTTATTCCACGTCCAGTTCTAACTGCTGCTTCCTGACCTGCATATAAGTTTCTCAAGATGCAGGTCAGGGGGTCTGGTAGTCCCATCTATTGAAGAATTTTTCACAGTTTGTTGTGATCCACACAGTCAAAAGCTTTGGCATAGTCAGTAAAGCAGAAGTAGATGTTTTTCTGGAACTCCCTTGTTTTTTTGATGATCCAACAGATGTTGGCAATTTGATCTCTGGTTCCTCTTCCTTTTCTAAATCCAGCTTGGACATCTGGAAGTTTATGGTTCATGTACTGTTGAAGTCTGGCTTGGAGAATTTTGAGCATTACTTTGCTAGTTTGAGATGAGTGCAATTGTGCAGTAGTTTGAACATTCTTTGGCATTGCCTTTCTTTGGGATTGGAATGAAAACTGACCTGGAAAATGGTGAGGAGAAGGACGTGTGCTCATTTTCTCCTGTGAGAACTCCAAAACTACAACTCCTTGCTGAACAACTGTTGACTGGAGAATGTTGGATCCCACCAGAAAAGATACCCCATGTCCAAGGGCAAAGGAGAAGCCCCAGAAAGACGATAGGAGGGGTGAAATTGCGTTTAGAATCAAATCCCTTATCCACCAGAGATGCTCAGAGGGCTCAAACAAACCTTGTGAGCACCAGCACCCACAAACCCCACAGAGTCTGAGCCAGAACTGTGCTTTGAGTGTCTCCTGCAAAGTGCCTACCGCAGGGGCAGGGGCTCTGGGTGCAGCAGATCTGTGTATGGCATAAGCCCTCTTGGAGGAGGTCACCATTAATCCCACCACAGAGCCACCAGAACTTAACACAGGACTGGGGAAACAGACTCTTGGAGGGCAGAAACAGAACCTTGTATGCATCAGGACCAGGAGAAAGGATCAGTGACCCCACAAGAGACTGACCCAGACTTGCCCGTGAGTGTTCAGGAAACTCAGGCGGAGGCGTGGGTCAACAGTGGTTTGCTGCTCGGTCGGGGGCACTGAGTGCAGCAGTGGATACATGGGACCTTTTGAACAGTGGGTCACCATTACCTTCAATACCTCCACCATAGTTTGGCCTCAGGTCAAACAACTGGGAGGGAACACAGCCCCGCCCAACAACAGAAAATTGGATTAAAGATGTACTGAGCATGGCCTCGCCCATCAGAATAAGACCCAGTTTCCCCCTTAGTCAGTCTTTCCCATCAGGAAGCTTCCATAAGCCTCTTATCCTTATCCATCAGAGGGCAGTTCAGTCCAGTTCAGTGGCTCAGTCCTGTGAGACCCTTTGCGACCCCATGGGCTGCAGCACGCCAGGCCTCCCTGTTCATCACCAACTCCCGGAGTTTACTCAAACTCATGTCCACTGAGTCAGTGATGCCATCCAACCATCTCATCCTCTGTCATCCCCTTCTCCTCCTGTCTTCAATCTTTCCCAGCATCAGGGTGTTTTCCAGTGAGCCAGATCTTCACATCAGGTGGCCAAAGTATTGAAGTTTCAGCTTCAGCATCAGTCCTTCCAATGTATATTCAGGACAAATTTCCTTTAGGATTGACAGGTTGGATCTCTATGCAGTCCAAAGAACTCTCAAGAGTCTTCTCCAACACCACAGTTCAAAAGTGTCAATTCTTTGATGCTCAGCTTTCTTTATAGTCCAACTCTCACATCCATAGATGACTAATGGAAAAACCATAGCCTTGACTAGACAGACCTTTGTTGGCAAAGTAATGTCTCTGCTTTTTAATATGCTGTCTAGGTTGGTCATAACTTTTCTTCCAAGGAGTAAGCATCTTTTAATTTCATGGCTGTAGTTACCATCTGCAGTGACTTTGGAGCCTCCCAAAATAGTGTCTGCCACTGTTTTCACTGTTTCTCCATCTATTTTCCATGAAGTGATGGGATCAGAGGGCAGACAGAATAAAAACCACAATCACAGAAAACTAATCAAACTGATCACATGAACCACAGCCTTGTCTAACTCAATGAAACTATGAGCCATGCCCTACAGGGCCACCCAAAATGGATGGGTCATGGTGGAGAGTTCTAATAAAGCATGGTCCACTGGAGAAGGGAATGGCAAACCATTTCAGTATTCTTGCCTTGAGAACCCCATGTAGTTACAAAGCTTTGAAATTTTCAAGTATAGTAAAATATAAGGATCGGTAACTTAGAGACAGTCTATCCTGTCATTATTTTAAAAAGTAGGAATGTATCTTCAGAGGATTGTTATTATTTATGGCCAATATTGTAATTTTATTGTAACAGGATCTTTTTATACTCTTAAGCCTTGGAATAAACTTCAGGAGTTAACTTCCTTAAGTAATTACTTATACAGTATTCAATAATGCTGCCCTAAATGGCATCTGGAGCCTTTGAATACATGTAATCAACCTTTTCAGATATAAACCTTATTATCATTAGCAGAGAATGACTTAAATCTCAAAATAATCTTTGATATATTCCTTTCAAACTAAATAAAAGCTGTTGCAGATATGGAGGGCTGGGGTGACAACCCTCTATTGCTGTTAATATTTTAAAACAAACCTGAATGATGAAACACAAACTATTCTTATTTCGTATTGTTGCTGAAACTGTGATTCCCTCCATTCAAATCGATCTTAATACAAATTCTGACTATCATTTGTATTAGGCTGGTACAAAAGTAATTGTGGTTTTGAACTGTGAACTGAAAATCATTATAACTAGGCTTAAACACATCTTTATTAATCAAAATAGGAACCATTACAATAACACATTTTTGCCAATGAGAAATAAGTTTGTTTATTCCTACAAAGTAAAAATTCACGCTTTACAATTCAATGAACTCTTGGAAAGCATTTTCTGCCTCCTACTGGTTGTGGAAGTGTTTTCCCTGCAAAAAGTTATCAAGATACTCGAAGAAGTGGTAATCTGCTGCCAAGCCGTCAGGTGAATATGGCAGATGAGTAAAAACCTCATGGCCCAATTCATTCAACTTGAAGCACTGGTTGGGTGACATGAGGTTGGGTGCTGTCACGGATAAGAACTGGGACCTTTCTGTTGACCAGTGCCAGCTGTAGGCATTGCAGTTTTTGGTCCATCTCATTTAAGTTGCTGAGCATACTTCTCAGATGTAATGGTTTCACTGGGATTCAGAAAGGTGTATTGGATCAGACTGGCAGCAGACCACCAGTGACCATCATCCTTTTGGGGGTGCAAGTTTGGCTTTGGAGCCTCTTCTCGGTCCAGTCACTGAGTCAGCTATTGCCAGTTGTCACATAAAATCCACTTTTTGTTGCATGTCATAATTCAGTTAAGAAATGGTTCATTGTTGCTGCATAGAATAAGAAAAGCTGAAACTTTAAAATGGCAATTTTTTTTGATTTGTGGTCAGCTCATGAGGCACCCACTTATCAAGCTTTTTCACCTTTCTAATCTGCTTTAAATGCCAAATGACCATAGAATGGCTGAAATTGAGTTCTTCAGCAACATCTCATGTGAGTTTAAGAGGATCAACTTCTATGATCCTCTCAACTGGTAGCTGTCAACTTCAGATGGCCAGCCACTATGTTCTTCATCTTCAAAGCTCTCGTCTCCTTTGCAAAACTTCTTGATCTACCCCTACACTGGATGTTTGTTAGCAGTTCCTGGGCCAAATGCATTTTGTTGACGTTGCGAGTTGTCTGTGCTGCTTTCTGATCCACTTTGAACTCAACCAAGAAAAAAAAAAATCACTAGAATTTGCTTTTTGTTTAACACCATTTCTATAATCTAAAATAAACATAAAATAAACAACAAGTAATATCACTGGTAAAAAGATATAAAGCAAGAAATGCACATTAAAATGATGTATAACCTAACCACATTTATTTAAGAATGTATTCCAATATCAAACAACAAAGTTCAACAGTGCAAAACCGCAATTAAATTTGTACCAACCTAATAAACAGACTTAAAATGGATTTAATTTTTAAATAAGATTTTTATAGATGAGTAGGCAGAATTTTTAATAATACCAATATACCATTTCGAACAAAAACAGCTCTGTGGAAAATCTGACAACTTGATCATTTATATGCTTCTACAAGAAAACAGTACAACATAGAAACACTGAGCACTCCATTAACTCTGATATGCATCAGTTCAGTTCAGTTCAGTTGCGCAGTCATGTCCGACTCTTTGCGACCTCATCAATTGCAGCATGCCAGGCCTCCTGTCCATCACCAACTCCCGGAGTTTACCCAAATTCATGTCCATCGAGTTGGTGATGCCATCCAGCCATCTCATCCTGTCGTCCCCTTCTCCTCCTGCCCCTAATCCCTCCCAGAATCAGGGTCTTTTCCAGTGAGTCAACTCTTCACATGAGGTGGCCCAAGTATTGGAGTTTGAGCTTCAGCATCAGCCCTTCCAATGGCTGATAGCCATGCTGCTGCTGCTAAGTTGCTTCAGTCGTGTCCGACTCTGTGCAACCCCATAGACATCAGCCCACCAGGCTCCCCTGCCCCTGGGATTCTCCAGGCAAGAACACTGGAGTGGGTTGCCATTTCCTTCTCCAATGCATGAAAGTGAAAAGTGAAAGTGAAGTCGCTCAGTCGTGTCTGACTCTTAGTGACCCCATGGACCCCAGCCTACCAGGCTCCTCCATCCATGGGATTTTCCAGGCAAGAGTACTGGAGCCATAAGTACCACTAAATCTTTATAACACGAGAGGATTTTTAAAGGTACAAATGAAACAGAAAATATCATCTGAATTAACTGCAATATGTTATCATCCAAAATAATTTAACTAATGAGAAACTTTTTTCAACCAATAAAATATATATCAAAGAAAAAATGATTAAAAAATGTCTGATAATGTCAGAAAGTTCATGCAATCAGTTTTTCACTGTGGAAAAAGTATCAGTAATAGTGCTCAGGACTTCACTTCCCAACAAGGAATGAATTAGAAAATACATACATGGTGCATTTTAGGACTGTTAGCACTATGGGCTTACACAATGTATACATGCGGTGAGTTTCTCCTCTCAGCAGGGTATGAAGGCAAGCAATGTGGGTATTGTTGCCCCCATTATTTACACCAACTAAAATATTGCCTGGTACCCACTAACTGATTGAAAAATATTTGATGAATAAATGCATAACAAAAGAATCACTCAGATAGCAATTAAAAGTTTGCTACTGAAAGACTCAGATTCTAGAGATAATCCATAGTCAGTCTTTATAGATGAGGAAACATGTTCTGAGATAAGTGTCCTCTCCAAGGTCAATTTCTTGTTTTGCTTTTGCTAATTCCAAAACTTTTAGCTGATTTGAGAGGCTTTAGAGTAATACAAATACAATCTGAGAAGTCAATTTTGTAACAAAATACAATTAACTCAAGTCAAAAAGTTTTTCATTATTTGGAGTTAAAACTGTATTTTAACTTCTACATTTCTGTGGTAATGGAAAAATACCATATCAGAAATAGATTTATAACTTGTTTATCTTACTTTTGAATATGTGACTTTTAAAATGTCTACTATATACTCCAATTTTTATACTATATGATTTTTAAATACACTTTCCTACTAAATGGAATCAGAGTTCTTTAGAGAACTCTGGTTCATTTCCAGCCTGGCTCAAGAAATAGGATAAGCCTGGAATATCTTTCCTACCAGAAATCAAAGATTACTAAGGTTGTATCAAAAAGACTCAAGAGTAAACTTGAAGACGCTTCCAGTAGCCAATTAGAGGGCAACTGAACATCAATAAGAATTACTACAGAAATGGTCTGATGCATGGAAAGTCTTTAAATCCACAAATTCATATGATATTTAAAAACTAACTCATTGATCACCTCTGAAGGATGCTGGGGAACCACCTCATAGTTTTGGTAACTAGTGTATTAACTGTTGGAGAAGACTCTTTAGAGCCCCTTGGACTGCACGGAGATCAACCCAGTCAACCCTAAAGGAAATCAACCCTGAATATTCATTGGAAGGACTGATGCTGAAGCTCCAACACTTTGGTCACCTGATACAGAAAGTTGACTGATTAGAAAAGACCGTGATGCTGAGAAAGATTGAAGGCAGGGGGAGAAGTGGATGATAGAGGATGAAATGGTTGGATGGCATCACAAAGTCAAAGGACATGAGTTTGAGCAAGCTCTGGGATATGGTGAAGGATAGGGAAGCCTGGTATCCTGAAGTCCATGGGTATGCTGCAGGGTCGGACACGACTGAGCGACTAAACAACAATGAAGTATATAAATGCAAAAATACAAGCATTTATCCCGCCTTTCCTTTAATAATTGTCCTTCAACCTAATAGCTGATAAAGCTGAGATATGCCAGCAAATAAATGAAGAAAGGATGTTAAAAACAGCACCAGTTTGGAATCCCTGATGAAATAAAGAATTTATATAATGCTCATCAACAGACATTAACATGACTGGAAGACCCAGACAGTATTATACACCTGTTGATAAAAATAGTCACATATATTCTTACCAACCAACCGTTGTTATTGCTTAGTCACTAAGTCATATCCGATTCTTTGTGACTCCATGGACTGCAGTACGATGGGCTTCATTTGTCCTTCATTATCTCCCAGAGTTTGCTCAAACTCATATTCATTGAGTTGGTGATGTCATCCAACCATCTCATCCTCTGTCGCCCCCTTCTCCTTTTGCCTTCAATCTTTCCCAGCATCGGGGTCTTTTCCAATGAGTCTGCTCTTTGCATCAGGAGACCAAAGTATTGCAGCTTCAACATCAGTCCTTCCAATGAATATTTAGGGTTAATTTCCTTTAGGATCGACTGGTTTGATCTCCTTGCTGTCCAAGGGACTCTCAAGAGTCTTCTCCAACACCACAGTTCAAAAGCCTCAATTCTTCTGTGCTCAGCTTTCTTTATAGTCCAGCTCCCACATCCGTACGTGACTACTGGAAAAACCATTGCTTTAATTACATGGACCTTTGTCGTCAAAGTGATGTCTTTGTGTTTTAATAAGCTGTCTAGGTTTGTCATAGCTTTTTTCCTTCGGAGCAAGCATCTTTTAATTTCATGATTGCAGTCACTGTCCACAGTGATTCTGAAGCCTGAGAAAATAAAATCTGTCACTTTCCACTTTTTCCCCATCTATTTGCCATGAAATGATGGGACTGGATGCCCTGATTTCAGTTTTATGAATGCTGAGGTTCAAGCCAGCTTTTTCACTCTCCTCTTTCACTCACCCTCATCAAGAGACTTTTTAAGTCCTCTTCTCTTTCTGCCATTAGGGTGGTATCATCTGCATAATTGAGGTTGTTTATATTTCTCCTGGCAATCTTGATTCCAGCTTGTGATTCATCCAGCCTGGCATTTCACATGATGTACTCTGCACAGAAGTTAAATAAGCAGGGTGATGATATACAGTCTTGATGCATTCCTTTCCAAATTTAACCAGTCTGTTGTTCCATGTTCAGTTCTACCTGTTGCTTCTTGACCTGCAAAAAGGTTTCTCAGGAGGCAGGTAAGATGGTCTGGTATTCCCATCTCTTGAAAAATTTTCCACAGTTTATTGTGAATCACACAAAGGCTTTAGTGTAGTCAATGAAGCAGAAGTAGATGTTTTTCTGGAACTCTCTTGCCTTTTTCATGATCCAGTGGATGTTGACAATTTGATCTCTGGTTCCTCTGCCTTTTCTAAATCCAGTTGTATGTCTGGAGGTTCTTGGTTCACATACTGTTGAAGTCTAGGTTGAAGGACTTTGAGCATTACCTTGCTAGCATGTGAAATGAGCACAACAGAACAGTAGTTTGAACATTCTTTGGCACTGTCTGTCTTTGGGATTGGAATGAAAACTAACCAATGAACAAACCTAAACTTGCTTCAGAAACAGAAAGAAAAAAGACAACTTGAAGATGCAATTAGCAAACTCTGGACTATGAAAACTATGTAACATAAATGACTAAATTTCTTCAACAAACAAATTGTGTGTAATTGTGTATGTGTATATGTAAGAGAGAAAGCAGGGTGATGGTAGAATAAATGCCAACTGATTAAGAAATTAAGGAGACCTAATCAGTCAACTGCAGTATATGGGCCTTATTTGGATCCTGATTCAAAAAGCTGTTAAAAAAATCACAAGACAGAAATTTGAACACTGTCTGGATTTTTGATAACATATTATCTTTATATATAACTATAGATTTTCTTAAGTATGGCAACAGTAATATTTACAAGTAAAATGATATGATTGCTAGAATTTGCTTCAAAATAATCCTATGGTGGAGGTAATATTCTTTCTACAGATTGTCTTGAAATTTTTTCCAAAAAAAAAAAAAAAAAAATCAAATACAACTACAAAAATGAACTGCCTGCTTTCTTACTTATAATACAGAGATAAGATTGCACTCACATCTTCCTCAGAAACATGTTGTAAAGATAAGTGAGTTCTTTGAAAGATGTCTGGGCTAAACTCTTATTAATCAGGCATGAAGACAAAATTGTTGATGGCTAAAAGCAAGCTTTAGAACTTATACATACTCTAATGACAAAGAAAGCAGAACTTCTACAAACATATGGCAAGAAATGTTTGAAATAAAGCATAAGCATAAGTTAAAATAAGTACTGGGTGTAATTAGTATGATATAATTATTTTCAATTTATGTCAATGAAATCAGATGCAAACTCTGAAGAAAAAGGTTGCTTAAAAAATTATTTTTGCTGTATTTAATAAGGGACAATCTAAATAGTTGATAGGGTTCATACATTAAAAGGACTAACATAATCAGAAGAAAATTCCATGTGCTTCATGATAATTTTACTTGCTAGGGTCCATGATAAACATAATGGTTAAAAGTCATTTCAAGACAATTTAACAAAGGACTATCACACCAACTAGTGTTATTGACTTGTTTAGTACAGATTTTATTATTCATTAAAATGAAGTCATGCATAGTATTTAAATCAAGAAAAGACTACTGATCTCAAAGACTCACACTTCTTTTCCATTCCACTCCCCACCCCACTGGCAATGGATAAAACTTTGGCTAATAAAATACTTTCAACAATGTATAGGAGATTCAGTGGCTCCAGTTAAGTACCCTTTATTGAGGATGTCTAGCTCAACAACATTCATAGGGAAGTTTTTTGAAGTTAAACAATCACTTTGAAGTAAATCATCCTTTCAAATTTGGATTGAAAAGAAAAGGGGAATAGCTTTTAGGCTTTTCTTTTCTTAATGTGACTATTTCCACAGATGGCTCCCTCTGAAAATTAATGAACTGACTTAGCCTTACAGGAAATGCCATTTAGAAGGACAAGAATTATAGTCATAGAAAAGATCTTATGATTAAAATAGCAGAGCTATTATTTACATACCTTAGCAACTGTAAAATTTATGCTTTCACATAATTTTTAAAGTAGCATTAAGCAAAATTACTATTTTCTAAATCATGAGAAAAGACAATCAAAAGAAAGGAATTTTACTTTGTATTTAATATTTAACATTATTAAGCATAAAAAGAAAGATCTTAGAGACCCAGTATTGGAAATACGCTAACAAGTGAAACAAAAACACTATTCTTAAAAGTTTTATGTGGTGCTTATCTGCTCTACCTATGAGAAAATACCAACTTGGCATTTATCAATGATCCTATTTATTTAAGAACACATTAATAGCACATCTTCCCTTAGAAATTTACAAAGTAAGCAAAATAACTAAAACATCTACGTTATACTTCCCTCACAGCTCAGACAGTAAAGAGTCTGCCTACAATGTGGGAGACCAGGGTTCAATCCCTGGGTCAGGAAGATCCCCTGGAGAAGAAAATGGCAACCCACTCCAGTACTCTTGCCTGGAAAATCCCATGGATGGAGGAGCCTGGTGGGCTACAGCCCATAGTGTCGCAAAGAGTCAGACACGACTGAGCGACTTCACTTACTTGCTTACTTACCTTATATTTAAAAACCAAGTAATTTAAAATACTGAGTAGACTGCATGGATTGAAATTTATGAGTTTATCATAATATTGGAGGTGGGACAGGACAATAGAAATGACACTCATATGCTACATCTGGGGGAGGTAATTTTACTCTAATACATGTTGCCAATATCAATATAATGTCAACACGTAAGACCAACTCCTTATTCTGAAAATTGGTCATTAACATTAAATATGCATCTAGTCTTTTCAGGAGTGACATAATTCATTCTTCTTTACAAAAGAGCATCAGCTAACATATATAGAGGAAGCACAGTAGGGAGAAAAATATGTGCAATCTCCAAAGTAATAACTGATCTAGACAAGGGCAATCAGTTCATTAAAACCATGTGAAAGATTGTTGGACAACAAACATAATTACACTCTGGCTAAATCACCAAACTGACTACTTGCTAACTATAAAGACAAAAGATAACCTTTATTTTGAAGAGAGCTAGCTGTAACTCTGAACATAATGTTCTATAAAGAATTTGACATTATCCCTGAAATATTTTAATAAAAATGTATAAAATGAATTTAATCAAGTCTCTGGGCCTAATTTACAGTTTAGAAGAAGTTAGGATGCGTAATTGTTGAGTTGGCCTAGATTGAAAGCGAAAGCTAAAAAGATATTTTAGCGACAATGTGGGGGAGTGTGATTATGGACTGGATATTAGATGATATATAGGAAACCCTCCTAATTTGCCCAGCTGGGATGATATAATTATATATACACACATAATTCTATACATATAAATATAAATGTATATAATTTGAGAGGCTCCTGTTGAAATATTCCAGGATGAATTATCAATACTGGAGACTTATGTTCAAATGTCTCCACACACACAAAAAAAAAACAGATAAAAGACTTTATAAAACTTTCAGCTAAATTAGGTCCAATAATCTAATGTAAATCATGGTGACTATAGTTGATAGCAGTACTGTATAAGTGAAACTTTCTAAGAGAATAGACTTAATGTTCTCATAAAAAAGATCTAAACAAACTATAATCCAATAATGATTGTAATAATGATTACATAACTGTATCTTATTTGTCAAAATTATCAAACTATACCCTTAAAGACTTCCCTAGTGACTCAGAAGTTAAGGAGTTTGCCTGCAATGCCGGAGACTCGGGTTTGATCCCTGGGTTGGGAAGATCCCCTGGAGAAGGAAATGGCAACCCACTCTAGTATTCTTGCCCAGAAAATCCGATGGACGGAGGAGCCTGGCAGGCTACAGTCCATGGGGTCGCAAAGAGTCAGACACGACTGAGCGATTTCACTTCAGTTATTTTATATAAAGCATACAACCGTAAAGCTGATTAAAAACTAAATACTATATAAAGTGTTTAACCCACTCCCCAAAAAAGAAAAATAAAGAGATAAAGCAAATATGACAAAATGTTAATGGGTGACTCTAGATGATACACAAGTGTTCACTGAGGTGTTTTTTTACAACTTTTCTATAAATATGAATAATCTTATAAGTTGAAAAAATAAGCAAAAATTGCTTTAATAAAAAATGTATCTACCTGTATTTAATTTTGCATATATATTCTTTCTTTTCTTTCTTTCCTTTCCTCTCAACATATTCGTTAGTTTTATCTGCACTGCTTTATTCCCCACTTGGCACCTTGCTTTAGTTTTGTTTTCCAGTTTGTGCTTTAGTTACTTTTGTCTAACTGGTAGATGTAATTTTTGATTTCCTTTGTTTGCCAGATCAATCTACTGTACTTTATTTTTGCTGGACTGCTTTGATTTTGCTTATGGGTGTATGTGTGTGTGTGTATATATATATATATGTATATTCCGTTATTTTAATTATTATTTGACTGATTTTGTAGCTGCCATTTGTATGGGATTGAGCTTTTCTCGTTTTGGGGTATTTGTTTTAATCTCACTTAATGCCATAACAAACCACTTCTGAAATCTTCATTTCTGACCAGAGATCCAGCTCTGAGCCTTTGGAGTGGGAGCACTGACTACAAAATCCGAGACTACCAGAGAACTAACCCTCGGAAGTATCAAATAGTGAGAACTCACACAAAGGAAACCCCTTGAATACAAGATCTGGCATCACCCAACCACCAGTAGCACCCTGTACAGGATGTCTCATCTAAACAACAAAAACAAAAATACAAACCCAATCATCAGCAGACAGGATCACCACCTCACTCAGCCTTGCCCATCAGAGGAAAAATAAAACAAACAACAACAACAACAAAATCTTATGCTATACGAAGCTCACACAAACCAATGGAACAAACTTAGGAGGGCAGAAACCAAAAGGAAGAAAGAATTCAGCCTTGAAGCCTGGGAAAAGGAGATCTCAAATACAATAAGTTAAACAAAAATAATAATGTAAAGACAGAGAAATACTACACAAATGAAGGAACAAGCTAGAAACACAGAAGTCCAAATAAATGAAAACAGGCAAACTACCTAAAAAAGAATTCAGAAAATGACAGTAAAGATGATCAAAAACCTTGAAAACCGAATGGAGAAAATGCAAGAGTCAATTAACAAAGACCTAGAAGAATTAAAGAATAAACATAGAGAGACAAACAACACAATTACTGAAATTAAAAATACTCCAGAAGGAATCAATGGAAGAATACCTGAAGCAGAAGAACAAATCAGTGAGCTGGAAGATAAAATGGTGGAAATAATTTCTGAAGAGCAGAGTAAAGTAAAAAGAATGAAAAAAAACTGAGGATAGTCTCAAAGACCTCTGGTATAATATCAAACACATCAACATTCAAATTATAGGGGTCCCAGAGGAAGAAGAGAAAAACAAAGGGTATGAGAAAATGTTTTAAGAGATTATAGTTGAAAATTTCCCCAACATGGAGAAGGAAATAGTCAACCAAGTCAAGGAGCTACAGTAATCAAAGCAGTACGGTACTGGGATAAAAACAGAAATACAGACCAATGGACCGGTATCAAGTCAGAGATAAACCCACACACCTCTGGTCGAACTAATCTATTACAAAGGAGACAAGACTATACAATGGAGAAAAGAAAGTGGCTTCAGTAAGTGGTGCTGGAAAAACTCGACAGCTACATGTAAAAGAATGAAATTACAATACTCCCTCACACTATACACAAAAATAAACTCAAAATAGATTAAAGATCTAAATGTAAGGTTGAATACTGTAAGACTCTTAGAGGAATACACAGGCAAAGCACTCTGACGTAAATCAAAGCAATCTTTTTGAACAACATCCTTGAGTAATGAAAATAAAAACAAAAATAAGCAAATGAGACCTAATTAAACTTAAAAGCTTTTGTGTAGCAAAGGAAACCATAAACAGAACTAAAAGAATACCCACAGAATGGGAGAAAATATTTGCAAACAATGAGACTGACAAATAGACAAAAAAACACATGCAGCTCAATTAAAAAAAAAAACAAAACACAACAAAAAACCCCAATTAAAAAATGGACAGAAGCTCTAGATAGACACTTCTCCAAAGAAAACAAACAGATGACCAAAAAAGCATGTGAAAATATGCCCAACATCACTAATTATCAGAGAAATGCAAATAAAAACTACAATGAACTATCACCTCACACTGGTCAGAATCAAAGTGAAAGTGTTAAACGCTCAGTCATGTTAACCTCTTTGCAACCCCATGAACTGTAGCCCATCAGGCTCCTCTATCCATGGAATTCTCCAGGCAAGAATACTGGAGTAGGTAGCCATTCCCTTCTCCAGGGGATCTCCCCCACCAGAGATCAAATCCCAGGTCTCCTGGATTGCAGGCAGATTCTTTACCATCTGAGCCATCAGGGAAGCCTCCACTGGTCAGAATGGTCACCATCAAAAAATCTACAAACAATAAACTGGAGAGGGAGTGGAGAAAAGGAAACTCTCCTGTCATGTGTGGGAATATAAGTTGGTAGAACCACTGTGGAGAACAGTATGGAGGTTTCTTAAAAAACTAAAAATAAAGCTATCATACAATCCAGCAGTTCTGCTCCTGGTCATATACTCAGGTCAATTCAGTCTCTGAGTCATGTCTAACTCTTTGTGACTCCATGGAATGCAACACGCCAGGCCTCCCTGTCCATCACCAACTCCGGGAGTTTACCCAAACTCATCTCCATTGACTCGGTGATGCCATCCAACCATCTCATCCTCTATGATCCTCTTCTCCTCCGGCCCTCAATCTTTCCCAGCATCAGGGTCTTTTCAAATGAGTCAGCTCTCCACATCAGGTGGCCAAGGTATTGGAGTTTCAGCTTCAACACCCTTCTTTTCAATGAACACCCAGGACTTATCTCCTTTAGGTTGGATCTCCTTGCAGTCCAAGGGACTCTGAAGAGTCTTCTCCAACACCACAGTTCAAAAGCATCAATTCTTCGGTGCTCAGCTTTCTTCACAGTCTAACTCTCACATCCATACATGACCATTGGAAAAACCATAGCCTTGACTAGACGGACCTTTGTTGGCAAAATAATGTCTCTGCTTTTCAATATGCTATCTAGGTTGGTCATAACTTTCCTTCCAAGGAGTAAGCATCTTTTAATTTCATGACTGAAGTCACCATTTGCAGTGATTTTAGAGCCCAGAAAAATAAGGTCTGACACTGTTTCTCCATCCATTTGCCATGAACTGATGGGACCAGATGCCATGATCTTCGTTTTCTGAATGATGAGCTTTAAGCCAACTTTTTCACTCTCCACTTTCACTTTCATCAAGAGGCTTTTGAGTTCCTCTTCACTTTCTGCCAGAAGCGTGGTGTCATCTGCGTATCTGAGGTTATTGATATTTCTCCCCATTGTCTTGATTCCAGCTTGTGCTTCTTCCAGCCCAGCCTTTCTCATGATGTACTCTGCATATGACTTAAATAAGCAGGGTGACAATATTACAGCCTTGATATACTCCTTTTCCTATTTGGAACCAGTCTGTTGTTCCATGTCCAGTTCTAACTGTTGCTTCCTGGCCTGCATACAGGTTTCTCAAGAGACAGGTCAGGTCCAGGGACGGGGGAGCCTGGTGGGCTGCCGTCTCTGGGGTTGCACAAAGTCGGACACAACTGAAGCGACTTAGCAGCAGCAGCAGTTTGGTCATAGCCTTTCTTCCAAGGGGCAAGCATCTTTTAATTTCATGGCTGCAGTCACTATGTGCAGTGATTTTGGAACCCCCCGAATAGAGTCTCTCACTGTTTCCATTGTTTCCCCATCTATTTGCCATGAAGTGATGGGACCAGATGCCATGATCTTTATATTCTGAATGTTGAGTTTTAGGCCAACTTTTTCACTCTCCTCTTTCCATTTCATCAAGAAGTTCTTTAATTCTTCTTTGCTTTCTGCCATAACAGTAGTGTCATCTGCATATCTGAGGTTATTGACATTTCTCCCAGCAATCTTGATCCTAGCTTGTGCTTCATCCATTCCAGCATTTCTCATGAGTATTCTACATATAAGTAAAATAAGCAGGATGACAATATACAGCCTTGGCATACTCCTTTCCAAATTTGGAACCAGTCTGTTGTTCCATGACCAATTCCAACTGTTGCTTCTTGACCTGCATACAGATTTCTCAGGAGGCAGGTTAGGTGGTCTGGTATTCCCATGTCTTGAAGAATTTTCCACAGTTTCTTGTGATCCACACAAAGGCTTTGGCATAGTCAATAAAGCAGAAATAGATGTTTTTCTGGAACTCTCTTGCTTTTTCCATGATCCAACAGATGTTGGCAATTTGATCTCTGGTTCCTCTGCCTTTTCTAAAACCAGCTTGAACATCTGGAAGTTCAGGGTTCATGTATTGCTGAAGCCTGGCTTGGAGAATTTTGAGCATTACTTTACTAGCGTGTGAGATGAATGGAATTGTGTGGTAGTTTGAGCATTCTTTGACATTGCCTTTCTTAGGGATTAGAATGAAAACTGACATTTTCCAGTCCTGTGGCCACTGCTGAGCTTTCCAAATTTTCTGGCATATTCAGTGCAGCACTTTCACAGCATTATCTTTCAGAATTTGAAATAGCTCCACTGGAATTCCATCACCTCCACTAGCTTTGTTCTTAGTGATGCTTTCTAAGACCCACTTGACTTCACATTCCAGGATGTCTGGCTCTAGGTGAGTGATCACACCATCGTGATTATCTTGGTCGTGAAGATATTTTTTTGTACAGTTCTTTTGTGTATTCTTGCCACCTCTTTTTTATTATTATTATTTTTTAAAATTATTTATTATTTTACTTTACAATATTGTATCGGTTTTGCCATACATCGACATGAATCCGCCACGGGTGTACACGTTTTCCCAATCCTGAACCCCCCTCCTACCTCCCTCCCCATACCATCCCTCTGGGTCATCCCAGTGCACCAGCCCCAAGCATCCTGTATCCTGCATTGAACCTAGACTGGCGATTCGTTTCTTATATGATATTATACATGTTTCAATGCCATTCTCCCAAATCATCCCACCCTCTCCCTCTCCCACACAGTCCAAAAGACTGTTCTATACATTTGGGTCTCTTTTGCTGTCTCGCATACAGGGTTATTGTTACCATCTTTCTAAATTCCATATATATGTGTTAGTATCCTGTACTGGTGTTTTTCTTTCTGGCTTACTTCACTCTGTATAATTGGCTCCAGTTTCAACCACCTCATTAGAACTGATTCAAATGTATTCAACATAAATCACAGCAAGATCCTCTATGACCCACCTCCCAGAATACTGGAAATAAAAACAAAAACAAACAAATGGGACCTAATTAAAATTAAAAGCTTCTGCACAACAAAGGAAACTATAAGCAAGGTGAAAAGACAGCCTTCGGAATAGGAGAAAATAATAGCAAACGAAGCAACTGGACAAACAACTAATCTCAAAAATATACAAGCAACACCTGCAGCTCAATTCCAGAAAAATAAAGACCCAATCAAAAAATGGGCCAAAGAACTAAACAGATATTTCTCCAAAGAAGACATACAGATGGCTAGATGGCTAACAAACACATGAAAAGACGCTCAACATCACTCATTATCAGAGAAATGCAAATCAAAACAACAATAAGGTACCATTTCATGCCAGTCAGAATGGCTGCGATCCAAAAGTCTACAAGCAATAAATGCTGGAGAGGGTGTGGAGAAAAGGGAACCCTCTTACACT
This sequence comes from Cephalophus harveyi, assembly GCA_006410635.1. NCBI lineage: Eukaryota > Metazoa > Chordata > Mammalia > Artiodactyla > Bovidae > Cephalophus > Cephalophus harveyi. The sequence continues at coordinate 42,600 of SJYT01044369.1, read as the reverse complement.
GTTGGTGCAAATGCAAACTAGTACAGCCACTATGGAGAACAGTGTGGAGATTCCTTTAAAAACTGGAAACAGAACTGCCTTATGACCCAGCAGTCCCACTGCTGGGCATATACACCGAGGAAACCAGAATTGAAAGAGATACGTGTCTCCCAATATTCATCACAGCACTGTTTATAATAGCCAGGACATGGAAGCAACCTAGATGTCCATCAGCAGATGAATGGATAAGAAAGCTGTTGTACATATACACAATGAGTATTACTCAGCCATTAAAAAGAATTGCCACCTCTTCTTAATATCTTCTGCTTCTGTTAGGCCCATACCATTTCTGCCCTTTATCGAGCCCATCTTTGCATGAAATGTTCCCTTGGTATCTCTAATTTTCTTAAAGAGATCTCTAGCTTTCCCATTCTGTTGTTTTCCTCTATTTCTTTGCATCGATGGCTGAGAAAGGCTTTCTTATCTCTCCTGCTGTTCTTTGGAACTCTGCATTCAGAAGCTTATATCTTTCCTTTTCTCCTTTGCTTTTCGCTTCTCTTCTTTTCACAGCTATTTGTAAGGCCTCCTCAGACAGCTATTTACTTTTTTGCATTTCTCTTCCATGGGGATGGTCTTGATCCCTGTCTCTAGTACAATATCATGAACCTCTGTCCATAGTTTATCAGGTACTCTATCAGATCTAGTCCCTTAAATCTATTTCTCACTTCCACTGTAAAATCATAAGGGATTTGATTCAGGTCATACCTGAATGGTCAAAAGGTTTTCCCTACTTTCTTCAAGTTGAGTCTGAATTTGGCAATAAGGAGTTCATGATCTCAGCCACAGTCAGCTCCCGGTCTTGTTTTTGCTAACTGTATAGAGCTTCTCCATCTTTGGCTGCATAGAATATAATCAATCAGTCTGATTTCGGTGTTGACCATCTGGTGATGTCCATGTGTAGAGTCTCCTCTTGTGTTGTTGGAAGAGGGTGTTTGCTATGACCAGTGCGTTCTCTTGGCAAAACTCTATTAGTCTTTGCTCTGCTTCATTCTGTATTCCAAGGCCAAATTTGCCTATTACTCCAGGTGTTTCTTAACTTCCTACTTTAGCATTCCAGTCCCCTATAATGAAAAGGACATCTTTTTTGGGGCGTTAGTTCTAAAAGGTCTTGTAGGTCTTCAGAGAACCGTTCAACTTCAGCTTCTTCAGTGTTACTGCTTGGAGCATAGGCTTGGATTACTGTGATATTGAATGGTTTGCCTTGGAAACGAACAGAGATCATTCTAGCGTTTTTGAGATTGCATCCAAGTACTGCATTTTGGACTCTTTTGTTGACCATGATGGCTACTCCATTTCTTCTAAGGGATTCCTGCCCACAGTAGTAGATATAATGGTCATCTGAGTTAAATTTGGAGAAGGCAGTGGCACCCCACTCCAGTGTTCTTGCCTGGAGAATCCCAGGGACGGGGGAGCCTGGTAGGCTGCCGTCTATGGGGTCGCACAGAGTCGGACACGATGAATTGACTTAGCAGCAGCAGGAGAGTTAAATCCATACGTCCCAGTCCATTTTAGTTTGCTGATTCCCAGAATGTCGACATTCACTCTTGCCATTTCCTGTTTGACCACTTCCAATTTGCCTTGATTCATGGACCTGACATTCCAGGTTCTTATGCAATATTGCTTTTTACAGCATCGGACCTTGCTTCTATCACCAGTCACATCCACAACTGGGTATTGTTTTATCTTTGGCTCCTTCCCTTCATTCTTTCTGGAGTTATTTCTCCACTGATCTCCTGTAGCATACTGGGTACCTACCGACCTGGGGAATTCCTCTTTCATTATCCTATCACTTTGCCTTTTCATACTGTTCATGGGGCTCTCAAGGCAAGAATACTGAAGGTTTGCCATTCCCTTCTCCAGTGGACCACATTCTGTCACACTGAAACCATAATCACAGAAAACTAGCCAATCTGATCACACGGACCACAGCCTTGTCTAATTCAATGATACTAAGCCATGACAGAAGTTAAGTTAGATATTTAAAAATAAATATCATATGTTATTGCTTATTTTGGGAATCTGGAAAAGTGGTACAAATGAACTTATTTACAACACAGATAAAGAAGTAGAAAATAATCTTATGGTTGCCAGGGGAAAAGCAGGAGGAGGGATAAACTGAAATATTGGTACTGATGTATACACACCTACATAGAAAATAGATAACTAATACGGACCTACTATATAGCACAGGGGACTCTACTCAATACACTGTAAATGACCCATATGGAAAAAGAATCTAAAAAAAGAGTGGACATATGTATAATTGATTCACTTTGCTGTATACCTGAAACTAACACAATGTGTAAATTAACTATACTTTCATACAAAAATAATTTTTAAGTAAGAAATGCAAAGGAAAAATTTCTACTGAGAAAGGGCAGGAATCAGTGCTGGAATCAGCACTGGAGAAAATTAAGATGGAAATATTGCAAAGTTAGGTAATTTAACAGTTTGTCATCAATTTAATTTTTGAGATAAGCAACTAAATTATATTAATCTTCCCAACCTTAAGCTTATGATTTAATATTAAAATTCTTTTTGGTACTTTAGACAACAGTCATATTCACTGGAAGCAGTAATTGTGTCATCAGTCCTCAGGGTCAAATACAGCTCATGTTGTACCAAGCCTAAGGCTGAGTCTATACAAATTATTAAATAGATAATCTTCCTGTGAATCTGCAATGCTTAATTGTGGAGCCACCACGGGATTTCTAAATATGCTGATTTCAGTGATCATAATAATGGAGCTGATTGACTACAGAATCCCATCAGTTGCCAGGTCATCAGCCTTTATTACCACAGGAAAAATGAGTCAATTGAAAAAGGTCAATTTAGTCAGGCCATGTAAATACTGTTAACCACTTTTTGGAAATTCGACTCTTATCATCAAACAAGAAAATACAGATGCACTGACTACAGTAACCAAGAAGTTCTATTATAATTGTCCTCTTAAACTTAAATGGTAAAGTTTCAATAGATTCAAGTTACTGCCAACAGGTAACTTGGCTTTGGACTGAGAACCTCATTTCAAAGCTACTTTCTACTTTCAAAACTGACTCAAAGTGGATTCAGAGATAGGAAAAAGTTTAATTTTGCTTCCCAAATCTAGACTAGCAGTATGACTATAAAGAAAAAAAAAAATCCATGAATTTTAATCTGTTTTCTACCCATTAGGAAAAAAGTGAGCCATATAATTTTATGTACTAGCTAAACAAGTTCTATCTGATCTCTGAGTATGGGTTTTCTCTTGTAAAACAGAAATAAGATATCTGTAAAACAGGGTTGACCTACCTGCTCTGCCTCCCTTAAAGGGCTGCGATAGGAAAAATGAATACCCTGAAGGCTGTTTTCAAATCTAACTTTAAAAATATCATTTGTTTGGATTACATTTTAATTTAGTTTATAGCTATCCATATTCCATTGTACAACATACAAGAAAAAAATTGGTAGGATTCCATTTTTATTACCTAACTACCTAGTGAAAATCAGGTTACACAAAATCATCTATATATCAGAAGAGCTCTAGCCAAAAGTATTTAACATGAATAAAGCAAAACAATTAGTCAAAAACAAATTTGGGAACTTGCCTGGACTTTTCAAAAATGTCAATGTCATGATAAATTTTTTTAAAAATGGCAAGTGAAGGGTACAATTTAGATAAAAAGGAAACAAATGACATGGTGACCAGATGCAATCTGTGATCCTCGATGGAGTCTTGGATAAAACAAAAAATAAAAACTGGAACATTTTGGAGACAATTCAGGCAATTTGCTTGGTATATTGCTGCTGCTAAGTCGCTTCAGTCGTGTCCGACTCTGTGCGACCCCACAGATGGCAGCCCACTGGGCTCCGCCATCCCTGGGATTCTCCAGGCAAGAACACTGGAGTGGGTTGCCATTTCCTTCTCCAATGCATGAAAGTGAAAAGTCAAAGTGAAGTCGCTCAGTCGTGTCCGATCCAGCGACCCCATGGACTGCAGCCTACCAGACCCCTCCGTCCATGGGATTTTCCAGGCAAGAGTACTGGAGTGGGGTGCCATTGCCTTCTCCACTTGGTATATTAGATAGTATTATTTCATTAACAATAAATTTATTGACTATGATAATAATATTACAGTTATGAAGGAAATGTCCTTGTTTTTAGGAGAAACATGCTAATACATTCTAGGAAAGATATTTCATGCTGCTTGCTGCTTACTTTCAAATGATTCAGAAAAAAAATATTTTTTAAGTAGAGAGAAAGCAAATGTGGTAAAATGTTAAGAACAGCTGAATAATCTAGGTGATGGGTATCAGGTTTTATTTTCTATTCTTTCAACTTTTTTATACATCTGAAATTTAAAAGAAACTGGGGGGAAGTGAACAGTATGTTCAACAAAAAGTCGACAAACAAAGGAAAAATTACATCAATTTTCCAATAAGAAAAAGATACTTACTTTAACCTAATTTTTAAATGAAAATAAATTCACTGTTATAATATTTGAGGTATATTATTTAAGAGCAACATTAATCCCTCTAATACAACAGATAAATTAAGTGGACTTAATTACATAATAAAAGGTCTCACTATAGGATTTCCTTTAAGAAAAAGTGGCATCATCTCTAAAAGCAGGGCAGAAACAGATCAAATGTCATTACTGGAAAGATCACAGAAATTAACTAAATCTTTATACACTAGCAGACCAGTATCTACATGTTTTTTCAGGACATATACTAACATTTTTTCTCAAAAGATAACTTAAAGGCAAGTAGAACATGTATATTACAGTTAACAGATGTGATGGCTCATGTTTTACCACACATTGAAGGCAAGCAAAGTTAAACAACTAGAAACAATTGAAGTTCATAGAAGAAAACATGATCTTCTAATCCAGAAATGCTAATTTAATTCTAGAGTTGGAATGCTATAAAGAAGGAAGAAAAACTCTCTAATAAACCCTAGACTTGGAGGATAGACAAACTTAAGACGGTGAGATAAAATAAGTCTGCCTTAGACTGAAAAATTTTCCTGCAGATTTCTGGGTGAAAAATTTCAAACTAAAATTTTATAATCTCCTTTTTATCAAACCCATATATTTACGTGTATGTGTATTCTTCTGGCAGAAGGCTGAACAACTGTCCATCAATCCCATAAGAAATCAGAAAGCATACTCAGGAATTTATTTTTATGGGTTCATTTAAGCATTAACTAGAAACAGCATATTACTGTAACATGATGTTTATATGATCTCTTAATTATACATTCATAAAAAATTTAAACCACCTGTTAACGTCAGGTCACATTCTCTGCTTTAAGATCTATTTGCTGGTACAGATCTCCAATCACTAAACTTTCTTAGAAAATATACAGTATTTCCTTTACCAGATAAGTTCCATAAATAGAAAAATAAGATTAAATTATCTTTATGAACCATTTTTAGCAGTTCTTCCCTTTTTTGTAAATAAGATGGCAACAGTGTGAACTGTAATAGAAAATAATTTTATAAAATATTATACCTTTATCTTCAAAATAGCATTTTATTTACCTTGTTAATAGACACTATCAAAGCTGGTTCCACTTTAGCTTCAATTTCTTCTGGAGTGTAAAAACAATAGAGTTTACCCCCTCTTAAAACACAATACAACCTTCTCCAACGAATTAGACCTCCAACCATTTGCTGAAAAAGAAAAATTAAGAAATTTTCAACTTTAAATCATTATTTATCATCTTAACTCTAAACTCAACAAAATACTTGAATTATCA
>SJYT01044369.1:0-36607 GCA_006410635.1 Cephalophus harveyi | reverse complement strand
TAGCTACCCAATTAATTTACCATACAATAAGTTAGTAGCCCAAAGTCAAAAAGTTAGTATCAGAGAAGAAATGTTTTGAATTCTCAAAAGTATTATGCATAAGGGAAGTAATGATTATCACATAACTCATACACATAAAATCATAAATCAATGCAATTTAAGAGAAGCTAGCCTATTAAAAATTAGTGCTTGGAATTCCACAGCAATTCACTGAATGACTCAGGAAAATTATAAAAATAACTCAATATTCAAAATATAACTTTCCCTTACTGTTCTCAGAACACGGACTTCCCTGTATAAATGCAAATTTTCTTTTCTCTTAATGGAATCTTTTTAAAAAAGCTATTGATTTATTTAAGCCCATAATTAATTATTTACTGAATATAAATAACTATAGCTATAAATAAATAAGGAGTATGTTGCACAGAGGCAGCTTTGGAAGCCTAGAGGCCAAAACTGTGCTGAAAGCTGTCTGCCAGAAAGGTCTTTATGGGAAAGGTTTGAGAAGTCCTCATCAGCTTCCCCAAGTAGTCCTCTATTAGCGATTATTCTGTTGCTGCTATTAATGAAACAGAGGAACCTGGAGAGGCAGCTTCTTAGCCATCAAAATTGCATTAAGGCCCTTCCCCTTCCCACCTTATCACTCCCAGCCACAACTCCTATCCTAACAATGAGGAAGCTGCCATTCAAGAGACGATTTTATGTATATAAAAAAAGAAAATACTTCTCAATATCAAAAGGCCAAACAATTTCCATTAGGATCTAAATTAGAGCTATAATTGTTGTAGGATATTTAGAATCTTCTAACCTGCTCATTAAGAAATCCTGCAAATACATCCTCAGCCATACAAGTCGGTTGGGCGACTAGTCGGCAGCACATGTTACCATATAAGGGAAGCCAAAATGAAGATTCTTCTATTTAAATGAGAAAAAAGTCAAGGTATAAATATGTGTTTATTTAAGGTTATTATACATTTTAATTATTTTTACAATTGTTTTTGCTTTATATAAGAAACGCTGGACTGGAAGAAGCACAAGCTGGAATCAAGATTGCTGGGAGAAATATCAATAACCTCAGATAATGCAGATTGTCCCATCACTTCATGGGAAATAGACGAGGAAACAGTGGAAACAGTGTCAGACTTTATTTTGGGGGGCTCCAAAATCACTGCAGATGGTGACTGCAGCCATGAAATCAGAAGATGCTTATTCCTTGGAAGAAAAGTTATGACCAACCTAGATAGTATATTCAAAAGCAGAGACATTACTTTGCCGACTAAGGTCCGTCTAGTCAAGGCTATGGTTTTTCCTGTGGTCATGTATGGATGTGAGAGTTGGACTGTGAAGAAGGCTGAACGCCAAAGAATTGATGCTTTTGAACTGTGGTGTTGGAGAAGACTCTTGAGAGTCCCTTGGACTGCAAGGAGATCCAACTAGTCCATTCTGAAGGAGATCAACCCTGGGATTTCTTTGGAAGGAATGATGCTAAAGGTGACACTCCAGTACTTTGGCCACCTCATGCGAAGAGTTGACGCATTGGAAAAGACTCTGATGCTGGGAGGGATTGGGGGCAGGAGGAGAAGGGGACGACCGAGGATGAGATGGCTGGATGGCATCACGGACTCGATGGACGTGAGTCTGAGTGAACTCCGAGAAATGGTAATGAACAGGGAGGCCTGGTGTGCTGCGATTCACGGGTTCGCAAAGAGTCGGACATGACTGAGCGACTGAACTGAACTGAAGAATGTATGTAAAGGTCCTTCCTACTCATATTACCATATTCAACGACAACATCAAATGAAAGAAAGCAGTCAGGACAGGATGATATTAAATTAATAGTTTGTAGCAGCGGTCCCCAACATTTTTGGCACCAGGGACCGGTTTTGTGGAAGACAATTTTGCTACAGACTGGGAGGGTGGAATGGTTTCAGGATGATTCAAGCACATTACTTATATTGTGCATTTTACTTATATTATTATTACATTAACTCCACCTCAGCATCAGGCATTAGATTCTAGAGGTTGGGAATCCCTGGTTTATAGCATGCTATCACTGGGAATAGACATGGAACTTTTAGTCTCTTGATCTCTTTCTTGATTTTAAAACAATTAATCAATGGAGGTAGTTCAGGGCATATAAGTAAACTCAGGGAATTTAAAAACCATCCTAATAAAATGATTTTTGTATGTCACCTTCTACTTTTTACTCTGGTTTTCATTCTAGTAATTAGTAAATTGATCCTCTGAATAAAACACTTCAGAGCACAACTTAAATAATTTAATAATAAACCTTTTGGCCCTTCCCCTTCTTCCTTTTCTTACAGTTGTAAGCCATTACGTGAAGCCCACCAAGATGGGGATCTGTGCTAGGAGTTGGGGTCAGGGGAACAGTAGTGGGCAGAGCTAGGTGCTGGAGCTGGGCAGGATAAGAAGGGTGAGTGAGAAAGCTTCCTGGCATGAGGCGGCAGAGCCTGAATGGGCTGAGGACGATGGATCACACGAGGAATCTCTTCTCAGTGGTTGGCCTGGCATGGAGAGTTGGGGTCCAGGTAGAGCAAGGAGGGTATCTATGTGCAGTGGCTGCCCAAGTGAGGTGTCAGAATCCAAGGAGAGTAAGAGAAGTGTGCATGTTTTGGGGGTGGTCGAGCCATGGGTGTCAGCTTGAAAGGAGTGAGGAAGCCATTCACACATCTGGTAAACCAGAGGAGTGCGTCAGAGTCCAGGAGGAAGGAAATCCAAGCACAGGGGCAGCTGGGTATGGGGTGTCAGAGCACAGGCAGGCTGACGAGGGTGTCCACACGGGGTAATGAGGGCAGCCAGGCATGTGGAGTTAAAACCTGAGTGGGGGGAGGAAAGCAATTATGTGAGGAAGATGGGAAAATGGTTGCTTTTAAGGAGACTAATCAAAGAATAAAAGACAGTAGATAATATAAAGATAATAGAAGACTGTTTTCTCATCATCAGAGAAAGGAAATACAAATATGCAGAATGAACTCTTTGGTATTGGTTTAGAACTAGATGTACTGGTATGAACTCATGGCTTTCAACATATAGATATTAAGAAATCCATGACAAAAAATATATACATGTATGTCCACTAAGAGGGCCTAAGAAAAGGGACAGCTAATGGTGACAGTCTAATAGCAATGAATTTACCTAAAGCTTCCATGTCTTCTAAATATTATTTCTATTAAAAAGAACCAGTCTTCTTTGGAGAAATGGCTGATTCCAGGACTGGGGCAGGTAAAGTACATGATGAGTCTGAAATATCTTGTCATGCCTGAAGCAAGGAAGTACTCAATGAATGAGGAGGACATGGAAAAAGACAGAGACCCATCTTGAATGTAACCCCACTGGCCAAAATGGAGACAATTTTAATCTCAAAATAAACAAGATATTAACAGATTATAATGCACTGAGTAAAACTATAAAACACGAATCCATGTTATTATATAAATAAATCAATGAATAAGTTGAAAGTCTAATAAATATTATACTTAGTTTCAAAGTATCCCCATCTCACACAAAAATTATGTATTAATTACAAAAGGGGGAAACAAAAAGAGTAACTGTACAGTAGAAAAGCTTGACAGACACCCTAAAATCAAGCAATTGAAGTGAACATCATCAGTAATGGGATGAATCAAAATATGCCACCTGATAGAATGCAATGAGAACACAGCACTTCTGTGACATTTCTGCCAAAGATGCATATCCTGAGTCTTAGCACCAGAAAACATTCAACAAACCTAAACACAGAGAACTTCTACAAAATAACTATGATATTTTAAAATGTCATAGTTATGAAAGCCAAGGAAAGACTGGAGAACTTGATCTAGATTGAAAGAAACTAAAGAAGCATGATGATTAAATGCAGTAAGTTAATCTACACTGGATCCTTTGGTCATAGGGACATTACTGGAAAAATATTCGAATAGTGTCTGTTTAATAGGAATAACAGTAATACCATTAATATTCATTTCCTGACTTGGATAGCTGTAATGATGTAGTTGGATGTCTTTTAGCAGGAAATAGATACTAACATAGTTGAGAGTAATGCAGCATCAGATAAGCAACTTGCTCTTATATACTTCTTGAGAAAAACAAAAAGACCTTGATATTCAACTTTTAACTTTTCTATAAGTTTGCAATTGTTTAATAAAGTTCTTTCAAAAAACATTAAGATACTCCTCTAATGTGCAGGTGGGTATACAGTCTTTATAACTGTATGGAAGGAAAGCACTGTATAATTTATTGTGTGTATCAGGGTATAAATAAAAATGCAACATATGGTCAGTCATTTGTTCACATTGGACCACACAAAAAAAGATTTGTAAGGTTTTCACTGCACCCCTGTCGGTAAATGCCTATTAAATGACTAATCATTGGCTGTTACTATTATTAACCAAAAAGTAAGTTCAGAAAATAAAATACTTTTGGTAAAAATACAATTATTTAAGATATATTTAATAGATGTAGCCAAGGTTTGGTACATCAGTTAAATGAAAAAGACCAGCCTAACGGTCCCATCACTTCATGGGAAATAGACGGTGAAACAGTGGAAACAGTGTCAGACTATTTTTGGGGGCTCCAAAATCACTACAGATGGTGACTGCAGCCATTAAATTAAAAGATGCTTACTCCTTGGAAGAAAAGTTATGACCAACCTAGATAGTATATTCAAAAGCAGAGACATTACTTTGCCAACTAAGGTCCGTCTAGTCAAGGCTACGGTTTTTCCTGTGGTCATGTATGGATGTGAGGGTTGGACTGTGAAGAAAGCTGAGCACCGAAGAATTGATGCTTCTGAACTGTGGTGTTGGAGAAGACTCCTGAGAGTCCCTTGGACTGCAAGGAGATCCAACCAGTCCATTCTGAAGGAGATCAACCCTGGGATTTTTTTGGAAGGAATGATGCTAAAGCTGACACTCCAGTACTTTGGCCACCTCATGCGAAGAGTTGACTCATTGGAAGAGACTCTGATGCTGGGAGGGATTGGGGGCAGGAGGAGAAGGGGACGACCGAGGATGAGATGGCTGGATGGCATCATGGACTCGATGGACGTGAGTCTGAGTGAACTCCAGGAGTTGGTGATGGACAGGGAGGCCTGGCGTGCTGCGATTCATGGGGTCGCAAAGAGTCGGACACAACTGAGTGCCTGAACTGAACTGAAATGTAGAGCATGTATGTGGGTGCTAAGTTGCTTCAGTAGTGATCGATTTCTGTGCAACCCCATGGACTGTAGCCCGCCAGGCTCCTCTGTCCATGGGATTCTTCAGGCCAGAATACTGGAGTGGGTTGCCATGCCCTCCTCCAGGGGGATCTCCCGGACCCAGGGATCAAGCCCTAGTCTCTTACCTCTAACCTGTATTGGCAGGCAGGTTCTTTACCACTAGAGCCACCTGAGGAGCCCAAATGAACAGCACAAAATAAAATAATTTTTATCAATTTACCTGCTCAAGATTCTACTAAAGAATAGCACACCACAAATTTTCTGGGCCTGTTCTTTTTTATTATTACCTTGTTAAAGCTGCTATCTTTTATAAATGAAGGGCTTCATCTGAGAGAAATTAAGTGTATAAATACAATACAGGCAATGATTTTAAAATGCAGATATAAATAAATGAGAATCTCTGTTCTTAAAATAGCCAGGAAATGAAAGAAACATTATATTAAAGCATAGATCTAAGTAATATATCTGAAATAAAATTTGTGATTTAGGAATTTAAAGTTTCAAAGTGAATTTCTTTACATACAACACTTATGGATGACTTCTTTTTTAAGTTAGGATGTAACTCCTAAAGAAATAGAATCATAAGTGATTAGTTTTTCAGACCAGTTCATAAAGTTTGTTCAACCAAAAATGTACCTGGAACCTAAGCACCATCTGTAACAGTTTCTCTAGCAAAATAACTTCAGATTTCATGGTACACCAAGAAAAATAATTCCTTCCTAGTTGCAGTCCTATCACGTGCCACACAGGCTGCAATCAGCTGTTACTTCCCATGTAGATTTCTCTACAGCTCATGACCACTGGAGAATAAAGCAAAGAACTACAGCTTCTTCTTTCTACATTTAACAACAAAGATGGCATCTATGCTGGTCACTTAACTTGCCCAAGTATCAACTCTCATTCTTAAAAATCCTACCTATAAAGTACTAGGGTTGCTGTGAAATCAAATAAGAAAATGCATATATATGACATGTATCACTGTATCTGGCATGTAACAGATGCTTCTTATACTTTTATATCCAGGGCACTCTCAGTCCCGAAGCCATATCCTTTCCATTTTTCAATGCTGTCTTTCCAGTCTTGGGCAACACATTTAATCAAAATACTTAATTATTCTTTTCTAACCAAGGGTGATTTTAGGACAAGATGAAATGAAACAGGAAGTGAAAGAACAGTTTGACTTTTCATTACTCGGAGATTTTATCTAATTCATCTGTAGTTTCAGATGGGGAACAAAATGGAGTTTTAAGATGACAGCGACAACAAAACAAAGGCAAGAGAAAGAATCCAGATAACATCTCAGTTCCATGTCAGTCAATCTTTACAATGTGGTTTCATTGTTTTATAAAAAGTATAAAAATTTCTTGATGACAAATACAAGCCTTAAGATACCATTTTGGCTTTTTCCTTCGACTAGTAAGAGAAATAAAGTTGAGTTATAAATTTCAAAAATCTTGTATATTCTCTTTATAGTATTTGGGAGACAGTGACATAACTTTATTTAGGAAAACCTTATTAAACATAGATTTATTAACAAATAAATCAAAGGGTGACTTTTTCCTGCATAAAGTTGTGTTTATTTTTAATTACGTACTTTTCCCCCCCAAATATAATTGATTTACAAGATTTTCATTTACACACATTTACACACACATTTCTAGGAACATACTTATCACACCAAAGAGTTTGGCATATAGGCTAGTGTTCTTAAATTTTCTCCAGTGGAAGCTACAAGTTCGGCTGTAAACCATTTTGGGGTGTTACTGCTGTAAGCACAGGTCTTTAGCCTTTGACTGTGTGGATCACAATAAACTGTGGACAATTCTGAAAGAGATGGGAATACCAGACCACCTAACCTGCCTCTTGAGAAATCTGTATGCAGGTCAGGAAGCAACAGTTAGGACTGGACATGGAACAACAGACTGGTTCCAAATAGGAAAAGGAGTGCGTCAAGGCTGTATATTGTCTGTCTCTTATACACATCTGATGACAGAGGATGAGATGGTTGGATGGCATCACTGACTCGTACTGAACTGAACTGAACTGAACTGAATATCCTACTCAGGCTTCCCAGGTGGTACTAGTGCCAATGCAGGAGACATAAGAGATATGGGTTCAATCCCTGGGTCAGGAAGATCCTCTGGAGGAGCGCATGGCCACCCACTCCAGTATTCTTGCCTGGAGAACCCATGGACAGAAGAGCCTGGTGGGCAACAGTCCACAGGGTCACAAAGAGTCGGACATGACTGAGGCAACTGAGCGTGAATGCTCAATATGCTAATCTCTATTGTGTTTCTCTTAGAAAGAAATAAACCACATAGTTCTCATGCTTATTTGCTCATGCACATTTTATTAAAGGAGAATCTAGTAATATCTTAAAGAACACTAACGACAAGGGACACTGAGGAAATCGATGCTTTCTTTGTGAATTCAACGGTCTTTCTGATGATTTAGTTGAAAGAATAGGATCTTTCATCAATTCCATTATTAACAAATTGATAGTATTTTGAATTTTCAGGTGCTTTATCAGTAATAATATATGCCTGACCAGAACACATAGCAGAAAAAGCACCGCCTGTCTTGGATTATTTAAAGTCTGATTTGAACACTAGCTAGCTACATAATCCGGCACATTACATTCTCTAAGCTGTATTTTATTCATCTATAAAATGTAAATGATAATAAAATAAGGAACTTGGGAAGGTCACAGAGTTAGCCAGTGGTAGAACTAGAATACGAATCCATGGCTGATGGCTCCACAGTCTCCATTATTAATCACCTCATTGTAATGCTCCCTAATAACTATATCTCACAGGAACTAAAAATAAAAACTGCTTTAGCATAAGAACATGTAATAGGATACCCTACTCTCAACAGATTTTGGGGAGAACACCACAGCATTGTTAACCTATGTCACATGTAGTACAGCAGATCTCTAGAACTTATTTACCTTGCATAACAGAATCTTTATACCAGTTTATTAGCACCTCCTTCCTCTTCTTCCAAACCCCTAGCCACTGCCACAGTAACTCTCATAGTAAACCATGCTCTGCTTCTAACAGTCTGTCTATTTCAGACACTTCATATAAGTGGAATCAGGTAGTATTTGTCCTTCTGTGACTGGCTATTTCAGGTAGCATAATGTCAAAGATCATTCATGAGGTCACATATTACAGAATTTTCTTTCTCAAGGCTGAATATGTCTGGAACATAACAGGCACTCAATATATGGTGATAACATCAATAATTCTAGAGAACTGACACAAAATGGAATTAAAACTTAATTTGCAAAGTTTTCCAATTTGCCAACTGATAATTCTAATACTATTTATTACAAACTTGAAGTTGTGGGCGAAAGAAAGCTCAATTGAATTGTTCAGACCAATCCTCCCACTGAAAACTACTATAAAATGCTGAACCAAATCTATTTTAAAAACTTTAGCGCAACAAAGGGGTAACAAACTAAAAGAAACTACCAGTACAAATCTGATAAATGAGAACCAGTAAGTTCAATGAGCACAGAATCTGTTTGTCTCGAGAGCATTTGCTAATACCAGCAAATCCAATTTATGATTTAAAGATCCTGCAAGATGAGGGAAGTAGACCAGAAATCAGTCTAGGGCTTTAACAACATAGGCAGACTAATGGGAGGATTCCTCATATTAAGCTGATAGCCCAAAGGAATCACCAACTGGGTAGTGAAAGTGAAGTCGCTCAACGTGTCCAGCTCTTCGTGATCCTGTGGACTGTAGCCTACCAGGCTTCTCTGTCCATGGGATTTTCCAGGCAAGAAAACTGGAATGGGTTGCCATTTCCTTCCATAAATAAACCAGTCTAACTGCCCAGGATCCCCACTGCCTGGAAGTGGGGATGAACAGATCCAGAGAAACTCAGACATGGTCTTTGGATAAAGTGAGTCTAGTCTCTCCGAGTTCCTGCCAGAAGCAGATAGTAAGCATTAATTTATTTTGCTATGTAAACAGTCAATTATAATGACAAGTACATGAAAATAATTATACATGAAGAAACTGAGTGGTATCCAGTTACAAAAAAAAATAGAAACTGAAAGAAAGACTTTATATATCTGAATTATTAGCCACAGACCATAAAATAGCTATACTCACTCTTTTAATAAAAACCTGAAAGATAATATTAACAGTGCATGCAGGGAATATAAAGTGGCATAGCAGATTTGAGAAAAAAATCAACAGAACTTCTAGAAATAAGAAGTACAATAAATGAAATGAAGAACTTGGTATACAGATTCAACAGCAGATCAGACAGAGCTGCAAAGAGAATAAAGGAAATAAAAGAATGCATTAAAAATTCTAGGAAAAGTAGCAAAGACAGAAAAAAAGATGAGGAATAGATCATAAATGATAATAAAAAGAGAGAACACAGTCAGAAAGATTAACACAGGTTTAATAAGAATGCTAAAGGAAGAAGGGCAAGAGAATGGACCAGAGGCTGTCTGAATAGACAAGATTTTGTCCAGAATAATGAAAGACATCAATCAGTGTAAAGAAGTTCAAGATTTCCAAAAGCATCATAAATAAAACTAAATTCTTCACCTATAGCATGGTGAAGCTTCAGAAAACCAAAGACAAAGAAAAAAATGAAAAGCTACCGTCACAGAAGCAACACGCTGACAAATGATTTTTAATAGCCAGTTCAAGACCCTGATAGCTCAGTTGGTAAAGAATCCACCTGCACTGCAGGAAACCCCGGTTCAATTCCTGGGTTGGGAAGATCCCCTGGAGAAGGGAAAGGCTACCCACTCCAGTATTCTGGTCTGGAGAATTCCATGGACTATACAGTCCATGGGGTCGCAAAGAGTTGGACATGACTGAGCCGCTTTCACTTTCCCTTTTCACAAGACATCAGAAGGTAGTGAAATTATAGCTTTAATATTCAAAAAGAAAAATATTAAAGTGCCAAACTTCTACGCCATGTAAAAAATGCCTTTTAAGAGTGAAGCTAAACAAAGTCATCTTCAGACAAACACAAAGAACCAAGAGATATGATACTAACATAACATACTAAAACAAATTCTAAGGATTATACTTCAAGCAGCAGGAAAATGATCCCAGATGTAATAAGGTATTATATAACACACAAGGATTTTTAATCTCTGAGCCACCAGGGAAGCCCCATTCATATCATAATTATTTGGTAAATTGCACATTTACATTTTATGAACTTTTCTCTATCTTTAATGTAACATTTTAGTGTGAAATTTTAAAAATGTATAGAGTCATCTTTCTTTACAACAATAAGTGTAAGTAAGGTAGTACATGATTTTATATATTTTACCTTGAAAAATGAAAAAATAAATAATCCAAATCATATTTCCAATCTACTTTACCAACATTACTGTATATTTTTCATCATAGCTAAAAGTAATCAGGGAGTGTGGAGAGTGCTTATGCTAAGTTTTACAAATCTTCCTAATCACTCCCCTCCCTTCTTCACCCTGTTATCTATTTCTTTTTAACAAATTATAACTACCAATTATCATCTAGAGAAAAATGTTTAATATTATTTTTTTTTTCAAATTTTATTTATTTACTTTACAATATTGTATTTGTTTTGCCATATATCAACATGAATTCACCATGGGTGTACACGTGTTCCCAATCCTGAACCCCCCTCCCACCTCCCTCCCCATACCATCCCTCTGGGTCATCCATATGATTATCTCAATAGATGCAGAGAAAGCCTTTGACAAAATTCAACATCCATTTATGATAAAAACTCTCCAGAAAGCAGGAATAGAAGGAACATACCTCAACATAATAAAAGCTATATATGATAAACCCAAAGCAAACATTTTCCTCAATGGTGAAAAATTGAAAGCATTTCCCCTAAAGTCAGGAACAAGACAAGGGTGCTCACTTTCACCACTACTATTCAACATAGTTCTGGAAGTTTTGGCAACAGCAATCAGAGCAGAAAAAGAAATAAAAGGAATCGAGATTGGAAAAGAAGTAAAACTGTTTGCAGGTGACATGATCCTCTACATAGAAAACCCTAAAGACTCCACCAGAAAATTACTAGACCTAATCAATGAATATAGTAAAGTTGCAGGATATAAAATCAACACAGAGAAATCCCGTGCATTCTATACACTAATAATGAGAAAACAGAAAAATAAATTAAGGAAACAATTCCATTCACCATTGCAATGAAAAGAATAAAATACTTAAGAATATATCTACCTAAAGAAACTAAAGACCTATATATAGAAAACTATAAAACACTGGTGAAAGAAATCAAAGAGGACACTAATAGATGGAGAAATATACCATGTTCATGGATCGGAAGAATCAATATAGTGAAAATGAGTATACTACCCAAAGCAAACTATAGATTCAATGCAATCCCTATCAAGCTGCCAGTGGTATTTTTCACAGAGCTAGAACAAATAATTTCACAATTGTATGGAAATACAAAAAACCTCGAATAGCCGAAGCAATCTTGAGAAAGAAGAATGGAACTGGAGAAATCAACCTGTCTGACTTCAGGCTCTACTACAAACCCACAGTCATCAAGACAGTATGGTACTGGCACAAAGACAGAAATATAAATCAATGGAACAAAATAGAAAGCCCAGAGATAAGTCCACACACCTATGGACACCTTATCTTCAACAAAGGAGGCAAGAATATACAATGGATTAAAGACAATCTCTTTAACAAGTGGTGCTGGGAAAACTGGTCAACCACTTGTAAAAGAATGAAACTAGAACACTTTCTAACACCATACACAAAAATAAACTCAAAATGGATTAAAGATCTAAATGTAAGACCAGAAACTATAAAACTCCTAGAGGAGAACATAGGCAAAACACTCTCCAACATAAATCACAGCAGGATCCTCTATGACCCACCTCCCAGAATATGGGAAATAAAAGCAAAAATAAACATATGGGACCTAATTAAAATTAAAAGCTTCTGCTCAACAAAGGAAACTCTAAGCAAGGTGAAAAGACAGCCTTCAGAATGGGAGAAAATAATAGCAAATGAAGCAACTGACAAACAACTAATCTCAAAAATATACAAGCAACACCTGCAGCTCAACTCCAGAAAAATAAATGACCCAATCAAAAAATGGGCCAAAGAACTAAACAGACATTTCTCCAAAGAAGGCATACAGATGGCTAACAAACACATGAAAAGATGCTCAACATCACTCATTATCAGAGAAATGCAAATCAAAACAACAATAAGGTACTATTTCACGCCAGTCAGAATGGCTGCTATCCAAAAGTCTACAGGCAATAAATGCTGGAGAGAGTGTGGACAAAAAGGAACCCTCTTACACTGTTGGTGGGAATGCAAATATTACAGCCACTATGGAGAACAGTGTGGAGATTCCTTAAAAAACTGGAAATAGAACTGCCTTATGACCTAGCAATCCCACTGCTGGGCATATACACCAAGGAAACCAGAATTGAAAGAGACACGTGTACCCCAGTTTTCATCGCAGCACTGTTTATAATAGCCAGGACATGGAAGCAACCTAGATGTCCATCAGGAGATGAATGGATAAGAAAGCTGTGGTACATATACACAATGGAGTATTACTCAGCCATTAAAAAGAATACATTTGAATCAGTTCTAATGAGGTGGATGAATCCTGGAGCCGATTATACAGAGTGAAGTAAGCCAGAAAGAAAAATACCAATACAATATACTAATGCATATATATGGAATTTAGAAAGATGGTAACAATAACCCTGTATGCAAGACAGCAAAAGAGACACAGATGTATAGAACAGACTTTTGGACTCTATGGGAGAGGGAGAGGGTGGGATGATTTGGGAGAATGGCATTGAAATGTGTAATATATAAGCAACGAATCGCCAGTTTAGGTTCGATGCAGGTGCACTGGAATGTTTAAGATTAATTTAGCCCCACTTTTCCCTTATATACTCTGCTTTCTACCAATAGACAGGTTGGTTTCCTCAATTACAAATTCAAAAACAAGATAGGTCTTTGACAACTATTAACAGAAGAGTGGCGAAGTCACCCATTTCAAGCCAAATAAAAGGATTCAGAAAATGCAAAATCTTTCTGTTCTTAACAAGCAAGCCTCACAAACAAATCTCTAGCACACAGGAGACAGAGAGAAAAATAAACTTTTCACTTTTTGGGAAAAGGGACAGACATATTTGAAAGAATCCACAGAATCACTCATGCCTATCTCATATAAGCCAACAGTCACTTCAGAGGAACATATTAAAATCAGCAATTATTACTGTCACAACATATATATTGACATAACATGTATAATAAGTAAAATAAATACTGTACGTACCATTCCCATTAACAGAGAGATTATGAGTCTTGAAGTTATCCTCAGCGCTTTCCAAGCTCAGGGTAGTATGAGCTAGCAAATTGTACTTTGCACCACTAATAGTGAGAAAAAAGACAGGTGCTAAGAATTTTAGTATATTTTCTACTACATAAAATATTTAGATGTTCAACAACAACAAAATAAACAACCCGATTTAAAAATGGGCAAAGGTATTGAATAGGCATTTCTTCAAACAAAATATACAAATGGTCAAAAAAAATATGAAGAGATACTCAAGAACATTAATAATTAGGAAAACACAAATCAAAACCACTTCACATCCATTAGAATGATCATTATTTAAAAAAAAACCCCACAAAACAAAACAGAAAGCAACAAGTTACTGGCAAGCATGTGGACAAATTGGAATCATTCTGCATTGCTGATGGAAATGTAAAATGTTAACCACTATGGAAAATAGTATGGTCATTCTTCGAAAAATAAAATAGAATTACCATGTAAAGTCTGATGAGAATTTTTATTAACTGGGCCAGGTGATATGTTTCATAAATCTTCTTTGTCTCTTACTATATATGTAATAAAATAAACATTACAAAAAATATGTATACATGTAGCAATAATGCAATGCATGCATGCACTTCGTTAATAAATAATGGCACACTCCACAGAATGTTGTTCCCTGGGTGAAAGTGTCTTGGTTTTGGATTTTTCACTTTTATTTAAAAACAGTTGCTATACATTACTGTATAAGTTATAGTACTTGATTTTATTGGTTTGATTTATCTGTACAGAGAACCCTGGTGGGCCACAATCTAAGGGGTCTAAAAGAGTTAGACACAACTCAGCAACTGAGCATGCACATCGTGGTTTTCAATATACAACCATCATAGACAAGAGATATATCTCACTAGCCAATGTTTTTTTGTCAGTGTTTTCATAAGAAAATGGATGCTTGTCTCCAAAACTCGACCAAAAAAAAAATTTAACAAAACAACTCGTAAGTACATTTTAAAGTTACATTCTGAATACAACTGGTATAACTCAGACTTCTATTCAGACTATTGGGAAGGTTGCTAGAGCAAAGACACACTATGAGAACCTCATTTTCAGTGTGGGCGTTCTCTGCTATTTTCACTTGTCCTGACAAATTTCTACAGTGAGTTTCATTATTAGCTCTTATTTTTCCCTATTGTTACATAGTAACTGCCCCTCAAAAGTTGAGGAAGTATTTTTTAAAAATGGTGAAAAATAAAAGCAATTGAGAACAGCAATTATAATAGAAGAGCAAATATTACTACACACAAAATTGCCTATTAACAATCATATTAATGCTTGGTGATGGGGTACAATATTTAAGCACTATCTCAACATAAGAATTGGTCATTGATACATGGATTTTATGCAACTACAGTTTTTCCCATGCTAAACAATGGTAAATAGACTCCCTATTAGTGTTTTAGTGCAAAATGTGTTATTTTCAGGAACAGATTATTGACAAGAAGTGGATAAGTGATGCAAGAGAGTGACGCTAGGTGCATCTGACACACAACAAGGCCGTCAGTGTGGCAGGATTACAGTGACAGAGAGGGAGACACAATGTCTACAAGCTGAGCACAGGCAAACACCATACACTGCAGGAGGGCATGCCTTGTAGGGCATGATGAGGCCCTTGGATTTTATTCTGAGTGAGAGAGGAGGCAAGTGGTAGGTTTTGAACAGAGGCATGTGCTATGATGTGACTTGTATTTTTTAATGATCCCTCTGGCTGCCATGTAGACAAAAGACCACAGAGGCCAAGAGAGAAATGGAGATGCCAACCAGAAAGCTACTGCACCTCACCAGTCAAGAGCTGATGCAGGCCTGGAATAGGGTGGTAGTTGCTGGGATGGTGAGAAGTGGTAAGATTTTTGATATATTCTAGAGTTGACCCAATGTGGACACAGGATGCAAAAGAAAGGAAAGAATCAAGGACAACTCCAAAGAGTTTGGCCTGAGCAACTAGAAAAAGCAAATCCTTACTAACTGCAAAGAGGCTGACTGAGAAAAGAAGGGATATGGGAAGTAAAAATTTAGTTTTGAACAGATTAGGTTTGAGACTGGGTTGTAGGGTAGGCAGGTGAATAATGAATCTGGAGTTATGAGAGGAAAAAGTATTAAAGAATGAAATTTGGGAGTTACCAATATATAAATGATATTTAATGAAAGTTAGATAGTTACATAAAATGTGACAACTGAGTATTTGGACACAAGTACTCCATCATTTCAGAGTAAGTTGAAGCGCAATGGACAAAGGAGACAGGCAAGGAACGAACAGTCACTGAGGCAGAAGAAAAATCACAAAAGTGGTATCCAAGGAAGCCAAGTTCAAAAAGTGTTTCAAGGAGAGTGATCAACTGTATTGAATACTGAAAATTCCAGGAGGAGGAACTCTGATAAATGACCATGGTATTTGGCAACATGTAGATCACTGCTGACCTTGATAAGAGCAGTTTCTATAGGATGGGATAGAAGTTAACGTGGTGAAACCTGACTGAACTCGTTCAAGAGAATGGGAGGACAGGAAGTGGAGACAGAGTATGCAAGAACTTTTCTGTAAACGACAGCTGTGCAATGGGGCAAGAGAAATGCAATGTACTTCAGCATGTTTATGTTTTTGGAAATGATGCAGTAGAAGAAAAACTGATGATAGAGAAGAAGGGGGGACATGTGCAGGAGCCAACTTTTGAGAACTTGAGAAGATGATCGAATGCACAGGTGGGAGGGCTCAGATGGAGTAAGGGCAGTTCAAAAGGAAGGAAAGCAGCAAATGAAGATACAAATGCAGGTAGGCTGATAGATTTGGTTGACAGAGGATATGCAAGTTCTCTTCTGATTACTTCAGCATCATCAATGCTGTATCAAATGAAGTCATCAGCTTTGACTATAAAGACCTCTGTCAGCAAAGTGATGTCTCTGCTTTTTAATACGCTGTCTAGGTTTGTCACTGCTTTCCTTCCAGGGATCAGGTGTCTTTTAAAGTTATGGTTTTTCAGTAGTCACATAGAGATGTGAAAGTTGAACCATAAGGAAGGCTGAGTGCCAAAGAATTAATGCTTTCAAACTGTGTGCTGGAGAAGACTCTTCAGAGTACCATGGACTGCAAGGAGATCAAGCCAGTCAATCCTAAAGAAAATCAGCCCTGAATATTCATTTGAAGGACTGTTGCTAAAACTTCAATACTTGGGCTACCTAATGCAAAGAGCCAATTCACTAGAAAAAAACCCTGTTGCTGGGAAAGATTGAAGGCAAAAGAAGAAGGGGTCAGAGGGAATGTGATGATTAGATAGCATCACCAACTAAATGGATACGCATCTGAGCAAACTCCAGGAGATAGTAGAGCACACAGGAGCTTGAAGTGTACGTTCATGGGGTCACAAAGAGTCCGACACAACTCAGCAACTGAACAACAAGAACAACATCAGCTTTGAATAAGGAGTGGAAAAGAGGTTCTATAAGAGAGAGTAATGTAATGTGAAATACTAATTCTGACGAGAGGTAAAGTGAAAGGCTGTGGACACTTAGGACGACTGCTCATATTGGAACTCACTTAAGATCAGTGATCCCTCTAAAGTGAGACCAGACAGTATTATTATTCTCACTTCCTCATCTATTCCTCATGAGTGCAGGTGCAGAGGAGCTAAAGGTAGGATTTAACCAAACCAGTCAATCCTGAAGGAAATCAGTCTTGAATATTCACTGGAAGGATTGATGCTGAAGCTTAAATGCCAATACTTTGGCCATCTGATGCAAAGAACTGACTCATTGGAAAAGACCCTGATGATGGGAAAGATTGAAGGCAGGAGGAGAAGGGGACAACAGAGGACGAGATGGTTGGATGGCATCACCGACTCACTCGATGGACTTGAGTTTGAGTAAGCTCCGGGAGTTGGTGATAGACAGGGAAGCCTGGCATGAAGCAGTCCATGGGATCACGAATGTCGGACATGACTGAGTGACTGAACTGAAGTTTCTCCAAGGTAAGTATAACAAAAGGAGAGAAATAATATAGAATAATAAAATGGTAAATCAAGGAATTTAAGCTAATTGGAGTCAGAATATTGAACAGAGAAAGCTGGAAATGTGGGAGGTGGTAGATATCGTTGGATATTACCTCACAGACCATATGCAATTATTAGTAATGACAAGATCTAGGGTACAACTGGATGGCTAAAACAGGCACAAGATCACCAGAGGCAAGGAAGTCATGAATCTTAGAGGTCAAGATATT
Organism: Cephalophus harveyi; assembly: GCA_006410635.1. Lineage (NCBI taxonomy): Eukaryota > Metazoa > Chordata > Mammalia > Artiodactyla > Bovidae > Cephalophus > Cephalophus harveyi. The sequence continues at coordinate 18,788 of SJYT01044369.1, read as the reverse complement.
AGAGGAACAGTCTGCATGTATTTTAAATTCATCAAGAAATATTATCTGAAATGGTAAGAGGCAGAGACGGGAGAGAAAGAGAATGAAGATACTTCAGTGTTTTACTTTTAGGAGTGACGTAATTTATTCTTACTGACCACTAAAAGTATTAAAGTATTCTTCACTTCAAGAATAGCATCATTTCCATACACAATGGAATATGAAATACTGCTTTTAGTGTACACAGGAAGTAGCTATGTTACGGGCTGTGTATTTGTACCAAGTGCATTGCAGAGGTGGCAACCTGTGTGGAAGAATAGGCTAAAATTGTGTGATGACCCAAATATATGTTGAATTTTTTCTCAGGCCTTATAAAATAATTGTGGCTAAGACATCTTTTCCTCAACTATTTGAGATAAACATGTAATACATTTGCTTCTGTTTCCAATGAATTACACATCCTAAAATAACAATACAAAAAAGTACAAGAATACAAGAAAAATACAAGAATAAAGTATAATAGAACCAATTGATAGATAATGTGTTCATTAAAATGATTATATAAAGACTCTCTAATAACTCAAGGAAAAAATGTGTGTGTGTACATATATACATACACATATATATGAATGTATAGCATAATTATGAATATATATATCTCACAAAGCTAGCTATTTTAAAACCTGGAGGAAAAATATCAGTTCAAAATATAAAAAGTATACACAAGCTGGAATCAAGATTGCTGGGAAAAATATCAATAATCTCAAATATGCAGATGATACCACCCTCATGGCAAAGTGAAAAAGAACTAAAGAGCCTCTTGATAAACTTGATGAAAGTGAAAGAGGAGAGTGAAAAAGTTGGCTTAAAACTCAATATTCAGAAAACTAAGATCATGGCATCTGGTCCCATCAATTCATGGCAAATAGATGGGAAAACAATGAAAGACTTTATTTTGGGGGGCTCCAAAATCACTACAGATGGTGACTGCAGCCATGAAATTAAAAGACACTTGCTCCTTGGAAGAAAAGCTATGACCAACCTAGACAGCATACTAAAAAGCAGAGAAATTACTTTGCCAGAAAAAGGTCTGTCTAGTCAAAGCTACGGTTTTTCCAGAAGTCATGTATGGATGTGAGAGTTGGACTATAAAGAAAGGTGAGTGCCGAAGAATTGATGCTTTTGAACAGTGGTGCTGGAGAAGACTCTTGAGAGTCCCCTGGACTGCAAGGAGATCCAACCAGTCAATACTAAAGGAAATCAGTCCTGAATGTTCATTGGGAAGACTGATGCTGGAGCTGAAACTCCCAATACTTTGGCCACCTGATGTGAAGAACTGACTCATTGGAAAAGACCCTAATGTTGGGAAAGAATGAAGGCAGAAGAGAATGGAACAACAGAGGATGAGATGGTTGGAGAGCATCACCAACTCGATGGACATGAGCTTGAGCAAGCTCTGGAAACTGGTGATGGACAGGGAGGCCTGGTGTGCTGCAGTCCATGGTGTCACAAAGAGTTGGACATGACTGAGAGAGTGAACTGAACTGATTTGATCTATAAAGTGAAAGTGAAAGTAACTCAGGCATGTCCGACTCTTTGTGACCCCCATGGACTATACAGTCTATGGAATTCTCCAGGTCAGAATACTGGGGTAGGTAGCCTTTCCCTTCTCCAGGGGATCTGCCCAACCAAGGGATCACACCCAGGTCTCCCGCATTGCAGGCAGATTCCTTACCAGCTGAGCCACAAAGGAAACCCAAGAACACTGGAGTGGGTAGCCTATCCCTTCTCCAGCAGATCTTCCTGACCCAGGAATCGAACTGGGGTCTCCTGCATTGCAGGCAGATTCTTTACCAACTGAGCAATCAGGGAAGCCCAACTGATCTATAATAAACTGTACACATTTTTTTTCTCTTTCTAGGTTCTATTTCTAAAGTTTATATTACTTTTATAATGAAATAACTGGGTTTCTCCAAAGGCTCAGCAGGTAAAGAATCCACCTGCAATGCAGGAGACACAAGAGATGCAGGTTTGATCCCCGGGTCAGGAAGATTCCCTGGAGGAGGAAATGGCAAACTGCTCCAATATTCTTGCCTGAAAAATCCCACGGAGAAAGGAGTTTGGCAGGCTACAGTCCGAGTAGGACACAACTGAGCGACTAAGCACACACACATTGAAATAAACAATGTTGTAGGATTTGTGAAGTAGCAGGATGAAAACCCTCCCTTAAAAGTCAAAACATGCAAAGCATTATACTACATCTACCTATGTGCAGTTTAACTGACTTGCCTATAGCTAGCAAGTAGTACACTGGAAACAGAATCCCACTATACTATACTTATTACACTACCCTTTATACTTAATTAATAGTTTAATTAAGGTACTTGTCTATTAAAACAGATACATACTATCCTTTACTATTGCCAGAATTTTGAGTGCAGTAGACATGGCTTACTAACCTTTAAATCCAAAGTAGCATATGATACAACTGCTGAATAATCATTTCTAAAATGATTAAATGAATAAATAAAATTATACCCCATAGCTGAGTAATTCGGAGAAGGCAATAGCAAGCCACTCCAGTACTCTTGCCTAGAAAATCCCATTGACGGAGGAGCCTGGTAGGCTGCAGTCCATGGGGTCGCTAGGAGTCGGTCGCGAGTGAGCGACTTCACTTTCACTTTTCGCTTTCACACAATGGAGAAGGAAATGGCAACCCACTCCAGTGTTCTTGCCTGGAGAATCCCAGGGATGGGGGAGCCTGTTGGGCTGCCGTCTATGGGGTCGCAGAGTCGGACACGACTGAAGTGACTTAGCAGCAGCAGCAGCAGCTGAGTAATTCCTTAGTTAATCTTGAACACTGCATCATCTTTCACACTACCAAACCATCAACATCACTGTTCCTCAAAACATAAATAATCCAGTTATTCTGCACAAAGATATTTGCTTTATAACCTTAATTTAAAATGTAGTACAATGGCTTATTTTTTTAGTTAATATTTAGTTAATTTTTAGTTAATACTTTTCGGTCAAGTAAATAATCACTCTCAGTTTTACTAGTTTCCACAAGATAATTATTTAAAATAACATATATTTATACAATGAAGAATAATGTACTAATTAGTTCTCAAGGTACATAAAATAGTTAATTCAGCTATTAGTAACACTGGGAAAATTCTAGTTACAGGAATTTCACTAAGCTAAATTCCACAAATAAAACGAATAAATGAATCACACCAGGGAGCATGCTAAGAATTACCAAAAATGTTCACTGTCTTCTTTCAGATCAAACAATACTTTATGATGATATTTCAAGTTACTTCATTTTTAAACCATGACTAATTACAATGCCAATGCTTCCAAAATCAACAATGATCTCACTTTTAAAGCATTCTTGTCAGGATAACATTTTCTTACTAAAACATTACACTCATTCTTTTAAGCCAACCCTAATATTGAGTTCCCAAAAGTTTAATCAGCTACATTATTTTTAAACAAATAGGCCAATTGTTGTAGCATTTGATGCAGCAATGGTTTCAAAAACATTATGAAAAAATAAATGACTACCTTAAATGGAAGTCTGAAAAAAAATGTACTCTTTTGTAAGGAAGAACAGCTATATTTGGTCACATGACATATTACTAGAAAAGATATATTTTGCCCATTTTGGTTAAAAATTAAAAGCTATGTTAGGAATCTTCTCATTCAAGTAAATCACTATTAAAGAAATAAAAACTGATCCTTTTAGGCATTTTGATCACTACTGCTATTCTGAAACTCCTACCAGGGTGCTGAAGTGGTCAGTTAAGGAAGGATCAGGTAAGACTGGTCCTGGGCTATGAGTTTAACTTAGTACACTCAGCATGCACACCAAAAGCTCAAAAGAAATGCTGGTATTAAAAGAACATGAATTGGTGAAATGATATAAAAGGTTTTATCCTATCTTTTGATCAGCTTTAATGATATAAATGAGCAAATTCCATACAAGTTTCATGGGAAATGTTGATAAGGCAAACTGATATTTTGATTTAGGTATAAACCAAATAGAATTATCCTTGGGTCAGGAAGATTCCCTGGAGAAGGAAATGGTAAGCCACTCCAGTATTCTTGCCTGCAAAATTCCATGGACAGAGAGGCCTGGTGGGCCACAGACCACAGGGTCACAAAAGAATTGGGCATGACTTAGCGACTAAACAACAACAAACAGAATGACAAACCTGAACAGAATAAACACTTCAAGACAAATAAATATGTCAGTCCCTGTTACAAAGAGCTTAATATCAGCAAGTGTTATTCTCAAAAGCACTTCTAGGCATTGAAGCGGAGTATAGGTTAAATATAAGTTATAATATCACTTAGATTCAGTTCAGTTCAGTCACTCAGTTGTGTCCGACTCCTTGCGACCCCATGAACCACAGCACACCAGGCTTCCCTGTCCATCACCAACTCCCAGAGTCCACCCAAACCCATGTCCATCGAGTCGGTGATGCCATCCAACCATCTCATCCTCTGTCGTCCTCTTCTCCTCCTGCCTTCAATCTTTCCCAGCATCAGGGTCTTTTCAAATGAGTCAGCTCTTCGCACCAGGTGGCCAAAGTACTGGAGTTTCAGCTTCAGCATCATTCCCTCCAATGAACACCCAGGACTGATCACCTTTAGGATGGACTGGTTGGATCTCCTTGCAGTCCAAGGGACTCTCAAGAGTCTTCTCCAACACCACAGTTCAAAAGCATCAATTCTTCAGTGCTCAGCCTTCTTTATAGTTCAACTCTCACATCCATACATGACCATTGGAAAAACCATAGCCTTGACTAGATGGACCTTTGTTGGCAAATCACTTAGATTTATATATTGTTATAAATATTAAATATAATGTATTATATAATATAATGTATATTATATTTATATTATAAATATTATAAATTATATATTATAAAATTATGAACATAAATATATATTATATTTATATATTAAATACAATATATTATATATTATATATATTGAATATATTATATATTACAAATATTATAATATATTAAATATGATATATTATTAAATATAATATATATTTATTATATGAATATATTTATTATATATTATAAATATATCAATATATTATATATTATGATATACAGAATATTAAATTTATATATAATCACTTAGATTATCTTCTATGAAATTATAATCACTGGAATTAAATTTTAAAATATCTGCCTACCTTTTAAAATATAGTTTCATTTATTTACTGGCTGTGCTAGGTCTTTGTTGCTCTGTGGGCTATGCTCTAGTTGTGGTGAGTGGGGACCACTCTTCACTGTGGTGCATGGGCTTCTCATTGCCCGCAGTGGCCTCTCTTGTTGGGGAGCACAGGCTCTGGGGCACACGAGCTTCAGTACTTGTAGCAAGTAGGTGCGTGCATGGGCTTAGTTGTTTTGCAGCATGTGGGATCCTCCCAAACTAGGGATCAAACTCATGTCTTCTGCATTGGCAGGTGGACTCTTTACCACTAAGCCACCAAGGAAGACCCTGCCTACATTTTATAATCCTAGGAAGGTTTCTTCATGCAGTGCTTCAGCATGAATTTTTTAAATAAAATTTTTCAGAAAAAACATTGATCGCAGAACAGTAAAAATAGTAACAATAATGGTAAGAGCTACATTCATTAAATGCTTACAACATACCAAGTTCATGAATTATCTTTCTGAATATCATAATGATCCTATGGAGTTAAATATTATTCCCTTTTTACAGAGGGGAAAAAGAAAAACCCATAGAGTATATTAATCTGTCCTGGGTCACACAAATAATAAATGACAGCATAAAAAAATCAAGCACTGAAACCATGACGTTTTGAACTGTGTGAAAAGCTCACTTATTGTTTTTACATGCTTGAAAGGTATAGGAAACCCTAAAATGTCTCTAAGGAGGCTTCTATACTTGATCTTAGCCAAAAGGCCAAGAAGTGATCTAAGGAGCCTTCTTAAAATAAATGATTATGTCTAAGAATCCTTACCTTTCATATTAGAAAACTGAGGCCCAGGAAATACTTTTTCAGGACACTACTAGTGCTGTCATTTTCTAAATAAAGAATTTTGCTGCTAAAAACATTTTAAAACTATTGAATTTGGTGATTATCTCTAAGGTCTCTTTCAATTCTAAAATCTATGTTTCAAACTAGAAATATAATTGCTCATTTATTCATCAAAAAGTATAGTTTCATTACCTTACAGTTGAATTAAAACATTTTCTAGCAAACACTTGACATAATCTTAATCTAGAAAAGTTTTAAGTTAGCTTTAAAATTCTAAAGAGGTAAAATTAAAGGGTCTCCCTTCCTCCTTTTTAATGACATTTATATTATAAAGACATATCTTCTATGACTGTTCTTCAATAGATGGGACCCATTCAAGAATCATGAAATCAATTTAATGATTCATAAACAGCATTTAAAAAAACTGAAGATACCTAGAATAAAAGAAGTCCAATGGCTATACTATTAATAGCAACAGCTAAGTTTTGTTTCATGAAATCTGACTGCTGATGGTACTGTGTATTCAGTAATGATATAAAATGCATTTTTTACTCGCAGTTTCAATCAAAATAAACTGAAACCCACATTGCTAAAGTCTCAAGGCATTTTTCACATGTAATATAACTGATAAGGAAAGCTAATTAGCTATATTCTGATGACTGAGATTTCCAGGATCTATACCTAAAATATTTTGCTTTATAATTATAGTAAAATTGTTGACATACTGAAGAGCCAACATGCAAAGAAATTCTAGGAATGCTGCCTGTACAACAGTTTTCCTAAGAAAGAAAGATAAAACTACTTGTAAAGCAACAAACACAATGTTGAAAGAAAGCATCTGAAAGAAACCAGGGCTCCTTGCAGAGGTGGAGATTCTAAGCGTGAGCTGAAAAATAAAACATGAACACAGAACATGTTCCCTGGTCACAAAGCAAAGAAGCTAATTAGAGATTGTGTGTGCCTGCTAAGTCGCTTCAATCATGTCCAACTCTGAGACCCTATGGACTGCAGACTGCCAGGGTCCTCTGATTAGGGTGTGTCAAAAAGATGCTGAGTCAGCTTAAAGGGTTCCCATTGATCAAAGATGGGGCAATTTGCCTTCGAAGAGAATAACAACTGCATTAGATTGAAACACAAATACATAAAATTTCAGGAGTTCAAATAAAACAAAACACTAATGACCTCCATGCAAGGATATCAAATTATTATTCTAAAATTGGATAAATAAGGCTTCCCTCGTGGCTCAGACAGTAAAATCGGGTAAATAAAAGACTCAAGTATATTTTTTCCTCCTTTTCCTTCATCAATTTTTTGCATTTATACAGAGTTTATGAAGGAAGGTTATTCTTTGAGAGAATTCCAGATTTAAAAATAAATGCATGATATTGTAAAGCAATTATCCTTCAATTAAAAATAAATAAAACTTTTAAAAATGACTGCACATAGAAAAATAAATAAATAAATGTAGGACAAATTTAGAAAGCCACTAAATTATAATCCTGAATGTAATAATGATCAGTCACAGCTGCTAAAACTATTAGATATAACATTGATAGGGAACTTGACAATGGATGTATCAGGCTAACAACACCTGAACCCACTGATCAGTTTTAACACAGCTGAAAGTGAAACAAGACCTACAAAGGGGATACAGTAGAAAGTACATATAATCAATATGAAATATTATTGCCCTAAAAGAGAATCTGAAACTAATCAGTCCTCTAGATCTAACTGCAAGCTCTAAGTGCACAGGGGATAGAAAAAGATGTTTAAAAAAGACCACAAAGATGTAATCAGATAAATTGAAAATATGGGAAATCTAAAAGATCAAGCTTCCTCCATACATGATGGCAAAGAAACAGAAACTTGTGAAAGATTAAAAGAAACTTTAAAGATTCACGTAAATGCAACGTTACAGACCTTGTTTGGACCTTGACTTGCACAAATCAGAAGAGAACTTCAGAACTGGGGCAATTCGAACAAAGAATGGTTATAAGATCATATTTAGGACTAATTTTTTATTTTGTTAGGTGTGATAATGGTAACGTGATTTTGTTATAGTAAAATACTTTTTAAAAATCTGTAAGACTGAAAGCATAACATATATTCAGAAATTCAGTTAGTAGATAGATATAGAGCAAACAGTTTGACTTATAGCTAGTCCCTTTTCAACAAAAAAAATTTCATCTTTCTGCTAGATCTTGGAATTTCAAATCACTAAAAACATACTGTCACCCAACTTTCTACTTTCAAAGAAACATACCACCTCAGCTGGGTAAATGTCAGACAACCAAGTTTTGTTACTGCTTCAGGATGTCTTTTCCCATTTAAAATGTAAACATATTCACCACATACAATACTCTAAAATGTCACAAATACATAATTATACTATGTCTCTATAAATATTGTATTAGAAAACTTACTAAATAGCAGAACTGAAGGACAAGCACATTTCATGATCTTCTTGAGGCATTGAACTGATTTTCTTCCCTGTAGCTTTGCTTATAGATGTTTTCAGTTTCTTAGCTAATTTTTTTGGTGTATTAGTTATAGAAGATTCTTCTGTACAGCAACTATATACTTCCACCTTTATCTGAAAGTCTGGCCCTGCTTCATTACTAAAAACAAGGACAATCATAATGTTAGAAATTTAACTTAGGAGAAAATAAAATTACAACACCCTCTGATGTTTTTGGAACTTTTCAAAGCAGCATTTGGAACAGGTTTATGTTAATATATATTAATAAGATAGAATCTCCCTGAGTTTATTTAGTATCTAAATGACTTGAGAGGGTCACTGCAACTTCTAGAGCTACCAGCTTCTAAAGTAGGGCAATTTTAACTCAATGTAAACAATATATTCAGGCAAATTACTTAAAGAAAAAGAATAAAATGCCCTGGTCGTTTTGTTGCCAATGCTATTGTTCCTTTTCATTTCCTTAATATAATTATTTTAAGGCATTTACATACGTGTGATTTCCTGAAATGACCATTCCTCAAAAGGAAAAGATGTGAAAACAAAAAGGAAAGAAAATTAAACAAAAGGTTTCTTCTGCTGAAACCTTTTAGTTTTTGTGTCTTTTTCATAAAGTGCTTACAGTCCACTCAACAATGTACCCTCCTTCCTGCCCCACCTTTGTACCTAATAACTCTAACATTTCACTATTTGGTTATACAGGAGAAAACAAACGAATATAAAGAGATATACTTCACAAAACATTAGATGTGTCTGTAAAAATGCACAATGCTACAACAAATAAACTTTGTGCACTTAGCACCCAGCATAAATATAAATATTACCAATCTTAAAAAAGGGAGAGAGAGAGAGACTTCAAGGCATGAACTCCTTGAAGTGGAGTGAAGTCTTGGTAATATTTGTATTCTTAATCTAGCATAAAATATATTCGGTATGTATTAAAACAATATGCAGAAAATCTGCAATGTCAAGACTGGCTTTGTTCTTAGACACAATGAACTATCTTTATAATAAAAGACTGTGGTGATATTACTACAAATAAAATATACTTAAAATTGTAAAAGAGGTCCATCAGCAGATTTTGCCTGTAAAGGAAGATCCATCAGTCTCAGAGATTTTAAATACACAGCATAGACTTTTTAAGATTTAAATAGCCAATCTATAGTTTGAATAAATCCAAGGAATAATTGGACTTGAAATACTTTTATAGTTTATTATTTGGCAACTTTTAATCATACAGTATTCCTGGTAATGACGAACAAATGTCAATATTTAGAGAAAAACCAGGGATTCATAAATACTGAATACTTATTAAAACAATCGTAACAAAAAGCACATTTTAAAACAACATTTAGAACATTTGTGAGCAGTTATTTTTAGAACAATTTGAAATATTTACAGAAATATTAAAAAATTATAAATCATGAGTTGTCTTCCCAAGGAACTTGCACTATTCTATGAAAAAAATTATGATATTTTTCTTTGTGGTGAAAATAAACAAAAGCAAATTGTTGTAAAGAAAAGAGTCCATTGACAGGACAATTTTGACATGAAAAAATGCACTATAATAGTTGATAATGGAAATAAACATATTTAGATAAATAATAAAAATTAAGTTTTTAGTCTCCATTATGTAAACATTTGGTAATATTTGGGGGATCCTAAGTAAATTCCTTTGGTTCAACAGAGCTTCTAAGATGGCCTACACTACTAATTACACACCAAAAAAGTAATTTATTTTTCTGTGTTGTACAATTACTTAGGGAACAGTGGACCAAAGCTCCAAAACATGGTTGTAATAGTTCTTTTTTTTAATGCCGCATGAGGGGCAAAACTAGTACTTTCAATCTCAACTGTATATAGTTTCATAAATAAAGACTGGAAAAAACATATATATTGATTTCATTTTAATTGATAAGTAGTTGCTAGTATTTCAATATGAAGATACTGTCTTTGAAACACTGTAAGAAACATAAATCACACACTGATTTAGGCCAATAGAAAAAAATGCCAGGAAAAACTTTATATTAGTTAAAAATGATTTCTATGGCTACCAGAGGAGTTCTTTCTGGTTCTATATTATGACCACAATAAAATAAGCCTGTAAAAGAGCAGGGGCAATAAAAATGGCCCTGAGGATCACCCAATTTTTTATTGTTTTGGAGTACATGAAAGAAGTGCACCATAAGAAAAAGAACATCTTGAAATTTTACTAAAGTGCTTTTCCTACAGTACATATTTCAGAACTATCTAATAAGGTTGTTACACTATTTTAGTATTTCTATAAGTAAATCTCCTATATGAGATGTAAGAATCTGTTTTACGCTCAAACTCACTCTATATAAAATCACGTTATAATGATATGCCACTGTATTCATAGTTTTACTACTAATATTATATGATTTCCACTTTATTTTACATTGGAGAAATTTCAAATCCAGAAATAGCTTATAAATAATGCAACGTTCAAAATCAATTTGAACAGTTAAAGATTTTAATGCTTCAAAAATAAGTCAGTAATTTTGCCTTCCTCTGAAAAAGGTAGAATTTTAGGTTCTTTTCCTTCAAATAAGATTAAAAAAATACTTACAATATGGTCACATTTTCAAAACATATATCTGTGATTGTTTTATCCACAATCACCATCTCAGTATCAAAAACTTCAGCTCCCAGTTTGAATAAACAAAAAATGGCATAGTACTGTGATCCTAGAGAAGAAAAACATTAAAACAATGACTCATGTGATGAATCATGCCTATATTATGTTAAAATCTACTTGAAAATGAAAAAAACAGCCTAAATATTTGTTAATAGATTCTTATTTTCATACATTGTACACTGTAATCCTTTAACTTTTTATTGAGACTCTTTTGTCAGTATATATTAATTACTTGCCCAACTAAAATACAACTAAACTATGGAGTATCAAAAAATAAAGTTAAAAATACAGGCTTCTCAAGGAGAAGGCAATGGCAACCCACTCCAGTACTCTTGCCTGGAAAATCCCATGGACGGAGGAGCCTGGTAGGCTGCAATCCATGGGGTCGCTAAGAATCGGGCACGACTGAAGCGACTTAGCAGCAGCAGCATAGGCTTCTCAGCAGTCTAAAGTAACCACCAAACTCATAAATTTTATTCCTAGGAAACTCCTTAAGCTTTAATTAATAGCAAATTTAACACTACATATATACTATTACCCCTGTCATTTTGGCTTCCAAATATACTTAATAAAAATAAGTTTTCTATTTTAAGAGGTTAGGAGCAGACACATTAACAACAAAACATTTTCCACCAAACAGAGAGGGAGGAAACTACAAAATCAATAAAAAGTAGAGATGTGAACACAAAGACCATAGCTGCTGGACTTTCTAATATATATATTTTTAAAGTATTAGGTGATTAAAAGGCTAAATCCTCATTACTGAGAAAATGGAGCTCTTCAGATAAACTTAATTCTCTATAGTAATCAGTACAGTTAATCCCCCCATTATAAACTAAATTATATTTCTTAAATGAATAACAAATATACTAACCTGATTTTGTATTTTTCATATAAAACTAATTATGCTCAATATGATTCACGCTTAAAGTATGAAGAACAAAGCTATCATAATAGACAAGAAAGATAAAGAATTGTTATAACTTTTCTGCATTGCCTCTAACAGCTACAAATCATTTGAGGTTAATTTCCATGACCCAAGCCATGCATGGATTTGTTAAGACCATATAAAGCTATAAAATGCTGAAGGGGAGAAAAATTAGATCAAGCTAAAAATCTTTTTCTTTTATATCCCATTAAATAATCTGAAGGAAGAGAACAAGGCAAAAAAAATCTCCAATATTTCTGGTCAAAAAATGTGGCCTTTACTACTTCACTCAAACATCTCCTTTTATTTCACAATTTCCTTGTCTATTACCTGTTGGCATCCTTGCACAGGTTCCTATCAATAAGATTGTGTTTATTCTGTCAAATGACATTTATTTCACTGGGGAAGCAGCTTTTCCTCCCAATTATCTCAAATTTACTACATACTAAAGAAAATACATCAATTACAATCAAAATCATACATACGTTCTTTATTGCTGAAGTGATCAGAGTCTTTCCACATTAGTGGTATGCGAATATCTATAATGGAGGGGAAAAAGAAATGACAAGGAATAATTTTGGTAAATTTCATTTCTTAGCGTAAAGTAAACCTCTGTATTCCATAATGGATTCTGACCACTAAAGCCAGCATTTATTTATTATTAAATATACTAACATAGTAACATTTTCTCTGAAACATAGCTTAGACTAGGAATATAAAATCTTATACTTATTTAAACCTCACCAAGTATTACTCAAGAAATTAATTTATTAAGTAGCACCTATAATAAGCTTTTGTTATAAAATTTTTGTGATTTATGCTTTTGAAATAGGCAAAATTTGGGTAACCTAGTGTTGAATTTATATTTTGGGTAAGCAGTAGCAGGAAAATGTAGTTAAATAAATTTCAAAATCATAGAATAGTAGAGGTAGAAATGACTTTAGAATGAACTTTTATCCATTATGTAAACTTTAAAGATGAAAAAATATAAGTGACTTATATAAGATTACTGGTTTCTGAAAGAGACCCAACTCTTGACAAACAAATCCAAGATCTTTCCATTAGGAAGATTTAACTTGTCTACAAAAGAATTTGCAGATCTTTGTATATTCATGCTACAAACTGTAGCATTTTCCTTAAGAAATAAAACTAAAAAGAGGAATGTATTACTTCTTTCAGGCCAAGAAAGGGCCAATATTCTAAAAGTGATCTAAACATATTTCTCTCATTCACATATTCTTCAAATTATAAGTTTAATAAATAATAAATTTATTCCAGAAATTAATCTAGAGCTTTCAAACAGTCAACATTTGTTCTTCCTAGTTTCCTCCATTCTTCCTTTTACTTTTAATACTGGTTAACATTATGAAGTAACAACTTTCCTTTGCCATTCTTATGCTATCTGCATATTTTCAAAGTTTGAGAATTAAGATTTTACCAAATAGATTAAGATGAGCAATTATAGCATAACACAGCACATTAGAAATCTCAATGGTAAAGTGAAGTTTGTTTTAATTTTGTACTCAGAGTACAAATTTCCAAATTTTGTGGAAAGTTTAAAACATTTCCCTACTATATTTTGGAAGTTGATGTGCCTATTTTTTCTTACCTATTATCTATGCCACTTTCAAATAATTATAATTCTTTATGAACATAAGCTATTTGGCTATCTTTAATGCTGTGCTTCACTTTTAGATTCCATGATCTTTTGTCTACAATTCTGTTTAGAATTCTTTCTAGGGTTCTTAGCTCCTAGTTTCAATTTCCTTTCTAGAAAAGCTTTATATTACTCTATTCTTATGCTTCCTAACCAGGCAGACATGTATGAGTGCTCTTCCCACTGCTGCGTTAGCACTCATTGTTATCAAAAAGTGAGAAAAATAAAACATTATTCTATTGAGTTCTTCTTGTGTCAAACCAAACACTTTACATATACCTCATCCAACAATAATTTTGAAAATATATCTGCCAATTTATGATTGTGTTTTCACTGTCATTTATCTCAAACTATTTTTTTTATTTCCTCTTTGATTTCATCATCAACCCATTAGTCTTTTAGTGTCATGCTGTTTAGTCTCCATCTAATTGCTTTTTCTTGTTTCTTTGTGTGGTTTACTTCCAGTTTCATGCCATTGTGCATAGAAGAGACGCTTGAAAAAGTTTCCATCCTCTTAAATTTGTTGAGGCTTGTTTTGTATCCAAGTATCTATCCTAGAGAATGCTGCATGTGCACTTGAAAAGAATGTATATTCTGGATTTTTTGAATATAATATCCTCAAAATATCAATTAAGTTTAACTGTGAAAACACAACCATACAAAATCTGTAGGATGCAACAATACAGATCTTCCTCAAAAAAACAAAGATCTCAAATGAACAATCTCATCTACCAACTGAAAGTATTAGAAAAGGAAGAACAAACAAAACCTAATGTCAGCAGAAGGAAGAAAACAATAAATATCAAAGAGGAAATATATAAAATAGATATTTTAAAACTGCAGGGAAAAAAAATCAATAAAACCAAGAGCTGTTTTTTTGAAAGGGTAAACAAAATCAACAAACCTCTGGTCAGGCTCACTAAGAAAGAAGACCCAAATAAAAAAACCAGAAATGAAAGAGGAGAAATAACAGATACTGCAGAAATACAGAAACCTGTAAGAGAACACTATGCACAATTATATGCCAACAAACTGGACAACCTGAAAGAAACAACTTCCAAAAACATAGAGTCCACCAAAATGGATCATGAAGAAGCATAATTTGAGGAGATCGATCGCCGGGAGTGGCATTTGTTGCTGTTGCTGTCAGTTGTTAAATTGTGTCCTGCTCTTTGCAATCCCGTGGACTGTAGCTCGCCAGGCTCCTCTGTTATCACTATCTCCCAGAGTTTGCTCAAATTCGTGTCCACTGAGTTGGTGATGCTATCTAACCATCTCATCTTCTGCCACTCTCTTCTCCTTTTGCCTTCAATCTTTCCCAGAAATGAAACAGAATCCGTAAAAAAACAAAATAAAAACTCCCCACAAAAAAATCCAGGACTGGATGGTTTCACTGGGGATTTCTACCAAACATAAAAAGAACTTACACTGATGCTTCCCAAACTCCACCAAAAGATTGAAGAGAAGGGAACACTTTCAAAGTCATTCTATGAAGCCACCACCACCCTTATATCAAAATCAGACAAAGACACTATCAAAAGAGAAAATTACAGGCCAATAACTTTGATGAATATAGATCCAAACATTCTCAACAAAATGGCTCTGATGGTAAAGAGTCTGCCTACAATACGGAGACCAAGGTTCAACCCTTGGGTTGAGAAGATCCCCTGGAGGAGGGGATGGCCGCCCACTCCAGTATTCTTGCTTAGAGAATCCCATGGAAAAAGAGTCAGACACAACGGAGTGACTAAGCACAGAGCACATCCTTGATAAACACAGATCCAAAATCTCTCAACAAAATACTAGCAAACCAAATCAAACAACACCTCAACAAGATCACACACCACAATCAAGCTGGATTCATCCCAGGGTCACAACGATGGTTTAACATATGCAAATCAATCAATGTAATACACCACATCAACCAAAGGACAAAAACACATGATCATCTATCTCAAGGGATGCAGAAAAAACACCTGATAAAATTCAACATCCATTTATGATAAAAAAAAAAAAAAAACCTCCTACCACAGTAGCAGGAACATATCTCAGCATAATAAAACCTATTTATCACAAACCATAGCGAACATAATATTCAACAATGAAAAGTTGAGAACCTTCCCACTAAATTCTAGAACAAGACAATGCAACCTACTTTCACCAGTTACTTTTTTTTTTTTGGCTGCATCTCATGGCTTGTGGGATCTTAGTTCCCCAACCAGGGATTAAACCCAAGTCCATGGCAGTGAAAGCACTGAGACTTAACCACAGGACTGCCAGGAAATTCCATCACCACTTCTGTTCAACATAACATTGGAAATCCTAGCCACAGCAATCAGACAACAACAACGAAAAGAAATATAAGATAACCAAATTGGAAGGAAAGAGGTAAAATTGTCATTATATGCAGAAGACAGGATACTACAGAGAACCTTAAAAGACTCCACCCAAAAGCATTAGAACTAACAAATTCAGCAAGGTAGCAGGATACAAAATTAACATACAGAAATCTGTTGCATTTCTCTACAATTAACAATGAAATATCAGAAAGGGAAAGTTTAAAAAAGGTGCTTTTAAAATCACATTAAAAAAATAAAAATATTTAGAAATAAACCTGATCAAGCAGGTAATTTATATGCTGAGAATTATAAAAATACTGATAAAGGAAATTAAAGATGACTTAAAGAAGTGAAAAGGTGTACCATGCTCTTGAATTATAATTTAGAGTTAAAATGGCCATACTATCCAAAGCAATCTACATATTTAATGCAAGCCTTGTCAAATTACCCATCATTTTACACAAAACTAGAAAAACCCTAAAATTTATGTAGGACCATAAAAGACCCAGAATTGCCAAAGCAATCTTGAGGAAAAGGAACAAAGCTGGAGGCATAAACCTTCCAGATTTAGATGATACCTCAAAGTCACAGTCAAAAACAGTATGGCACTGGGACAAAAACAGACATACGGAAAGAGTCCAAAAATAAACCCACACACCCATGGCCAATTAATTTCAAAAAAGGATGTAAGAATATGCAACGGAGAAAAGTCTCTTCAACAACTGATGGTGGCAAAATGGACAGCCACATGTAAATCAATGAAATTAGAGCACTCCCTTCACACCATATATAAAAATAAACTAGAAGTGGCTTAAAGACTTAAAACAGGACACCATAAAACTAGAAAAGAACATAGGCAAAACATTCTCCGACATATATAGTACCAATGTTATCTTAGGTCAGTCTCCCAAGGCAGTAGAAATAAAAGCAAAAAATAAACAAATGGGACCTAATCAAACTTTAAGCTTTTGCACAGCAAAGGAAATAGTAAAAAAGAAAAGAAAAGGCAACCTACAGACTGGGACAAAGTATTTGTAAATGATATGACGAACAAGAGTTTAATTTCCAAAATACACAAATAGCTCATACAACTCAGTAACAAAAAAGCTAAACAACTCAATCAGAAAATGGGTAGAAAATCTAAATAGACATTTCTCCAAAGAAGACATACAGATGACCAACAGGTGCATCAAAAGATGCTCAACATCACTTTTTATTAGAGAAATGTATGTCAGAACTTAAAAATTATCTGACCAGTGAAGTACTATCTCACACTGGACAGGATGGCCATCATTAAAAAAAAACATCTACAAATAACAAATGCCAGAGGCAGTATGGAGTAAAGGGAACCCTCCTACACTGCTGGTGGGAATATAAACTGGTGCAGTCACTATGGAAAACAGTATGGGAGGTTCCACAAAAAACTAAAAATAGAATTGCTATGTGATCCAGCAATTCCACTCCTGGGCATACATTCAGACAAAACTGTAATTCAAAAAACAAATACACACACAACAATGTTCATAGCAGCACTATTTACAATAGTCGAGACATAGAAGCAACTTAAATATTCACCAACAGATAAATGGATAAAAAAGATGTGGTGTGCATATATATATATATATATATATATGCTGCTGCTAAGATGCTTCAGTCGTGTCCAACTCTGTGCGAGTCCACAGACGGCCCTGGACCAGGCTCCTCTGTCCCTGGGATTCTCCAGGCAAGAATGCTGGAGTGGGTTGCCATGTCCTTCTCCAATGCATGAAAGTGAAAAGTGAAAGGGAAGTCACTCAGTCGTGTCCGACTCTTAGCGACCCCGTGGACTGCAGACTACCAGGCTCCTCCGTCCATGGGATTTTCCAGGCAAGAGTACTAGAGTGGAGTGCCACTGCCTTCTCCGATATATATATATATTTACATGTATATACACATATACATAATGAAATACTACTCAGCCATAAAAAGAAATAAAATAATGCCATTTGCAGAAACATGAATGTATCCAGACATTATCATAAGTGAGGTAAGTGAAAAAGGGAAATACAAATATTATATGCTATTACTTATAAGTGGGATCTAAAATGACACAAATCAACTTATTTACAAAACAAAAACAGATTCACAGACATAGAAAACAACTTGCAGTTACCAAAGGGGAAATAGAATGGGAAAGGGATGAATTAGGAGTTTGAGATCAGCAGATTCCATTATAATACAAACTATATATATATATACATATAGTTATGCCTGACTCGTTGCAACCCCATGGAGAGTAGCCTACACCAAGCTCCTCTGTCCATGGGATTTTCCAGGCAAGAGTACTGGAATGGGTTGCCATTGCCTTCTCCAAGGAATCTTCCCGACCCAGGGATCGAACCCAGGTCTCCTGCATGTAGACAGACGCTTTACCGTCTGAGCCACCAGGGAAGGCCAAGTGGGCCTTAGAAAGCATCACTAAGAACAAAGCTAGTGGAGATGATGGAATTCCAGTTGAGCTATTTCAAATCCTGAAAGATGATGCTGTGAAAGTGCTGCACTCAATATGCCAGCAAATTTGGAAAACTCAGCAGTGGCTACAGGACTGGAAAAGGTCAGTTTTCATTCCAATCCCAAAGAAAGGCAATGCCAAAGAATGCTCAAACTACCGCACAATTGCACTCATCTCACATGCTAGTAAAGTAATGCTCAAAATTCTCCAAGCCAGGCTTCAGCAATA
>SJYT01044364.1:42458-58433 GCA_006410635.1 Cephalophus harveyi | reverse complement strand
TTCAGTACTTTGGCCACCTCATGTGAAGCATTGACTCATTGGAAAAGACTCTGATGTTGGGAGGGATTGGGGGCAGGAGGAGAAGGGGACGACAGAGGATGAGATGGCTGGATGGCATCATGGACTTGATGGACGTGAGTCTGAGTGAACTCCAAGAGATGGTGATGAACAGGGAGGCCTAGTGTGCTGCGATTCATGGAGTCACAAAGAGTCGGACACGACTGAGCGACTGAACTGAACTGAATGGACATTTTTATTTTTGGAAGCAAATTGTTTTCCAGATGTAACACCACCATAGCATTAAGTACTCGCCCCTTCCAAGTTAAGTAAGGTTTCAATCTTCAGAAGGAAATTTAGTCTTCACTGAGTAGCTTGGAAGATCATGAGCTTTTTTTAAATAAGCAAGATCAAATTAGTCAGCTTTGTTTTATTGTGACATCGGATTCTTATGGGGTAGTTGTTACCTTAAAAGTAGACTATTCTAGAGACCAAGGATCACGTGTAACTAAATGAACAACAACCAGTTTCCAACCACACAAAGCTCAAACAATCAGACCCACAAAGAAGGAAGGGCTGATGGTATCTTTGCAGCTAAGATTAAGAAATACTTTAAGCAAGGTAAAATGACAGCCTTCAGAATGGGAGAAAATAATAGCAAATGAAGAAACTGACCAAGAATTAATCTCAAAAATATACAAGCAGCTCATGCAGCTCAATACCAGAAAAATAAACGACCCAATCAAAAAATGGACCAAAGAACTAAAGAGACATTTCTCCAAAGAAAACATACAGATGGCTAAAAAACACATGAAAAGCTGCTCAACATCACTCATTATCAGAGAAATGCAAATCAAAACCAAATTGAGGTACCATCTCATGCTGGTCAGAATGGCTGCAACAAAAAATCTACAAACAAAATATGCTGGAGAGGGTGTGGAGAAATGGGAACCCTCTTACACTGTTGGTGGGAATGCAACTAGTACAGCCACTATGGGGAACAGTATGGAGATTCCTTTAAAACCTGGAAATAGAACTGTCATATGACCCAGCAATCCCACTGCTGGGCACACACGGGAAATCGAGGAAACCAGAATTGAAACAGACACGTGTACCCCAATGTTCGCAGCAGCACTGTTTACAATAGCTGGGACATAGAAGCAAACAAGATATCCATCGGCAGATGAATGGATAAGAAAGTTGTGGTACATATACACAATGGAATATTCAGTTCAGTACAGTTGCTCAGTAATGTCCGACTGTAGCAACCCCATGAACTGCAGCACACTAGGCTTCCCTGTCCGTCACCAACTCCAGGAGCTTACTCAAACTCATCTCCATCAAGTCAGTGATGCCATCCAACCTTCTCATCCTCTGTCGTCCCCTTCTCCTCCCGCCTTCAATCTTTCCCAGCATCAGGGTCTTTTCAAATAAGTCAGTTCGTTGCATCAGGTGGCCAAAGTATTGGAGTTTTAGCTTCAGCATCAGTCCTTCCAATGAATATTTAGGGATTATGTCCTTTAGGATTGACTGGTTTGACTCCTTGCAGTCCAAGGGACTCTCAAGAGTCTTCTCTAAAACCACAGTTCAAAAGCATCAATTCTTCAGCAGTCAGATTTCTTTATAGTCCAAATCTCACATCTATAATGACTACTGGAAAAACCATAGCCTTGACTAGATGGACCTTTGTTGACAAAGTAATGTCTCTGCTTTTTAATATGCTGTCTAGGGTGGTCGTAGCTTTTCTTACAAGGAGCAAGCTTCTTTTATTTCATGGCTGCAGTCACCATTTGCAGTGCTTTCAGAGCCCACAAAAATAAAGTCTGTCACTGTTTCCATTGTTTCCCCATCTATTTGCCATGAAGTGATGGGACCGGATGCCATGATCTTCGTTTTCTGAATGTTGAGCTTTAAGCCAACTTTTTCACTCTCCTCTTTCACTTTCACCAAGAGGCTCTTTAGTCCCTGTTCACTTTCTGCCATAAGGGTGGTGTCATCTGCATATCTGAGGTTATTGGTATTTCTCCTGGCAATCTTGATTCCAGCTTGTGCTTCTTCCAGCCTGCATTTCTCATGATGTACTCTGCATATAAATTAAATAAGCAGGGTGATAATATACAGCCTTGACGTACTCCTTTTCCTATTTGGAACCAGTCTGTTGTTCCATGTCCAGTTCTAAATGTCACTTCTTGACCTGCATACATATTTCTCAGGAGGCAGGTCATTGGTCTGGTATTCCCATCTTTTTCAGAATTTTCCACAGTTTATTGTGATCCACACAGTCAAAGGCTTTGGTGTAGTCAGTAAAGAAAAAGTAGATGTTTTTTTAGAACTCTCTTTCTTTTTCGATGATCCATTGGATGTTGGCAATTTGAACTCTGGTTCCTCTGCCTTTTCTAAATGCAGCTTGAACATCTGGAAGTTCATGGTTCATGTACTGTTGAAGCCTGTCTTGGAGAATTTCGAGCATTACTTTGCTAGCCTGTGAGATGAGTGCAATTGTGCAGTAGTGNACTCTGGTTCCTCTGCCTTTTCTAAATGCAGCTTGAACATCTGGAAGTTCATGGTTCATGTACTGTTGAAGCCTGTCTTGGAGAATTTCGAGCATTACTTTGCTAGCCTGTGAGATGAGTGCAATAGTGCAGTAGTGTGAACATTCTTTGGCATTGCTTTTCTTTGGGATTGGAATGAAAACTGACCTTTTCCAGTCCTGTGACCACTGCTGAGTTTTCCAGATTTGTGGGCATATTGAGTGCAGCACTTTCATAGCATCATCTTTTAGGATTTGAAATAGCTCAGCTGGAATTCCATTACCTCCACTGGCTTTGTTCATAGTGATGCTTCCTAAGGCCCACTTGACTTTGCATTCCAGGATGTCTGGCTCTAGGTGAGTGATCACACCATCATGGTTATCTGGGTCATGAAGATCTTTTTGTATAGTTTTTCTGTGTATTCTTGCCACCTCTTAATATCCTCTGTTTCTATTACATTTCTATCCTTTATTGTGGTCATCTTTGTATGAAATGTTCCCCTGGTATCTCTAATTTTCTTGAGGAGATCTCTAGTCTTTCTCATTCTCTTTCTCATTGTTTTCCTCTATGTCTTTGCATTGATCACTGAGGAAGGCTTTCTTATCTCTCCTTGCTATTCTTTGAACTCTGCATTCAAATAGGTACATCTTTCCTTTTCTCCTTTGCCTTTAGCTTCTTCTTTTCATATTTGTAAGGCCTTGTCAGTCAATCATTTTGCTTTTTTGCATTTCTTTTTCTTGGGGATGGTCTTGATCACTACCTCTTGTACAATGTCAAAAACTACTCAGCTATTGAAAAGAACACATTTAAATCAGTTTGAATGAGGTGGATGAAACTGGAACCTATCATACAGAGTGAAGTAGGTCAGAAAGAAAAACACCAATACAGTATATTAACACATATATATGGCATTTAGAAAGATGGTAACAATGATCCTCTACACGAGACAGCAACAGAGATACAAAGAACAGACTTTTGGACTCTGTGGGAGAAAGAGAGGGTGGGATGATTTGAGAGAATAGCATTGAATCATGTATATTAACATATGTGAAATAGATGACCAGTCCAAGTTCAATGCATGAAACAGGGCACTCAAAGCCAGTGCACTGGGACAACCCAGAGGGATGGGAGGGGGAGGGTGGTGGGAAGGGTTTCGGGATGAGGGACACATGTACACCCATGGCTGACTCACGTCAATGTATGGCAAAAACCACCACAATATTGTACAGTAATTAGCCTCCAATTAAAATAAATAAATTTTAAAAAGAAACACTTTAGATATATATTAACTCATATAGTTCTTATAATAATCTTTGATACATTATTGTGCCATTTTATAGATAAAAGAGAACCAAAGAGATAAAATAATGCCTAAGGTCACAGGCTAGTAAGTGATTGAACTGGAATTTTAGCCCAAGAAATCCTGGCTGCAGTGTCTGTGATCTTAACCACCCCACTATGTTTCTTCTTAAATATCAATTTAAGCTTTAAATCAATTTAGAGGTGGTTTAAAGTTTTGGGGCTAATCCTGAGATGAAAGTCTGGAAGTGAAATTCCATCAGTGGAAATTCTTTGCCCTTATTTGCTAGGATATTTTAAATTTAGTAAAATTTTATATTTAAGTAAATGTTAATTAATTAAATAAAATGATTTCTCCTTTGAAAGGCAGTTTATTTCTGTGATCAAGATTTTTCTGCATCTCCTAGCTATCTGCTGCCGCCGCCGCCAAGTTACCCCAGTCGCCTCCGACTCTGCGCGACCCCACAGAAGGCAGCCCACCAGGCTCCCGTGTCCCTGGGATTCTCCAGGTAAGAACACTGGAGTGGGCTGCCATTTCCTTCTCCAATGCATGAAAGCGAAAAGTGAAAGTGAAGTCACTCAGTTGTGTCCGACTCTTCGTGATCCCATGGACTGCAGCCTACCAGGCTCCTCCATCCATGGGATTTTCCAGGCAAGTACGTACTGGAGTGGGGTGCCATTGCCTTCTCCGCCTAGCTAGCTGACTTTGGGTAAATTACTTAACTGCCACTTATCTCTATTTCCATATCTAGTAAGTGAATAATATTGTGAAGGTTAAATGAGATACAGACAGTAAAACATAAATATTGCTTACAGGGGGGAAAAAAGTGCTGTATACCCCTTAAGATTTAGTCATTATTAACTTTCTGTGAGAATTTTTGGTCAATAAATCTTAAAATTGAAATCTCAATGTTTGGAAAATCTGGTAACATATGGGCTTGCTCTTGAACCCTTTCTTTTCAAAGTCCCTTCTGTTGCCTCTTATGATAGGAAGTGTTAGGAAAAGCTGAGTGAGGCATTAATTTTCTTTCTCAGTAAATATTTGCGTGCATATAAATGTACTGGTGATATAAGATTGACAGAGACAGATGTCCTTTTTTAAATTTAATTTTTAAATGGAGGATAATTACAACATTGTGATTGCTTCTGCCACACATCATGGACCATAGGTATGCATATGTCCCCTGCCTCTTAACTCTCCCTCTCACCTTCCTCCCTGTCCCACAACCTAGGATGTCACAGAGCACCAGCTTTGGGTTCCCTGTGTCATACAGTAAATTCCCACTTTACATATGGTAATACACCTGTTTCAATGCCACTCTCTCAAATCATCCAACCCTCTTTCTCCCCTACTGTGTCCAAAAGTCTGTTCTCTATGTCTGCATCTCCATTGCTGCCCTATAGATAGGTACATCAGAATCTTTGTAGATCAGATGTACTTTCTTATGAAGCTTACTAATTGTTGATCAAAAAGTTAGTTTGTATTTCCCCATAAGACAGTACGGAAAGATCAGAACGAACTTTTTGGCCAACCCATAGAAAAGACAAACATTTAATAAATAATTGTTACCTGGTCTTAAAAGGAAAGTTTAAACGTTCTTGACAGAAGAAAATAAAGAGGTAAAGAAAGACTGCACAAAACGTGACGAGAGTTTTGGAGGAGTGATACTTTTAGGGCTGTAAATGTTAATTCCTGCGTGAGATTCGTTCTGTGGTCTCCAACTTTTTGGATGCGTGCCTATGCGGGTGTGCATGCCCCGCTCCCTCGTTCAGTGGAGTCCTACTCTTTGCGACCCTATGGACTATATAGCCTGCCAGGCTGCTCTATCCGTGGAATTTCCCAGCCAAGAATACTAGAGTGGGTTGACACTTTCTGCTCCGGGAGATCTTCACGACTCGGGGATTAAACCCATGTCTCTTGCGTCTCCTGCATTGGCAGGCAGATTCTTTACCAGTTGCTCTAGTTGGGAAGCCCCAGGTTTCCAAACTGGTAGAATACAAATCCCTCCCTGAAGTTACTTCCGTATCAGCCAACTGGGTATATATTTAAATCTCTGTTTTGTTTAGCCACACCCCTTTAATTTGAACCACGCCTCTTGATTCACAGAGCTCTTCGTCAGCAAAGGGAATATCGCGAGAGCTCTACACCAACTCCGTGTTGACGTTTTCAACGGTGGTAGTGGTTTCTGTTCTCGCGATATTTCCGGGTAAATGGGAGCCAGGGCCACCCGGGCTTCTGTGAAACATGGCGGTCGGCTGGGACCGT
Organism: Cephalophus harveyi; assembly: GCA_006410635.1. Taxonomy (NCBI): domain Eukaryota; kingdom Metazoa; phylum Chordata; class Mammalia; order Artiodactyla; family Bovidae; genus Cephalophus; species Cephalophus harveyi. The sequence goes on along the minus strand of SJYT01044364.1, from coordinate 52,340 downwards.
AACATAAGGTAAAATAATGAAACCCTGCTGGGTGCTGTTCCCTCGCTTGCTCCAGGGCTGTTCAGGGCATGAATGTGGTTAAAGTAGTGAGAGCCTGTTATAGGATTGTTCCCGGTCTTAATTCCTCTCTTCTGGGGAACGGGCCGGACCTGGGAGTCGCTCTACCTATCTTCCCGGGGGCGTTACTGGCAGGACCCTGGGCAGCGCTGCGCCAGGAATCTCCTCTTTCTCCGGTTCAGTGTTTCTGCGCTGTCTTACAACCTGAAGGAGTTTAGGTTCTTCCCCGTAGCTTCTGACCCTGGCCCATTGCTTCTTACAGCGCCCCGTGCCCCGGTGGCTCCTCCCGTCCGCAGGCGAGGAGGGTCCCACGTTGTGAAGACCTGCCTGATGGTGTCCGGATTTCCCGGGTGTCTGGCTTCCATCCCCGTTCAGACAAATACCAAATTCTTCGCAGCAAGTTGCTCTCTGAGAAAGACCTAGATCTTCTTAGCCTCTCCTCAGGAGGTTCGCGCACCGCTTAGGAAAATGAGAAAGGGGTTAGGATAGGACGAGATGCTATAGGAGAGAGGTTCGAGTGTCAGTACTTTTCTGAAACCCTCGAGAGTTAAGAAACCCTCGTTAGGTAACAGTCAACTCGTGGTAGAGAATATCCTTGGGTATTGGTAGTATATAGAATTAGCAGGTCATTGTTTGAGAAAAGGTGTTCTTGTAACTTTTATATGTAGGATTTAATGCCCTCAGGACAACGCAAAGTTACATAATATCTGTTAAAATGTTGCAAGACGGGCCTTCAGAAGCAGTCAAAGATACAGTTAAAAATGGGATTTGCTTGTTTGCAATTGTATTTAAATATTTCACTGTACTCTAGTATACAACTATTATAAAGAAATGAATCAGGTTTGTTCACTGAAGAGTCTAGTAGGTATGTTTGTTTACTTGTTTATTGATATCTCCACATTGTTGCAATTATTCCAGGTCTCTTAGGGGAATAACATGAAAAAAAGAAATTTCATGGTTTTCTTTAGGGGAAGAAGAGGGAGTGAATTTCTTTCTTTGTGATGGTACAATTCAGTCACAGCTGATTGTTATAATTGAGAGTACAAATCATAAAAATATACCAAGCTTTAAAGTCTCAGAGGAAATTAGTACTGACTTGGAACAATAACAGCAAAAAAGAAAAAAAAAGAAAGAATGAAAATGATAAATTTCCTTTAGTGATTTAATTGGAAGAAATGGTGAAATTTATTTTTAATAGAAGTTATTTTTTAGGCAGTCTCTGCCTGCTATAAATCGTTTTCAACAGTTTTTCAGTATTATGATTCTGCCTTTTAATGTCCTGATGGATAAATTAACCTCTTTGTACGTTAGTTTCCTTATCTGCAAAATGGAAATAATAATACCAGACTCAGAAGGTGGGTGGTGATGCTCAAAGTGTTAGCTCTTGTTAATCTTTAATTTTTGTTTTCTGTCTTCTATACCTACTCACAAAATGTTGCTTATGTACTTAGCCAAAATATAGAATGAAGAAGATGCTTTTTAAAGTAATTTCTTTGATTCCAAAATTGATTATACTTTTCAGTCTGATGGTTAATTTGTGCTTAAGCTCCACCTTCCAACTACTTGCTTTCTTAAGCTGTTATCCTCTCTTTAATTACTAAGTTACAGATTTCTTCTTTCTACTACTTCATGCAGTCTTACTGCAGTCTAGGTCAGTGACCTAGTGCCTTGGTAACCCATTCTCCTTGCTTTTGGGGACCTTCATTCTATTGTCAGTGTATTTCATGTGTCACTGACCTTTTCTGCACACTTTCCTTACTTTCTTAATTCAATTTTGTGTGCTTTTATTGAGTACTTACTGGAGTCAAACCTTGTTTCATCTTGTTATTAGGTGCATCCAACTTGTGTTGCCAGCACTCGATGTCTCTCAGTATGTATTCTATCAATTTACATAATCCTCGGTCTATTCATGGTGAAGTGAAGTTGCTCAGTGTGTCCGACTCTGCGACCCCATGGACTGTAGCCTACCAGGCTTCTTCGTCCACGAGATTTTTCAGGCAAGAGTGCTGGAGTGGGGTGCCATTTCCTCCAGGGAATGTTCTCCACCCAGGGATCGAACCCAGCTATTCTTGGTATTATCAACTAATTCAGATACTCTTTCCACCTTCCTAAAGACTTTAACAAATCTGAGCTATCTTATAAGTCTTTGCATTTCTTTTGAAAATTAGACATAGACGTTTATCAAATGACTCATTTTTATCTTGATTAAAAACTGTGAGGTAAACCATTATGTCTCCATCCCTCCTTTTAAAATAAAATTACAATAGAGAATTGTGAGAAGTTGAGGATCCTTTCAAATTTGTCACATAGCTAGTAAGTGCCTAGAAGAACCCCAGGTATTTCCAATCACAGAACTCACATTTATACCATCTTATTTGCTTCCAAGTAGACATTTTTTAAAAATGTCTACTTGGAAGGTTGTTAGATTTGCTTGAATTATGTTAGTGTAAATAGTTGTAATTATTAAGCATTTTACTCTATTGTAAAAAGTTTTAAAGTAAAAAGAATGAGTACTTTTTTGATATCTAGTGCTGTAAAGTGAAACTAAATTATCTTTCATAAATTTTTTCTTTTGTATTCTAATGCAGTATTATTAAGTGGCTAAATTTACAGATAAGACATAGTTTTTTCATTTCTGAAGTTTAGTGGCAGCCTGGATAGTATTTATTCCACCTCCTTTCTCGTTCTTCTTAATAACTTGTGTTAATTTCACAGGGCTGACTTAGCAAATTACCATCTGCCTGGTTTAAAAAAGTAGAAATTTGTTTTCTTTCAATTCTGGAGGCCACCAGACTGAAATAAAGGTGTCAGCAGGGCCATATTGCCTCTGACAGCTCTTGCTCTGACAACTGAAACCGTCCTTGCCTGTTCTAGCATTTGGGCAATCCTTGGCTCCTTGGCTTGTAGATTCATCACTCTAATCTCTGCCTGTCTTCACATGGCATAGTCCCCAGTGTGTCTGTGTATCCTCATATGGCTTGTCATAAAGGCACTGGCCATTGGATGTCTGACTCTTTGCCACCCCTGGACTATATACAGTCCATGGAATTCTCCAGGCCAGAATACTGGAGTGGGTAATCTTTCCCTTCTCCAGGGGATCTTCCCAACCCAGGGATCGAACCCAGGTCTCCCGCATTGTTGGTGGATTCTTTACCAGCTGAGCCACAAGGGAATCCCTCATTGGATTTGGGGCCACCTTAATATGGTATGATCTCACCTTAACTAGTTGTATTTTTGAAAACCCAGCTATTTTCAAATAAGACCTATTCACGGATACCAGGGATTAGAACTTGGATGTATCCTTTTGGGAGACATAGTTCAGCTCACAACAATGCATATGTATTAACCAATTAAATATTTTTAATATTGTCAAATATATGTTAAAAATAGAAGTTAGCTCATAAAGTGTGAGAGGAATGAATTGTGTCTCCACAATTCCCACCTCTCTTCTTTTCTTCCTTTTTGTTTGAAGAAATAATTAAATGTAATGGAGCCATAGAAGTGTCATGAATTCTGTATTTTAATTTTGGCAAAGCATCTGATAGTCTCACTGTAATTTTGGCAAAGCATCTGATAGTCTCATTGTATTTACATGGACACAAATGATGAAATACTGGCTGTGTGGCATTACTTAGATTGAGTGTTGATAATATGTGCCTGTGTTCCAGCATGAAAGTTGGTTTCATATTTCTTATGCAGTTTTTCAAAGCATTGTTTTAGTCTCAGTTGTTATCAATGACTTGGTAGAGCTTACGTGTTTTATTTTTTAGTATATACAGCAGTATAGGAGAGAAATTGAAGATATGGTACTGGAGATTGTCAAATTATGAAAACCACTGGGCAAAAAAATCTAGCATAATGGCTCCTAAATTTTGTTAACCAGTACAAAAAGTATATAGAAATCAGGGAAAGGGGCTGGACTTAAGGGCTAATGTAGAATTGAAGTTTTTAATTTTATTAAAGAAAGACATCCAAAAACAAAACAAAAAACTTTGTGTCTGCTTTATCATTTCACCAAAGAAAGGATATTTGGCACATTAAAAACAAGGAAAGAAAATAATTTCAGAATAAAAGACAGATTTTTTTAAATTGAATAAATTTAACTTTAAAAATTCTTATCATTGCTTTTTTCATTTAGTAGGTACAGATTAGAAATTTTTGTGACAGAATAGCAGTCCTGTGGCTCTGGAAATCACTGATCTAGGGTCTTTCTAAATGTGTTTTTGAAAATGGCTGACTGAGCTGGATGGAGAAGCAAATTCAGTGGGAATGGGAGCAGTGGAATTGCATGACGGGGAGGAATCCAAAGGATTGAGAACACGGGGAAAGTGAAGAGTAGGTTTTTTTCCTAGTCGAGAAATTAAAGAACTGCAAGGATAATTGTTTCTGCTCAGAGAAGAAAATTAGTGTTTTGGGTATTAGCAGCAGAGCAATTTTAAATTTGAGCTTCCTGGATAGCTCAAATGGTAAAGAATCTGCCCGCAATGTGGGAGCCCTGGGTTCCATCCCTGGGTTGGGAAGATCCCCTACAGAAGGTCATGACAACTCACTCCAGTCTTGCCTGGAGAATTCCATGGACAGAGGAGTCTGGTGGGCTACAGTCCATGGGTTCGCAAAGAGTCGGACACGACTGAGCAACTAACACACACACACAATTTTAAAAGTTCGGAGGAGCCAAAATGTGACCTTGTTCATGTGTGGCTTTGTATAGAATTTAGATGGAAATGATTGGAGAATAAATGTTATGCTTACATGACATCACTGTGAGTGAGTGCCTGAGTGTCATAAGATGGCAATGGGATGGGGAAGGAGAGAAGTATAGACCCAGGTTTGATCCCTGGGTTAGGAAAGTCCTTTGGGGGAGGGGATGGCAACCCACTCCAGTATTCTTACTTGGAGAATCTCATGGACAGAGGAGCCTGGTGTGCTACAGTCCATGGGGTCTCAAAGAGTCGGATACATAATATGAAAGTTAGCTATAATTCTGTATAGTATGTGTGTTTATTATTATTAGAAGATAGACTTAAAAAGGGAAGAAATGGTCAAGAAAGCGTGTTGAAACCTGCTACTTCTTTACCTGTGAGTCTCAGAAAAGAAGTGGGATTCAAAGAGAAATGCCACTAGAAGAATGTCAAGTTTCATAAATAGCAGGTAGAGCGCTTGCTTTTAGAAAAACTACACGTTATCAGATGACTTGTTCGTATCAAAATAGTGGCTCTATGGAGCAGACTGGCAATTTTAGGGGTGGAACGAATTTCTCGGGTGTGGGTTAGTGCTGAGGTAATAAGAATGAGCTAAGAGCAGCAGAGTGGCAGGTGCTCAAGTGTCGAATAGAGCTGTCTTGAGGGGAAGGTGAGACCCCCACCAGTTCACCAGGAACGTGGCCTGTTGTTGTCAGCTTTGGCAAAAAAATCTAGCATAATGGCTCCTAAATTTTGTTAACCAGTACAAAAAGTATATAGAAATCAGGGAAAGGGGCTGGACTTAAGGGCTAATGTAGAATTGAAGTTTTTAATTTTATTAAAGAAAGACATCCAAAAACAAAACAAAAAACTTTCTGTCTGCTTTATCATTTCACCAAAGAAAGGATATTTGGCACATTAAAAACAAGGAAAGAAAATAATTTCAGAATAAAAGACAGATTTTTTTTAATTGAATAAATTTAACTTTAAAAATTCTTATCATTGCTTTTTTCATTTAGTAGGTACAGATTAGAAATTTTTGTGACAGAATAGCAGTCCTGTGGCTCTGGAAATCACTGATCTAGGGTCTTTCTAAATGTGTTTTTGAAAATGGCTGACTGAGCTGGATGGAGAAGCAAATTCAGTGGGAATGGGAGCAGTGGAACTGCATGACGGGGAGGAATCCAAAGGATTGAGAACACGGGGAAAGTGAAGAGTAGGTTTTTTTCCTAGTCGAGAAATTAAAGAACTGCAAGGATAATTGTTTCTGCTCAGAGAAGAAAATTAGTGTTTTGGGTATTAGCAGCAGAGCAATTTTAAATTTGAGCTTCCTGGATAGCTCAAATGGTAAAGAATCTGCCCGCAATGTGGGAGCCCTGGGTTCCATCCCTGGGTTGGGAAGATCCCCTACAGAAGGTCATGACAACTCACTCCAGTCTTGCCTGGAGAATTCCATGGACAGAGGAGTCTGGTGGGCTACAGTCCATGGGTTCGCAAAGAGTCGGACACGACTGAGCAACTAACACACACACACAATTTTAAAAGTTCGGAGGAGCCAAAATGTGACCTTGTTCATGTGTGGCTTTGTATAGAATTTAGATGGAAATGATTGGAGAATAAATGTTATGCTTACATGACATCACTGTGAGTGAGTGCCTGAGTGTCATAAGATGGCAATGGGATGGGGAAGGAGAGAAGTATAGACCCAGGTTTGATCCCTGGGTTAGGAAAGTCCTTTGGGGGAGGGGATGGCAACCCACTCCAGTATTCTTACTTGGAGAATCTCATGGACAGAGGAGCCTGGTGTGCTACAGTCCATGGGGTCTCAAAGAGTCGGATACATAATATGAAAGTTAGCTATAATTCTGTATAGTATGTGTGTTTATTATTATTAGAAGATAGACTTAAAAAGGGAAGAAATGGTCAAGAAAGCGTGTTGAAACCTGCTACTTCTTTACCTGTGAGTCTCAGAAAAGAAGTGGGATTCAAAGAGAAATGCCACTAGAAGAATGTCAAGTTTCATAAATAGCAGGTAGAGCGCTTGCTTTTAGAAAAACTACACGTTATCAGATGACTTGTTCGTATCAAAATAGTGGCTCTATGGAGCAGACTGGCAATTTTAGGGGTGGAACGAATTTCTCGGGTGTGGGTTAGTGCTGAGGTAATAAGAATGAGCTAAGAGCAGCAGAGTGGCAGGTGCTCAAGTGTCGAATAGAGCTGTCTTGAGGGGAAGGTGAGACCCCCACCAGTTCACCAGGAACGTGGCCTGTTGTTGTCAGCTTTTCTAGTCTGTGTTTGGGGAGAGCCAATGAGCGTGCCCTCTATGTGTTCTCTGGGTCAGGCTGTGCAATTGTAGAAACTAGAAAAGGGAGAGGGAGCTAGCCAGTGAGTACACTAGTTAGATGATTAAGGGAGGAGTACTGGATAGACTGTATGAATATTAGAGTGTTGGGAAAACCAACTGCTTGCTTGCCATATCTTTATACTTAGATTGAATTTATAAGAAAGCATTTGTAAGGCTTAGTAAAATACATAGAATGTTTAGAAAATAAAATTCACAGAAATAAAATTTTGCTCAATAATGCTGTAGCTACTATGAGCCAACCACTGTTAAGGTGCTGGGGATATACTATAGTGAATGAAATAAGAAAAATTTCTACTTGTAGATCTTATATTTTTACATATTTATCGAAGAATGGATGTTTTGATTATAAAGCTGTGCTATCATGAATGTTAATGGGGAATTTCCCACCTTCCTTCTTTTCTTCCTTCCATAAATATTTATCAAGTAACTTCATGTGCATTGGAGATACAAAAACTAAGTTACCCATGGTCCCTGTCTTAAAATTACTATGGAGAAAACAAGCAGGTAGAAATACTGTGATAAAACGACAATGTTCTAGGAGCAAATGCTGTAACTCATATTTGAGGTCATTGAAGGTTTTTCCTCCTTGAGAGAGATGTTTAGACTGAGACGTGAAGAAAGTTAGCCAAATGTAGAGGTGGGATAGGAGGGGGAGGATATTTCTAGTAGACAGAATAGTGTGTTTAAGGAATAGAAAGTGATTTTGTAAGGTTGGAACTAAGACTTTGAGAAACTGGGTTTTGAAGAGAGGTAAGCAGGGTCTGTGTTTTCAGTGCTTTGTGAAACATGTTGGGATAGATAGATTTCAAATTCTTTAAATGTAATGGGAACCTATGTAAATATTTTAAAATGAAACATATATGATGAGTTTTATGTATTAAAAATATTGTTGACTGTCATATAGAGAGTGAATCAAAGGTTTGAAGATCGTTTGAAGCAATGCAGAGATAGATTATGGCAGCTGAGACTAAGATCCTAGTAAGGAATTTCTCTGGGCCTGGAAAAGTTAGAATTGTGAGAAATTTAAGAAGAGTTTAAGGATGAAATCCATGTTTCTAGCTTGTGCATTTGGATGCATGTGTCATCATTAATTTAGGGACATAGGAGGAAAAACAGGTTTGGTAGGGTGAAGTGTTTATTTTTAGGGATGTTTACTCTAAATTGTCTTTTCAGTGCTCCAATGAAAATGTAATAGAAGGCAGAAAGATATTCATGTCTGCAGAAAGATTTGGACTGGTAATAAAAATTTGAGAGGAATCAACATGTTGATGGAAATGGAAGGGATGGGAGACCACTTGGGGAAAGTGTGGAGGTTGAGAGAAGGGCCTAGTGCAGAATCTGAGAGGAAGAATCTGCAAAATAAGCCAAATCAGGAATGTAGTATTACCTCAGCCAGTGTATGAGACTGTTTCAAGAGGGAAAAGAAGTGATGAACAAGTGAGAAAATGTATTCTCTCAGAAGCAAAACTGAATTAAGGCCAAAATTGTCCATTGGATTTGGTACTAAGGAAGTTGTTGATGACCTTGCTGAGAGCGAATTAAGTTGAGAACCAAGGAATTAGTCTCAGGATATGAATGGAGACAACTCATTCCTTAAGTGTCGTATCTTTTTGCCTTTTCATACTGTTGATGGGGTTTTCAAGGCAAGAACACTAAAGCGGTAGCGAGTTGAGTTGGATTTGAGCTTACCTTGAGAGTTTTGTTTTAAAGTTAAGTGGCTTGAACGTATTTATTATTTAACTCCTGTAGGAGAGAATGAGTAGAAATTTGAAAGATGGAAGAAGGATCAGTCTTGATGCTATTACTGCTAAGTGGGTATAGAAAATAAATTTGATTACTGAGTTGAACAAACACGAGGAGCCATGGCTTATGCTTAATAAACCCTCAGAAGCTTTAATTTACATCTATCATGGGAATCAAACTCTGTCTTCTCTTTTGTCTACATGTTCTTTTTTTTCTTAGTAAAACCATGTATATGAAAACCAAATTATAATCTGAAGGCCACTTTTAAACATGGAATCAGCAAGGGGAGTTAGTTGGATGTTTGTAATAGCAAATGAAATCAGCCCTTTAATGCATTAAGCCTCACCTTAGGGCCGTGGTTCCTCCATGGACTGATTTAAGTAGTGCCCCTGGTTAGGGCTTGCTCTCTTTTGGGCAGTGTTTGTGATTCCTGCCAATTTTTACTCTGTGGTCTCCTTTTTCTCCATGAATACTCTTTCTATGGTCTTTTCTTTCTGTATCAATACTATTTAGATTTTAGATAAGTCTTTCTGCTTTCTTCTAGACACTTTTTTTTTTTTTAGTGGCTTCTACAACCAATAGACTCTTTCTGTTAGGTGTTAATTTTATCAATACAGCTTTGATTAGGGTAATGCTTGTAGTATCACCTACAATATTTATATAAATCAGCCATAAAAAATTCTATAAATATTTGTGATTTCAGTTATTTTATGGCTAGCATATTTTAGATATAGTTGGCATACTGATCAAAAGGAGAATAGCAAGCAATTTTTAAATAATATTTTTATTATAAAAATAATTTGTAAAGTTCAAAATTTTGTAAAGAGAACAAAATTATCCCATTATCTACTTAAAACATTTTGTGTATAGGCTTTCAGTTTTTTCCCCAAATATCTTTTTCCCTGCCTCTAATAAAACTGGAATATGGCCTTCTAGTCTTAATGTGTTACGAGTATTTTTGTACATTATTGTATTTTCTTTTATAAGATTTTCAGTTCTTACTTAGATTTAAAACTTTAATTCACTGAATTTGTA
>SJYT01044364.1:13020-25324 GCA_006410635.1 Cephalophus harveyi | reverse complement strand
CCCCCAAATAGTTTCATTTATACTCTACAACTATGTGAGAGTACTTGTTTCTTTAACCTCACCATCAGTGGGTATAATCAGACTTTTTTAAAAATTTCTGCCATTTTGATGGATGAAAAATGATATTGTCCTTTAAAATTAGCATTTCTTTATAAATAAGCTGAATATCTTTGAATTTTTTTTTTCCCTATTTGTATTTTTGTATGAAACTCCTTGTTCATGCCATATGCCAATTTTGCTTAGTTATTGGGTTTCTTCTTACTACCTTTAAAGAGTTCTTTGTATATTAAAGAAATTACTTTTTTATGGTAAATGGTTACTGCATCCCCTCTCTGTCCTTTCTTTTCGGTTTCTAGGCTGTGTCTTGTGTTTAAAAAGGCATTAACTAATTTAAGATTATTAAAAATAAATTTTTTTACTCATCCTTTTCTTTCTTTCTAGTCCCTAAGTATTGGTTCATTTCAAATGCCTTTCTCTTTTAATTTGCACTTTCATCATTTGGAGAAATTTTAAAATTAAAGTTGAAACAAATGTAGTTGAACAAAATAATGTTAGGTGTCTCTGGGCTTCTAGTGCTTTTAGTAGAGAGCTGTTCAGGAATGAAATGTATTACTTTATTCTAGAAATGTTAAAAGTTATAAGTCTGCTTTCATCTGGAATTTTATTCAGTGTTCAAAACTAGTAATAAGTGAGAGACAAGGTTGTGTTTTTACTATTAAAATTATAAATATGTTCCAGCGTACAGTTTTCCATTTTCCATCATAGTGCACTTTTTCATATCCCTTCATCTATGGAACATTAGCTCGGGTTTTTACTGGCCTATTTGAGGCTCACACACACACACATATGGTTTGTTGTCATCAAGCTCTTTTCCCACTGCCCAAGCACTAAAAATTGAACTCTGGAAATACATGACATGCAAAAATATGAAGGTTTCAATTTCTGCTAGCATTAGATACAAAGTTTTTGAGTCTCTGTACATGCATATATCTAAAGATGAAATCTGACCTCTTGAAGCTTCCTAAATTATTGTGTTCTGCTTCCAACAAATATTTTTGAATGGACTAGAGATGCCTAAGGCCTAACAACCTGAATAATGTGCATACCAAAATGTTCTTTTCCTGCAGAATTTGCTAAAAGATACTTAAGTTTTCTTTCAGTTGTTCTGCTTTCTTAAATATTTAGGATCCCAACTAATCTTTTTCCTGAAGTAGTAAATCTCAAACTCTGGACATAGCCTTCCTGATTACAGCTGTTTATTTCTACTGATTTTACAGTGTTAAAATGGCCTTTTATTTTAACTAGGCCTATTTTACCAATGTCCTCAGTGGGTGATGCATATGTATTTTATCTTTATATCTCACTTGCTCTTCTAGAAAATGCTTATTACTATATCATGATAGGATGTAAAGTATATTCTAATTTATATTTGCTTCTTCAGGTGCTTCTTTGTTTATAATTTTTCAAAATTATTTATGTATGTTTATATATGTTTAAAAAGTTTTTATGAGTATTTTTAGGTTCACAATCCCCTGTCCCTTCATATGCATGGCTTCCACCATTATCAATATCCTGCACCAGAGTGGTACATTTCTTCCAATTTATGCACCAATATGAATACATCCTTATTGCCCAGAGTCCAAAGTTTACATTAGAGTTCACTCTTAGAGATGTACATTCTGAGTTTTAACAGATACCTAAGGACATATACCCAGCATTATAGTATCTGTATTTTTGCTGCCCTGAAAATCCTGTTTTGTCTGTTCATCCTTCCTTCCCCTCTGGGTTATAAATTTTGTACTAGCTGAGTTTGAGTTCTAATATAGATGACTTTGGATGTTAGTTATATAAAGATACAGAGTTAAAGTAGGTGAAATAGGATTATATCTAAAGAGACAAAGTTATTGTTGAAAATGGTGGAAATAGAAGTAATACTTTTATTCTTGGTCTTGTTCAGAATAAGTAATTTCATGAGTTATTGTAAATGTAAGAGTTTAGTTTAAAAAATGTCTTCAAGCAACTCTGTTTTATTTTGATTAAGTATTTTTAAAAAGAAAATCTAAGCATGAGTTCTCAAATGTATACTAAGCTCTCTATAATCCTATATCCTATATGCTGATGCTCTTTTTAAAAATTATAGGTAGAATGTAATATTTTGTTTAGAATGGTCATGTCATAGAATAAAGTTCAGGTTACTTCAGGAAAGGCAGATACCAGGTGATGTTAAATTTCACTGTGGCCTAGTTTGTACTGAGAATTGGATGCTCGTGTTGTGGATTTATACCCGAGTCATCTACACTTTTCAGTTCAGTCGCTCAGTTGTGTCTGACTCTTTATGGCCCAGGACTGAAGCATGCCAGGCTGCTTCCCTGTCTATCACCAACTCCTGGAGCTCGCTCAGATTCATGTCCTTTTGAGTCAGTGATGCCATCCGAACTTGCCCTTCTCCTGCCATCAGTCTTTCCTGCCATCACGGTCTTTCTAGTCAGTCAGTTCTGCGCAACAGGTGGCCAAAGTATTGGAGCTGCAGCTTCAGCATCAATCCTTCCAATGAATATTAGGACTGATTTCCTTTAGGATTGACTAGTGCAATCTCCTTGCAGTCCAAGGGACTCTCAAGAGTCTTCTCCACCACCACAGTTCAAAAGCATCAATTCTTTGATGCTCAGCTTTCTTTATAGTCCAACTTTCACATCCATACACGACTGCTGGAAAAACCATAGCCTGGAACATACAGATGTTTGTCAGTAAAGTAATGTCTCTGCTTTTCAATATGCTGTCTAGGTAGGTCATACCTTTTCTTCCAAGGAGCAGTGTCTTCTCATTTCATGGTTGTGGTCACCATCTGCAGTGATTTTGGAGCCCAAGGAAAGAAAATCTGTCACTGTTTCCATTGTTTCCCCATCTATTTGCAATGAAGTGATGGGACTGGATGCCATGATCTCAGTTTTCTGAATGTTGAGTTTTAAGCCAACTTTTTCACTCTTCTCTTTCACTTTCATCAAGAGGCTCTTCAGTTCCTCTTTGCTTTCTGCCATGAGCATGGTTTCATCTGCGTATCCGAGGTTATTGATATTTCTCCCAGCAATCTTGATTCCAGCTTGTGCTTCATCCAACCCAGAATTTAACATGATGTACTCTCCATGTAAGTTAAATAAGCAAGGTGACAATATACAGCCGTGACATATTCCTTCCCCAAATTTGAACCAGTCCGTTGTTCCATGTCCAGTTCTAGCTGTTGCTTCTTGACTTGCATACAGATTTCTCAGGCATCAGGTCAGGAGGTCTATTATTCTCAACTCTTGAAGAATTTTCCACAATTTTTTGTGATCCACACAGTCAAATAAAGCAGCAGCAGATGTTCTTCTGAAATTCTCTTGCTTTTTCTATGGTCCAGTGTATGTTGGCAATTTGATTTCTGGTTCTTCTGCCTTCTCTAAATCCAGCTTGAATATCTGAAAGTTCTTGGTACATGTACTGTTGAAACCGAACTTGGAGCATTTTGAGCATTACTTTACTAGCATGTGACATGAGTGTAGTTGTACGGTAGTTTGAACATTCTTTTACATTGCCTTTCTTTGGGATGGAATGAAAACTGACATTTTCAGTCCTGTGGCCATTTCTGAGTTTTCCTAATTTGTTTGCATATTGAGTGAAATACTTTCACAGCATCATCTTTTAGGATTTGAAATAGCTCAACTGGAATTTCATCACCTCCACTAGCTTTGTTCGTAGTGATGCTTTCTAAGGTCCACATGCCTTCTCACTCTAGGATGTCTGGCTCTAGGTGAGTGATCACACCATCATGGTTATCTGGGTCATGAAGATCTTTTTTGTATAGTTCTTTGTGTTCTTGCCACCTCTTCTTAATATCTTCTGCCTCTGTTAGATTTCTGTCCTTTATTGTGCTTATCTTTGCATGAAATGTTCCCTTGGTATCTCTGATTTTCTTGAAGAGATCTCTAGTCTTTCCCATTCTATTGTTTTCCTCTATTTCTTTGCATTGATCACTTAGGAAAGCTTTCCTATCTCTCCTTGCTATTCTTTGGAACTCTGCATTCAGATGGATATATGTTTTCTTCTCTCTTTTGCCTTTTGCTTCTCTTCTTTGCTCAGCTATTTGTAATGCCTCATCAGACAACCATTTTGCCTTTTTGCATTTCTTTTTCTTGGGGATGGTTTTGATCACCAGCTCCTGTACAATGTTCTCTATCCAAAGTTCTTCAGGCACTCTGCCTATCATATCTAATCTCTTGAATCTATTTGTCACTTCTACTGTTAGTTGCTCATTCGTGTCCGACTCTGTGATTCCATGGGCTGTAGCCCACCAGGCTTCTCAGTCCATGGGATTCTCCAGGCAAGAATATTGGAGTGGGTTGCCGTGCCCTTCTCCAGGGAATCTTCCCAGCCCAGGGATCAAACCTTCGTCTCCTGCATTGCAGCAGATTCTTTACCACCTGAGCCACAAATGAAGCCCCCAAATCTGTTATGTGACCCTGTGTCTGTCCTGTTTTTTTAATCTATAACTTTATTCAGTATCTGACAAAAGCTAATGATTTTGTGATTGCTGCATATGTTCATGAAGACTGAATTTAGATATTCAGATGAACAGAAAGTCTGTCTTGGTGGCCCTCATTCCATCAGTGATGGACATATAAACAGGATCCACACGCTCATTATTGGTAGAAATAGACAGGGTTAGGGACCCCGGCTTTTAGACCTCTAGCCACACTACCTCTCTTTTCCTACTTTCCAGGAAGTGACCAAAGAATACTTCGAACTGTATTTTAGAATAAGGTTCTGTAATAATAAATATATGACTTAGCTAAGTCAGCTAGCCATTGTTATTTTTCAAATACTGTTGACTTTCTCTTTGTGTCTTATTGTGTTTTTAAACTGTTGCTTGTTTGTTTTGTATTTAGGATGCTACAGCTGGTTCAGAGTAGACTGCAAGAAGAACATTCACTTCAAGATGTGATATTTAAAAGTGCTTTTAAAAGTGCATCAACAGCACTTCCACCAAGGTGAGATGTGTATTTTAACTATGAGACTATTTACTAAGGATTTACTGTGACATGATTTAGTTCTCTGAATCTCATAGTTCTTAGAGAAAATATAATCATTCTGTATGATGAAGATGCCTTTTTAACTCTTGAATTTATGGCCTGTGATATTGATCAGGATTATCATAAATAATAATATTTTTATTTAATTTTTCTCTTTTATGTGTGTATGGTATATCTTCATATAAAATTGTACTAAGTTTTAAGAACAAATTAATTGCATTTACCATTATGGTGATGTATAAACTTTGGTTAGGAATTTCATGATTTCATGTTTTTATATTTTGTCTGTTTTATAGATTAGAAGAGCTGATATTTGGAAATGCTGTTGTCATAAAAATGATTATTTAAATTTAAAACTATATAGAGGTTTTACATTTGTTTAGGAAGAAAATGTTCTTATGAAGTTAAGTGTCATGCCCTTCCCTTACCTCATTCTACCTGTCTCCGAAAGTACCAGAAACAAATGATGAAAGTGTCTTTGTTGGACTAATAATTCTTTACTTTTCATTTTTCTTCTTTCATTAGATTTAGTGCTCTGATTTATTGAATAGCTATGAAATTTAGTGCTCAAATTTATTGAATAGCTATGAAATTTTAGGTTTGTGTAAATATATATTCAATAGTTGGGCTTTCCTGGTGGCTACGATAGTAATATCTACCTGCAGTGCAAGAGACCTAGTTCTATCCCTGGGTTGGGAAGATCCCCTGGAGAATGAAATGGCAACCCACTCCAGTATTCTTTTTTGGACAATCCCGTTGACAGAGGAGCCTGAGGGTTACAGTCTGTGGGGTTGCAAAGAGCCAGACACAATTGAGCGACTAACACTTTGGCTTATTTTTCATTTTCGTATATAATTTTTTTTCATTTTCATAGTTTTTTAAAATAAATGTTTAGATTTCAAAAAACTGCTATTCTGCTTTTGACATTTAGAACATTACATAAAAATCTATCTTTAGGAGTTTTTCCCCTCTATAAAATTTTCTCACCAGTAAATTATAACTACTGACTATGCTGTAAGTGATCGTAATGTATCTTGTAACAGGGAAGATGATTCGTCACAACCTCCAGATGCTTGCAGAATTCGTGGTCATCTGTATGTCAATAAAGTAGCAGGGAATTTTCACATAACTGTGGGCAAGTATGTTCTTTTCACTTGCTGAAAATACTTTAGACAAGTTGGCAGTCTGGTTAAAAGTCAAAACTTTGTGAATCGAATAATATCTAACAACTAAATGACTCTTCAAATGTGTATTTTTGATGTCTTCAGATTGTTTTGGCCTTCAGCCTCAGGATAGAGAAGACTACTGACTTTAAAAACTTCTACTTTAAAACAAAAGGATAACAGTCATCTTATTTTTCATATATTAAAGTATAGAAAATGTAGGTAAATGTGAATTAAAACCTTCAGCTTGCCAAGTGTTGGTAGCCACAAAGGTCTTACTTAGACATTTCGTTAATTTGTTCATTTTGTTGGATGATACTAGGTTTTTTTGTTTTTCCTTTCAGTGATTCTCATCAAAATGAAATCCCTAATTCAAGACAGTATTTTGATATAGGTAGAAATGTGTCTGGGATAAAGTTAAATTAGGTGAATGTTAAAGANAGGTCTTACTTAGACATTTCGTTAATTTGTTCATTTTGTTGGATGATATTAGGTTTTTTTGTTTTTCCTTTCAGTGATTCTCATCAAAATGAAATCCCTAATTCAAGACAGTATTTTGATATAGGTAGAAATGTGTCTGGGATAAAGTTAAATTAGGTGAATGTTAAAGAAAAATGTCAGATTTTTTATGAACAGAACCTAGCACAGAAACTGTCATATGGTAAACACCTGGTAAATTTCTGAATAAATAGATTCTCTGATTATCTCTTCCCTCTTTCTCTGCTTCTTTCCCTCCCTTCTATCCTTCTAGCTAGTTTCAGAGCTGAACAGTTCTTCATTGTAAAAAACATTTCTTGAGTATTTGCTACATGCAAAGTACCATGCTACATACTATAGATGAAACAGTGAAAATCAGAGAAAGGGTTTGCCCTTATGATGCTGACATTCTATGAGAAAATCTGAACTTTAAACAGTGAATTACACTAATAATTACTTAATTATAGTTGTATTGTAGCTATAAAGCAAAACTATGGCTGATAAAAAACTGTATAACAAGTTTGCTGGTGAGGCTCTATTGAAGAAAACCTTTGAACACTAATGGATGATTCGACATTTTATATGTAAAGGAGAGAATAGCATCTAGGCTGAAGGAAAGGTCATAAAACAGGAAAGAGCATGGCTGGATGGAGATTTTTTTTTTTAATGTGCAGAGAAAACATTAGACTTTGTTTCAGTGCTTACAGTGATCAGGTCAAGTGTTGCTTTGTTTTCGTTATCCCATTCCTCTTAACGTTCATGTTTTGTTACTGTTGCCAGGAGCTATTCTCCCCATCCCCAACCTGCAGATGGAAACCTTAACTTCTTCATATCATATAGTCCCACAGATAATTGTTTGCTCAAAGAAATTTAGAAAAGTTTATTGCACCTCTGGATACAAACAATATCCTATTCCAAAATTAACTGAAAGAGGGAAACTGACAAATATAGTAGTCAACCTGCAGATGGAAACCTTAACTTCTTCATATCATATAGTCCCACAGATAATTGTTTGCTCAAAGAAATTTAGAAAAGTTTATTGCACCTCTGGATACAAACAATATCCTATTCCAAAATTAACTGAAAGAGGGAAACTGACAAATATAGTAGCAACCTCTATATTTTGGCCTTTGTTCTTAATTTCATCACACATCTTTCTGTGTGATAATTCACATCTTCAGTAAGAGAGGTAAAATGGAAAATCATTTGGTTTGTATCCTATCCATATCATATCTGGGATTTTGAAAATAAGGAATGCCAACTCTAAAGCCCAATTAAGCAAAATGTTCTCTCCCAGAAAAAATACCTGGATTCCAAAAACAAAAAAACAAAAAAACAACACCTGGATTCCATAAAAGTACTCAGTACTATTATAATTTGAAGTTTTTTAGTACATTTGTGAAAGTTTGTTTTCTCTCTTGTTATGTAACTACATAATATTTTCAGTTTTGCATCTTGGCCCACAAACCTAAAATATTTACTGTCTAGGTCTTTTCAGGTGGCTCAGTGGTAATGAATCCACCTGCCATTGCAAGAGACATGGGTTCAGTCTTTGGGTCAGGAAGATCCCCTGGAGAAGGAAATAGCAACCCACTCCAATATTTCTGCCTGGAAAATCCCATGGACCGAGAAATCTGGCAGGCTGCAGTCCATGGGGTCACAGAAGAGTTGTACATGACTTAGCAACTAAAACAGTAACAACAACTTTACAGAAAATATTTGCTAACCCCCAGTTTATTGCATCGAGATGAATAGATTTAACTACTTAAATCATAGGTCAAGTATGTTATATTATTTAATTCTCAGAAAATCATATAGTTTAGGAAAGATCTGCTTTCTGATTTTAATTCATTATGTATTTAAATGTTATTATTTTAATCTTTTTTCCCTCCTTTCAGGGCAATTCCACATCCCCGAGGTCATGCACACTTGGCAGCACTTGTCAACCATGACTGTAAGCAGTTTCTGAAATTTCTTTCTGGGAAGATATCCTTGGGAAAAGTTTGTTTTTTAATTTTTAGTGCAGGTACAAGGTAGGGCTTTGAAAGTGGCCTGCTCTGAAAGAAGATAGCTACAGGAGAAAATAAATGATTGAACTTAATGCCTAATCCATTTTCTCTTGTCTTTAAGCTAACTATTTAATCATAGCTCTATTTAGTCTATTTAGTCATAATTCTGGAGAAGGCAATGGCACCCCACTCCAGTACTCTTGCCTGGAAAATCCCATGGATGGAGGAGCCTGGTGGGCTGCAGTCCATGGGGTCGCTAGGAGTCGGACACGACTGAGCGATTTCACTTTCACTTTTCACTTTCATGCATTGGAGAAGGAAATGGCAACCCACTCCTGTGTTCTTGCCTGGAGAATCCCAGGGATGGGTCATTTGAGAATAGACAAGAGTGTGAACTAGTCTATAACATAGTTTTAAATAATTTAATGTCTCTACTTAATAGTTTTATTTTTTTGCTTCTTAGCTTACAACTTTTCTCACAGAATAGATCATTTGTCTTTTGGAGAACTTGTTCCAGGAATTATTAATCCTTTAGATGGAACTGAAAAAATTGCATTAGATCGTAAGTATTTAAAAATTACTATTGGAATTTGCATGTAGGCAAATTGTTGTTGTAACTTTGATAAAAAATTTTAATTAATTCTTTTCCTAACCCCCTTGTAACAGATGAACAAATCTTTTAAGTGGTTTAAATGGTTGATAATCATTAAGTGACAATGTTTTGTGGAGAGAATGTCTGTAGTGGTGGATGAATTTGAATGTTAAAGAATGTACTGTGAAACAGAATAAGGAATTAGTCAAAAGTAAGCAGGACAAGGAGTAGAATTTAAAAGCTCTTCAAATGTATGAAAGGTTAATGTAAGAAGGTATAACTGCTTTTCCATATTCAACAAAGAAAGAATAAAAGAAAATTTGAACATTATAAGAAGAATTTCTTTCTTTTTATAGATTCAAAGTTATAAAATGCATGCTATACTTACCATATCAGAAACCTCTCTGAAGAAGTATACAATAGCTGTCTCTTATACACATCTAAGGTATAACTGCTTTTCCATATTCAACAAAGAAAGAATAAAAGAAAATTTGAACATTATAAGAAGAATTTCTTTCTTTTTATAGATTCAAAGTTATAAAATGCATGCTATACTTACCATATCAGAAACCTCTCTGAAGAAGTATACAAACATCAGAAACCTAGAGTTTTTCTAAATGGTTTGTTGTTAATACAGAAGTAGTACAGATACCTTTTATAACTGTTTAACTGTTTGTCCCATTTAAAATTGTAGCTTAACCAAATATAAATGGATTATTTTCTTAAATTTTGTAGCAAGTTATCAGTTCTCATATTTCCTGAAGATTTTTGGTTGCTTTTCGTCTTAAATACTCATATTGTGTGACATACCTTGAGGACTTCTAAAGCTTCCTATGCTTTCCTTTTGCAAAAGAAATCTAGTCTCTGCAAAACTAATTAAGGCTTTTATTTTTTTAAATTCAAATAGATTTATTAATGTACAGTATTTTACTCTGTTAGCACAGTGTTGTAATCAGATACATTAAAGGTGCTTTATTTAGAATATTCACATTCATGAGTATTTTATGTTTCTGTTTGGGAATGTTTCACTTAAGGAAACTTGAAACATGTGAGTAGAAACATTCTGAGAGTTATAAGCTTTATTCTCTGTAATCTCATGTTAAGTATATGTTCATTCCACACTGAAATAAATTAAGTATTACCTGAGGTGCTCATTTGAAACATATTGGTTAATACTTTATTTCAGGATCCTAAAACGAACTATAAGTTTTTGTAAAGAAGCAGATTTAAATATGAACAGATTAATTTTCAAAAGACTCTTGAAGTTCACTTGTTCCTAAATTCAGGGAGACTAAGGTGTTTAGAGTTATTTTGTAAAATGCCATGAGATGAATGTCGGCAGGTTTTCAAATCTTTAAAGCAGGTACGCTCTTCTCCTGCCTAATATATATTCTGTTGGGCCTCTTTTTCAAAAAAGAAAAAAAAAAAATTCAGCATCACAGATCCAGTGGGTTCAGGTAACTGCCCCCTCTGATGTAGCAGTTTTCAAGGGATTACTTAGCAGTGACATCTTTAATGCTGTGCCGATTTTGACCGTAAATCTTGCAACAGAATGTTATGCAACAGCATTTTCTGCCTTTCCTGGTTATTAAGTTATCTAGCAATCTTATATATTAGACAAATAGTCTGTAGCTTAAAAAGCTCTGGCGTTTCTTTGACCCTCATGGGTTATTATTCATTGCATTGGTACTTCACTCCTCATGGTATGAGATTTCGTTTGTCTCTCCTTTTTTCCTGCAAGTCTTAATTTTCCCACACATGTGTACAGCATTGGGTGTAACCTCACCACTCTCAATTTCATCTTTTTTCATAAATACTTAACATTTGAACACCTTCTATCATTTTTACATTGCTATTTTTGTTTATCATATAATAGAGGTATAAAACATCTAAAAAAATAAGCACAGATTGAGCAGTTCACTTCATATCAAAAAATGACTCAAAGGATGAAAGCTCAGCTGACAAGCCAGTTATTGGTGGTAGACAAAGTTGACACCCTCTTGCTCTAATATTATCTGTGATAATATTTAGGATTTAAATTGAAATTGATAATAGAAAACTGGTCAAAAAGTGTTTGTGTTTTTGAAAGTGATAGTGGTACAAGCATTAGGTGAAATAAGAAATGGTGAGGTTGAAACAGGCTTTGGTTTATTTTGTCAGAAACTTGTCTAATGTTAGTGTTAAACAGACCATTACTCTTACTTCTCCCTTCTATCTATAGTTTTACCTTTCCCTCTTCTATTCTGAATTAGGCTGAGATTAGAGACTGAAAAATTGAATTGATGGAAATAAAAATTTATTCATGCTGAGCAAAAGAAGCAAGACACGCCAAAGTACATACATATACTTACATTCATAAGAAATTCTGGAATAGGCAAAACTAGTGTGTAACAAGGAGAAGGAAATGGCAACCCACTCCAGCGTTCTTGCCTGGAGAATCCCAGAGATGGGGGAGCCTGGTGGGCTGCCATCTGTGGGGTCTCACAGAGTCGGACACGACTGAAGCGACTTAGCAGCAGCAGCAGCAGTGTGTAACAATAGAAGGTAGATTAGTGGTTGGCCTAGGCCAGATAAGGAGGGAATGGACTGAAAGGGTTTCAAAGGAACTTTCAGTTCAGTACAGTTCAGTCACTCAGTCGTGTCCGACTCTTTGCAACCCCATAAATCGCAGCACGCCAGGCCTCCCTGTCCATCACCAACTCCCGGAGTTCGCTCAGATTCACGTCCATCGAGTCAATGATGCCATCCAACCATCTCATCCTCTGTCGTCCCCTTCTCCTCTGGCCCGCATTCCCTCCCAGCATCAGAGTCTTGCCAATGAGCTACCTCTTCACATGAGGTGGCCAAACTACTGGAGTTTCAGCTTTAGCATCATTCCTTCCAAAGAAATCCCAGGGTTGGTCTCCTTCAGGATGGACTGGTTGGATCTCCTTGCAGTCCAAGGGACTCTCAAAGAGTCTTCTCCAACACCACAGTTCAAAAGCATCAATTCTTTGG
>SJYT01044364.1:0-12848 GCA_006410635.1 Cephalophus harveyi | reverse complement strand
TAGATTTCTCAGGAGGCAGGTCAGGTGGTCTGGTATTCCCATCTCTTTCAGAATTTTCCACAGTTTGTTGTGATCCACACAGTCAAAGGCTTTGGCATAGTCAATAAAGCAGAAATAGATGTTTTTCTGAAACTCTCTTGCTTTTTCCATGATCCAGCGGATGTTGGCAATTTGATCTCTGGTTCCTCTGCCTTTTCTAAAACCAGCTTGAACATCAGGGAGTTCACAGTTCATGTATTGCTGAAGCCTGGCTTGGAGAATTTTGAGCATTACTTTACTAGCTTGTGAGATGAGTGCAATTGTGTGGTAGTTCGAGCATTCTTTGGCATTGCTTTTCTTTGGGATTGGAATGAAAACTGACTTTTTCCAGTCCTGTGGCCACTGTTGAGTTTTCCAAATTTGCTGACATCTTGAGTGCAGCACTTTCACAGCATCATCTTTTAGGATTTGAGGCAGCTCAACTGGAATTCCATCACCTCCACTAGCTTTGTTTGTAGTGATGCTTCCTAAGGCTCACTTGACTTTACATTCCAGGATGTCTGGCTCTAGGTGAGTGACCACACCATCGTGAATATCTTGGTCATGAAGATCTTTTTTGTACAGTTCTTCCGTGTATTCTTTCCACCTCTTCTTAATACCTTCTGCTTCTGTTAGGTCCATACCATTTCTGTCCTTTATTGAGCCCATCTTTGCATGAAATGTTCCTTGGTATCTCTCATTTTCTTGAAGAGATCTCTAGTCTTTCCCATTCTGTTGTTTTCCTCTATTTCTTTGCATTGATTGCTGAGAAGGCTTTCTTATCTCTTCTTGCTATTCTTTGGAACTCTGCATTCAGGTGCTTATATCTTTCCTTTTCTTCTTTGCTTTTCGCTTCTCTTCTTTGGGGGATGATTAAAATGTTTTATTCATGTACACAATTTTCATAGACAATTATTACCGTATGACGTGGAGTATGTCACAGACATAGTGAGGCCCTATCACTTACCTTGCTGAAATTATAGATACGTGTATCTAGTTCTGGAGAAGGCAGTGGCAACCCACTCCAGTACTCTTGTCTGGAAAATTCCAGGGACGGAGGAGCCTGGTAGGCTGCAGTCCATGGGGTCATGAAGAGTTGGACACGACTGCATGACTTCCCTTTCACTTTTCACTTTCATGCATGGGAGAAGGAAATGGCAACCCACTCCGGTGTTCTTGCCTGGAGAATCCCAGGGACGGGGGAGCGTGGTGGGCTGCCATCTGTGGGGTCGCACAGAGTTGGACACGACTGAAGCGACTTAGCAGCAGCAGCATATCTAGTTCTAAATTTTCTAGAGAGTAAGACCTAGAGAATTAACATGCTTTTTATTATGTGAATTTTTAAAAATCAGTAATTAGTAGTATAATGCTTTTCTGACATATTAAACCTAGAACAGCCTAATGACTATATAATTATAATCCCTTTAATTACATAGTGACTCCAGGCCATCATTGGGTGGTTTCTTTTTTTTCCCTGATATCATATTGATTCTTTGTATTTATCCAAAGACTGCCTTTTGATTCATTTGCCTGAGTGGTACATGCTTAGTCTCTCAGTCATGTCAGAGTCTTTGTGACCCCATGGGCTGTAGCCCACCAGGCTCCTCTGTCCATAAAACTTTCCAGGCAAGAATACTGAAGTGGGTTGCCATTTTCTACTCCAGTTTGGTTTATTCATCCAATGGCTAATTCTTTTTTTTTTTTTATCTTAAGATATAAGTAGTAACTGAAAATGAATCTCGTGGTGGTTATATACTATTATAACTTTATTTTTATTTGTTTCTGTACAATAAAGAACTGCTTTTTTATTTTCCGTATTTTTTTTTTTACTTTACCACTCCAATCTCTGCCTCCATCTTCACATGACTGCCTTTATTTATCTTTTTCACTTTTTTTTAATTTTTAATTTTTACTTTATTTTGCTTTACAAAACTGTATTGGTTTTGCCATACATAGACATGAATCAGCCATGGGTGTACATGAGTTCCCAATTCTGAACCCCCCTCCCACCTCCCACCCCATATCATCTCTCTGGATCATCCCTGTGCACCAGCCACAAGCATCCTGTATCCTGTATCGAACATAGATTGGTGATTCATTTCTTACCTGATAGTATACATGTTTCAATGCCATTCTCCCAAATCATCCCACCCTCTCCCTAATCATCCCACCCTCTCCCTCTCCCACAGAGTCTGAAAATCCGTTCTATACATCTGTGTCTCTTTTGCTGTCTTGCATAGAGGGTTATCATTACCATCTTTCTAAATTCCATGTATATGTGTTAGTATACTGTATTGGTGTTTTTCTTTCCATATTTTATAAAAGGATGCTAATGACTGTAAGGATATCTAATGAGGTCACTAGCGCATCTATTTTTTTGACATCTTTTAATAGATATGTGTATGTGACTTTTATGCTTACTGAGAACTTGTTTTACCAAGCGTGAATTATTGCTTTCATTGTTTTATAATAGTTTTTTTGTTAGACATTGTTATAAATAGCATTAAATCTCAGATTAGATGTGTTTAATAGAAGAATGATATATTTGGAAGCAGTTTCATTGCTACTGGATTGATGGAAAAAACTACATTTTGTTTTTATTCTAGACAACCAGATGTTTCAATATTTTATTACAATTGTGCCAACAAAATTACATACATATAAAATTTCAGCAGACACCCATCAGTTTGCTGTGACCGAAAGGGTAAGTTGAATTCAACTGGTAAAATTATTTTTTAAATCTTGTATCACTACACAAATATATTTAAAAGTTTGTATCATGTACATTGTTATTAGATGTTCATAGGACATTTAGAAAAACTGACAAAAAGATAAACATTAAATTTCAAATTAAAAAAAATTTAAATTTCAAATTTCAAAAATTTAAATTTCATATTTCACAAAACATTAAATTTCAATAAAGTTCAAAAGCATTAAATTTCAAAAAGTAGAATTATTTTTTTAACACATATTATTTTTGAAATTATTTTCCATTTTAGGTCATTACAAAATATTGACTACAGTTCCTTGTGCTATACAGTAAGTTTTTGTTGCTTGTTGCATATCTATCTTTTCGATTAGAAATCTAGCATTCTATTCATATAAGAGCTTTCCTGGTGACTGATGGCAAAGAATCTGCCTGCAATGTGGGAGACCTTGGTTAGATCCCTGAGTTGGGAAGATCCCCTGAAGGAGGGCATGGCAACTCACTCCAGTATTCTTGCCTGGAGAATCCCATTGGTTGAAGTATCAGGTAATCCCCTCCCTCATTTAAGATTCTGAATCCATTGATTGACCTTTTATTTTAAGCAAATAAAATATCAGAAATGGGTACTAAATATATGTTTTAGAAGAAGTAGATTTTAAAAATCTAGAATGTTTTCTGTCAATAAAAAACTGTTAAACTATGATATTAATTATTTTACTCTTAATATCATAATTTTTAATGTTTTCCTATGTATTGGTATAAGCAGGTTTTTATCTGCCAACAGATTTTCTAATTTCACCATTAGTTTTTAATTAATGCACCTACCCTGGGCCATGCATGGTTATTGTGACTCACATAGCAGGTTTAGAGGGTTTTCCTTCTTAAGTTAGGGCTTTGTATTCATCTATTAATAATTGAGAGGAAAAACGTTCTGTAACCTTAGGGTAGAGTGACTCTATAAATAAATATTGACAGTGCGGAGCAGAGTTTTAGAATTGGATAGTTTAACAGATTTCTCATCTACTCTGGGACCATATTTTCTTTCTTTCCTTCTCTTTTTTCTTCTTTTGTTAATTTTTATAAGTTATATTACTTATTGTTTTCAAATATGGTGAATATTCAAATACTAGTATCCAGAAAAATTCCAAAATTTAAGTGCTTTTAAAAATTTACTTTTCCTCCATATGAGATTTTCCTTTGATAATCTTATGACTTATGTTGATTATGAGCTCAATAACTATAGAATTGTCTTTATTCTTAGGAATCTAAGTACTAAAGTTTTTATAGATGTAGTGTCATGTGTTTATGACTTTTCAAGTGGTTCAGAAGGGAAAAATAAAGTGTGTATATATATATATAACACTTATGTTTGTGTGTACACAGAGAAACTAGCTAAAGTGTCTGTAAGTATACATTGCGCTTGCTTTTCTGTATTGCTGGGGAGATACCATTTCTCGCTAAGAGAACACTGGAAGGTCAGGCAGTCTATACAGTGACAAGACTTTGGGGAAAATGAGTGATATACATTGCTAAGAAAGTGTAAAGTGGCATAATAGCTTGGAAGGGAGTTAGGCAATATCTGGAAAATGATGTATGCATTTACCCTTTGACACAGCAATCCTACTTCTATAAATTGAATCCAAAGATAAAAGAGAATAGAAGTGATGTGTGTATGAGGCTATTAGTTGTGTTATTTGTAATTGTAGAGACTGGAAACAACCCACATGGTACATCCACACATGCAACTTTAAAAAGTGAGAGAGAAAAAGATACCTATTTACTGATATGAAATTATCTCCAGGATATATATATTTTTTAATAATAAAAGTAAATCAAAAAGAAAAATAGAATCCCAGAGCATTTGGTCCTTGTGTGTGTTTGTACTGATAGGGTAACTACAATAGTTTTGTTTCACTGTCAGAAAAAGTAACTGAAGTTGGCAGAATGGATGGATGATAAGAAGGTCAGCACCAAAAGCCAACTGTTATGAGTCTTCTGTTATGTAGACACCGTGCTCCCTGAAACAACATCTACTCATATAGATGGCAACAGTGTATTTATTATTTTGGCATTATATTTAACTTATCAGAACTCTTAAGATGAAATCATTTTAAATTGGAAACTTGATCAATGGCTTATAAGGAAGCTTGTAAGGAATAAACTTATAACAATAGTCCTGTTGTGCTAACAAGCAAAGAGATTTTGTAGTGCCCACATGAGTTGCTATAATTTTCCTCATTATATGTCTTCCTGAAGCTTGTAGTTTAGTTACAACGTAGTAGAAACAGGTAAGGCTTGACACAAAAGTCGTAACAAAGTGCTGGGTATCATAGTTGTTTCATGCTATGATGTTGTTGTTCAGTTACTCAATCGTGTCTGACTCTGTCACCCCATGGTCTGCAGCATGCCAGGCTTCCCTGTCCTTCACCATCTCCTGGAGCCTGCTCAAACTCATGTCCATTGATTCGGTCCTCTGTCGTCCCATTCTGTGTTCAGTCTTTCATAGCATTAGGGTCTTTTTTGATGAGTCAGCTGTTTGCATCAGGTGGCCAAAGTATTGGAGCTTGAGCTTCAGCATCAGTCCATCCAATGAATATTCAGTATTGATTTCCTTTAGGATTGACTGCTTTTGAACTGTGGTGTTTGAGAAGACTCTTGAGAGTCCCTTGGAATGCTATGATAGAAATGTATTAGAAGTTTCAAGCTTGATTTTTGAAGTATAACCAGGATGAAACAAAACATTATTTTCTCAGTGTGCACACTATGGTAGGTTTGTAAATTAAGTTACACTCCTTTCAAGAAAAAAATTTCATTTAAAAACTGAACCAGTAGTCAATCTTTCAAAGTAATGGATTCTTTCTTTCTGTACTATATCTCATATAGTTTAAAATGAACTTCAGAAAGTGAACTGTTTTTTAATTTTTTCAAATGACAGGAAGTAAGTATAATGATTTTGTAAATTCTTAGCAAAGAAATATTACAAAAAAGTATGTTAAAATAGGAATGTATTGGGTTGGCTAAAAAGTTCAGTTGGGTTTTTCCTTATGATGCTACAGAAAAACCCAAATGAACTTCTTGGTCGATGTGATGGTTTTCAATGATTTGGCCAATGAAGAATGTGCCATATAGTTTTAAAGTCTTGGGTTAATAGAAACCTTATATGTAAAGTGATTTTTTTGAGAAAATAGGAAAGAATGATTCAGTTCTTTTGATTGCTTCAAAAGCCAGCCATACATAGAATACATAATAGAGAACTTGATCTAGCAGGACAATTCATGAAGAGATTTGGATGTCGTTTTTGTTCAGGAGGGCTGGAGGGCTTCCTGTTGACTGTATGCAAGTAGCCTAATGACGTGAATCCTGTTGTGTCCTCCTTCTCTCTTTCCCCGTCCTTTTGCCTTCCTTTAGGAACGTGTTATTAACCATGCTGCGGGCAGCCATGGAGTCTCTGGGATTTTTATGAAATATGATCTCAGCTCTCTTATGGTGACAGTTACTGAAGAGCATATGCCTTTCTGGCAGTTTTTTGTAAGACTTTGTGGTATTGTTGGAGGAATCTTTTCAACAACAGGTTAAGATTCATTCCTGTTTTTTCTTTTTCTTTTTGTCTAATTTCTGAAAGTATTGCTCACACTCAGTCAAAATACTTTTGCTCAAAAGGGGCAAGAAATGTATACATTTTCATGTTTTGATATTTGAAGAACTTTTTCTTTAAGATTTAATTTCAGACGTCACAGATTGTATTGATTAAGTGTTACACCTAAGTTCACTGTATTCAGTGACTTAAGGGAGATTATTTAGTGTGGTTGGGCTTCCCAGGTGGCACTAGAGGTCAAGAACCTGCCTGCCAAGGCAGGAGACGGGAGAGATGTGGGTACGTTCCTTGGGTCAGGAAGATCACCTCAAGGAGGAAATGGAAGCTTATTCCATTATTCTTGCCTGGAGACTCCCATGAACAGAGGAGCTTGGTGGGCTATAGCCCATAGGGTCACAAAGAGTCAGACACAATTGAAGGGACTACACACAGTGTGCTAGAGAGAGCCTATTGAACTCAGGTTGTGTCATTTACATGTTGGTAGCCCTGTGTCAGTCACCTACATTTTCTAAAATTTTCTCTCTATAAAAATGGGAATAATAATATCTAACTTGCAAGTGTGTTGTAGGATTAGATGAGAAAATGCCTGGAAACAGTAGATAGTTTCAACATAAATTTTCTGTTTCAATTAAGGTATTTTTAACAGTACATGATGCAAAATTATATTTTGATCCGTTGTACTATGAAATACGTACAGCCAAATTTTATGAGTTCTGATCATTTTGCCTTAAGGTTATGGGATTTTCTCAAAGGTAACTGGAAGGAAAAAGAAGTGCTATATTGTGAAAGTTAAAGTGTTAGTCACTCAGTCATGTCCCACTCTTTGAGACCCCATGCACTGTAGCCTGTCAGGCTCCTCTGTCCATGGAATTCTCCAGGCAGAAATACTGGAGTGGGTAGCCATTCCTTTTGCAGAATTGTAATTGTGAAAATTTGAGTGTTAAATATAGAAAGAAAAATAAAATAGAAAGGATAAAGGGAATATTAGGTTGGTGCGAAAGTNTCTTTGAGACCCCATGCACTGTAGCCTGTCAGGCTCCTCTGTCCATGGAATTCTCCAGGCAGAAATACTGGAGTGGGTAGCCATTCCTTTTGCAGAATTGTAATTGTGAAAATTTGAGTGTTAAATATAGAAAGAAAAATAAAATAGAAAGGATAAAGGGAATATTAGGTTGGTGCGAAAGTAGCTGCGGTTTTTACTTGTTGAAATTTACCATTTGATATTAGAATACATTCTAAATAAATGTGCTTATGCATACATCATTTTAATGTGCATTTCTCGCTTTATGTTTTTGGCTAATGACTTATTACTTGCTGTTTATATTTATTTTAGACTATGGAAATGATGTTAGACAAAAAGCAAATTTAAGCGGTGTTCTTATTTGAGTTCAAAATGGGCTGTAAAGCAGCCAGGACAACTTGCAGTGTCAACAGTGCACTTGGCCCAGAAACTGCTAATGAATATACAGTGCAGTGATGCTTCAGGAAGTTTTGCAAAGGAGACAAGAGCCTTGAAGATGAGGAGTGTAGTGGCAGGCCATTGGAAGTTGACAGCTTCAATTAAGAGCCATCATTTTAGCTGATCCTCTTAGAACTACAGAAGTTGCAGAGGAACTCAGTGTCAACCATTCTATGGCCATTTGGCACTTGAAGCCGATTTGGAAAGGTGAAAAAGCTTGATTTAAGTGGCTGCCTATGAGCTGACTGAAAATCAAAAAATTCGTTTTGAAGTGTCTTCTCTTTTTTTGTACAACAACAAGCCATTTCTCAATCAGATTGTGATGTGCAACAAAAAGTGGGCTGTATATGACATCCAGAGATGACCAACTCAGAAGCTCCAAAGCACTTCCCAAAGCTAAACTTGCACCAGAAAAGGGGTCATGGTCACTGTTTGGTGGTCTGCCACCCATCTAATCCTCTGTAGGTGAAATCATTACATCTGAGGAGTATGCTCAGCAAATCAATGAGAAGCACCGAAAGGTGCAGCACCTCCAGCTGACACTGATCAACGAAAAGGCCCAGTTCTTCTCTATAACAATGCCCGACTGCAGGTTGCACAACCAGCGTTTCAAAAGTTGAACAAATTGGGCTCTGAAGTTTTGCCTCAGTATTCACCTGACTTCTCACCAACTGACTACCACTTCTTCAAGCATCTTGACCACTTCTTGCAGGGAAAATGCTTCCAAAACCAGCAGGAGGCAGAAGATAGTTTCCAAGACTTCATCGAATACCAAAGCATGGATTTTTATGCTACAGTTCAGTTCAGTCGCTCAGTCGTGTTTGACTCTTTGCGACTCCATGAATCAGAGCACGCCAGGCCTCCCTGTCCATTACCAACTCCCAGAGTTCACTCAGACTCGTGTCCATCGAGTCAGTGATGCCATCCAGCCATCTCATCCTCGGTCATCCCCTTCTCCTCCTGCCCCCAATCCCTCCCAGCATCAGAGTCTTTTCCAGTGAGTCAACTCTTCACATGAGGTGGCCAAAGTACTGGAGTTTTTACATTACTTGGAACATTTTCCTATTTTGCTCTGAAGTCATCTTCATTGAACTAATTCATCTTTACCACATCTCATTAAATATACATGTGCCTCAAGACGCCCTGCTACATGGGGTTTTCAATGCATTTTCTCTACACTTCTATCAACTCACAAACTTTTGCATAGACCATGCTTTCTTGGCATCACTGACTCTATGGACGTGAATCTGAGTGAACTCTGGGAGTTGGTGATGGATAGGGAGGCCTGGCGTGATGAGATTCATGGGGTCGCAAAGAGTCGGACACGACTGAGTGACTGAACTGAACTGATGCTTTCTTAAAAAAAAGAAAAACAAAATAAAACAGGCCTATCCTCAAGACTTCACATGCATCACATTCTGAAAACGTTTCTGATCAGTTCTCTCTGGATAAGGACACTTCCCCCATTAAAGTGATGACGCATATGCAGAAATGTGTGAAATGAATTTGAAATGAGATGAATTTAAGCAAATTCCAGGAGATAGTGAAGGACAGGGGAGCCTGGAGTTCTGCAATCCATGGGGTTGCAGTCAGACACAATTGAGCAACTGAAAGACAACAAATATGCAAAAGCAGGAGAGCCTCGTGCAGGCTGCCCAATAAGAGCAGTTCCAGCTGGCTGAGAGTTTTAAAACCAAACCAATGAAATTCATTTTATCTCAATATGCTAAATTTTATCATATTGCCTCTAGTTTTTAAACTCTATGTCTAAAAATTAAATTTGTCCCCTTCTAAGTCAGATATTTCATTTTTCACTCTTAATTAGTTGGTCAGTCTCATTTTAAGCTATGAATACAGCTTTCCTCTACTTTTAGAAAGAACTATCTACCTGTAGAAGAAAAGACTGACCATTCACAGTGGACCAAGTTTTTAAATGACAGTGTGTGTTGTTTCATTTTTAAGGGCTCTGTTTTTATCATTAATGAGAAGGTGGCCTCAAGAGGAGTTCAGTTCAGTTCAATTCAGTTCAGTTCAGTCACTCAGTCGTGTCCGACTCTTTGCGACCCCATGAATCACAGCACACCAGGCCTCCCTGTCCATCACCAACTCCCGGAGTTCACTCAGACTCACATCCATCGAGTCCGTGATGCCATCCAGCCATCTCATCCTCTGTCGTCCCCTTCTCCTCCTGCCCCCAACCCCTCCCAGCATCAGAGTCTTTTCCAATGAGTCAACTCTTCGCATGAGGTGGCCAAAGTACTGGAGTTTCAGCTTTAGCATCATTCCTTCCAAAGAAATCCCAGGGCTGATCTCCTTNAGCCATCTCATCCTCTGTCGTCCCCTTCTCCTCCTGCCCCCAATCCCTCCCAGCATCAGAGTCTTTTCCAATGAGTCAACTCTTCGCATGAGGTGGCCAAAGTACTGGACTGCTTTAGCATCATTCCTATGCATATACATGTATAAATGCATGCCCACATTTAGAAATATGTAGATGTATCACATATATTTTCCCAAAACATCACATAAATTTTCACTTAATATACCATATCTTTTTATGTTAATAAATATCCAAGAGATTATTATTCATAGCCATTTACTATCACAATGTAAAACAAAATCTGTTTAGCAAAGCCTTTTTCAGATATTTTGACTGTTTATAATAGTTACAATTTGTTCCTATTACAAAGAATCTTTCAATGATAGTTTTCTACATAATTATTTGCTAAGGAAAAAAAATTTTAAGTGAAATTTTTGAGTGAAAGATTTTGCCCATTAAACACTTGGAAACTCTGGAAAGGTTATGACAACTTTTACCCTAAGAGCAGTGAGCATTTCCCAACAATTATGCCCACCTATGTATCAACATTTAATCCTTGCTAAGGCAATGGCACCCCACTCCAGTACTCTCGCCTGGAAAATCCCATGGACAGAGGAGCCTGGTGGGCTGCCGTCTCTGGGGTCGCACAGAGTCGGACACGACTGAAGCGACTTAGCAGCAAGGTAATAAAATGCGCTGTTATTTAATTTACATTTCTTTAAAAACAAGTGAGATTGTAATTTTTCAACTTTCTTTAGTGGTCATATGTATTCTTCCTTCCTAAAATGATAATTAATATTCTTTGTCTACACGTTAGTCACTCTGTTGTGTCTGACTCTTGCAACCCCATAGACTTCTCTGTCATGGGATTCTCCAGGCAAGAACACTGAAGTGGGTAGCCATTCCCTTCTCCAGAATATCTTCCTGACCCAGGAATCAAATCTGGGTCTCCTGCATTGCAGGCATGTTCTTTACCATCTGAGCCATCAGGGAAGCCCACATGGTATACATACTTACATGTATACATACATACATATGGTTAATATTTTTAATATGGTTAATATTTTTAATTAATTTATTTCATTGGAGGCTACTTACTTTACAATATTGTAGTGGGTTTTCCATACATTGACATGAATCAGCCATGGGTGTACATGTGTTCCCCATCCTGAACCCCCCTCCCCTGTCTCTTATACACATCTAGATGTGTATAAGAGACAGGTATTCTATATCCTGTAGTCAACCGTAATGGAAAAGAAAATATATATGCATATACATCTGTTGTTACATTATATACATATACATATACATTAGTTGCTAAGAAGTTTCTGACTTTGTGATCCCATGGACTGCAGCCCACCATGCTCCTCTGTCCATAGGATTTTCCAGACAAGAATACTGGAGTGGGTTACCATTTCCTTCTCCAGGGAATCGTCTCAATCCAGGGACTGAACCGGCATCTTCTGTGATGGCAGGGAGATTCTTTTATCACTGAGCCACCAGAAAGCCCCATATACATACAAACATACAGAACCTAATCACTTCGATGCACATCAGGAACTAACTCAACATTGTAAATCAAATATACTTCAATTTTTAAAATAAATTTTAAAAAGTATACCTGTGGCAGATTCATGCTGATGTATGGTAGAACCAATACAGTATTGTGAAGTAATTAACTTCCAATTAAAATAAATAAATTTATATTTTAAAAAATAGATAAAAAGCATTTTACATTTGCAACATTATGCTTTCCAGGGGGAATTTTATTTCTACAGTTGATAAAACATATCATATTTTTAAAAAGCCAGGAAAGCTACTTGAGGAAGATGAAAGTGCCTATTTAAATATTCCTGATATAACATCCTAGGACATGATGGGGAGGAATGGTTCCTACACCATTTCCAGAAGAACTGGATAGGAATTTGGAGGTTGGAAATCTAGCTCTTAATGGACATGAGCTCTTGGAAATGACACTTAGGTGTCCCTTTCCTCCGTTTCCTTAAGATTTATTTGCTGATCAAATAAGTCTTTACTCTTTCCTAAATACATTTAAAATGCATGTGAGAGAAGAATTTATAGATGAAGACAAAACAGGCCAGGGAAAGAATGAAGGCTGACCAGGGCAGAGGGGGAAACAGACACATCCACAGATGGTCTCTGGGGGAAAGAAGCCAAAGACACGGAGGAGGCAGCTCTGAAGCAGCGGGAAAAAGGGAGAAAAGTGTTTCAGAAAGGAAAGAGGGTGCCTTCCAGAACTCAGGCAGCAGAAGAGAACAGAAACCGTCTGCTGTCATTTTAGTTCAATCTAAACAAAAGCTTGATGGCAGTGGAGGTGACGATCCCACACAGTGGTTTTCAGAATTTTTAATGTGAAAAAAGAGACGGAATGGTGTCTGTGAGCCAGCTGACATCTATAGTGTTTTGTTTTATTTCCTGAAGAATGGAAGAGGATCTGGGATCTTTACTATTAATTAATCAGTCATTTCCCATTTTATTCAAAGATTCCCCAACAGAATTCAAAGAAGGTGTCCCAACCTGCATGAAGCTCCACTGTTACGCAGTTATCTCAATCATATACAGAGCTCTAAGGACATAGAGGAAAACAGTAAGCTCTTCAAAGCTGTGCAACTTACCTCTGTAGCTTCAGAAGCTGTTACAGTGCCATTTTGGAGCCTTCAGGAAATGCTTAGGGCTCAACATCATCATGTGATCATTTGTTTCACAAAATGATATCAAAAAAAAAAAAAAA
>SJYT01044354.1:154293-260484 GCA_006410635.1 Cephalophus harveyi | reverse complement strand
AGCAACCAGTATTCTTGCCTGGAAAACTGGACAGAGGAGACATGGTGGGCTACAGTCCATGGGGTTGCAAAGAGTCAGACCAGACTGAGCGACTAACACTTTACATATTTTAGTTTCCTTCCAAACAAACTTTGTAGTAGCTTAGCAAGTCAAAACATATATTAATAAACAGTGTAACTAACATAACCACGGAGGAGAAATTGGAATCCACTCAGGGAAAAACCAGAGAAGACTGTACCTGGAACCTTGCTAGAAGTCAAGAAAGAAACATTAAATTATGGATCAGCAAAAGCATTTAAGATTGGGTAATAGAAAAAAAATAGTACCAAAAAGCTCTGGACCAGAGGGCTGGGAGGGAAGAAACCAATATTTATAGAGTGCCTGCTGTGTAGCAGATACTGTGCTACATGCACTGAAGATACAATTTCATTATCATTCTTACTAAGGCCCAGAGAGGTCAAAGAAGTTGTCCACAAGCAGAGGAAGGATTCAAACTCACATTGGCCTCACTCTTACATCAATGCTTGTATTGGAGCCATAGGGAGGCTGAGTTTGGCAGGGCATACTGGTCACCATTCTCTCAGGGATGGTTTTAATTTAATGTGGAAACAGGCTAGCATTCAGTTTCCCAATAGCTCAGACGTGACGGTCTCTTGGTGAGGACTGCGGTGTCCAGAGGGCTTGCCCCACACAGGGCGGCCCTGTTTATGACTTCCTGCTCTGCACCCACAAGGGTCCCCGATTCTTGGGAGTGTCCTCAGAGGAGGAAGCAGCATTCCAGGTCCAGATGCAGACAGCTGTGAACTAGGGTGACTCATTTTGGGGCAAGAAAGAAAGAAGAAAGCGGCTTCTTTGCCTGGATTCCCTGTCCCCAAATCCTAATCTAGGAGAAAGCTTCCTTAAGCTCCCTGAACACAAGACTCAGTCTGGGTGGCTGGCGCATGAAAGGGGCGGGAAACCAATGACGTCCAGAGAGAGCAAGGTCCAGAACAAAGAGGAAATTCAGGGTGGGAGATCAGTTTTTCTCCCTGGCAAGGCTCCTGTGGCCATCTGGCTGAGGGGGCTGTTATTCAAACCTCTGGATCGTAGTCTGTTTGTTTTTGAGCAGTTTGCAGCTGATTATTTTCATCAAATTCCCTATGACCAACTGCACTGGCTCCGATAGCAGGCAAACCTGTACAGCCAGCACGTCCTGTCAGCTGGGTTCACGGATCCCCTCCCAGGGAAGCAGCAGCATTGGTCTCTTACCAACAAGTAGCCCCTGGCCCAGGACTGAGCTTTTACCTCTGGATGCCCTGGCCAGCCTTCCAGCTCTTTCAGCGGACATCAGCGGGACAGACTGGGGTGAAGGACAGCATCTGGGAGATCAGAAAGCCCCAGGTGGTCAGACCAGCTCCAGGGCCCTTTAATGTCATCATTCCAGCTCTGAAAAGGCAGCACCAACCTTTTCTGGACGTCATCAGTGTGCAGAAAGGCTGGGTGAGAAGATCTCAGAGAGGACTGAATTGAACATTCAGATCCAATCTCCATTACTCTCGCTATCAGGCAGCTGAGCTTCCTTTTCTTCCTCTGGGGATCAGAGAGAGCCCAGAATCTGTCCCTGGGCTGTTGTATGCAAATGCATTCACACATATTACAGGCACATGCTTGCATGTGCATGCTGTGTCGCTTCAGTCGTGTCCGACTCTTTGAGACCCCCATGGACTGTAGCCCGCCAGGCTCCTCTGTCCATGGGATTCTCCAGGCAAGAATACTGGAGTGGGTTGCCATGCCCTCCTGCAGGGGATATTCCCAACCCAGGGATCAAACCCACCTCTCTTATATCTCCTGCATAGACAGGTGGGTTCTTTACCACTGGTGCACCTGGGAAGCCCCTGTATTACAGGCAGACCTCTTTTTATTGTACTTCACTTTGTTGTACTTCTCAGGCATCACTTTTTTCTTTTTAACAAAGTGAAGTTTTGTGGCAACCCTTCAGCACTGAGCAAGTCTGTTGGCACCATTTTCCATCATTTATTCATTTAGTGTCCTGTATCACATTTTTAGTAATTCTTACAATATTTCAAACATTTCATCATTATTATGTTTATTATGGTGATCAGTGATCTTTGATGTTACTACTATAACTCTCTGAAGATTCAAACAGTGGTTACCAGTTTTTGTTTTTCAGTTTCTAAGTCGTGTCCACCTCTTTGCGACCCTGTGGACTGCAGCACGCCAGGCCTCCCTGCCCCTCACTATCTCCTGGAGTTTGCCCAAGTTCATGTCCATTTGAATTGGTGATGTTATGCAACCATCTCACCCTCTGTCTCCCTCTTCTCCTTCTGCCTACCATTTTTAAGCAATAATGTATTTTTAATTAAAGTATATACTTTTTAAAAAAGACATAATGCTGCTGCACACTTATTAGACTATAGTGTAGTATAAACATAAATTTTATACACACTGGGAAACCAAAAGATTTGTGTGATGTGCTTTATTTCAATATTCTCTTTATTGTGGTGGTCTGGAACTGAACTTGAGATACCTACCTCCCAGGTGTGCTTGTATATGTGAAAGCCTAAACCACACCTGTACAAGCAGTTACGCGTATGTCCTAAGTCGTGTCCAACTCTGCAACTCTACAGACTACAGCCCGCCAGGCTCCTCTGTCCATGGAATATTCCAGGCAATAATACTGGAGTGGGTTGCCATTTCCTTCTCCAGGGGATCTTCCTGACACAAGGATTGAATCCAAATCTCTTGTATCTCCTGCACTGGCAGGTGGATTCTGTACCACTAGCGCCACCTGAGAAGCCCAGTTCTTGAGAAATACTATTAGTTTCCTCCTTCCATTTCTCTAAGCATGTCCTACGCTAGCCTCTCAGCTCTCCTGGCTGGAAGGATGAGTAAGGCCTGGTGTTCCTTGCTTTGGGAAATGGGATGCAGGGACGGTGCAGGGGGGGATGCTTTCCTTCCAGAGCCATAAGAATGATCCATGTCTGCAAAGTAACTGTAGTGGCCACAGACTGATAACTTTTTACCCAGAAAGTAAAATCCAAATGGTTTAGTAAGATGTAAGCTCAGTTACTCAATCTGCCTTCTGGACGTCAGCCTGTCCTTGGGGTTAAATGAGCTCTTAGCAAGCCTGACATTTCGTTATCTGCTTTCTCTGGCAGTTGTTTTTCAGTAGAGAAACCCCACCTGTGCAACAGGAACACAGGCTCAGGGTCCTTCAGAAATTTCTTGCCAGGCAAGCTCAATGGCAAGGTGGGTATGGATGGGGTTGTCGTTTTAAGAAGAAAGGAGGGAGGGAAGGGGGAGGGGACGCTGTCTGAGGGGAAGGGAAATGCTCACACTTGCCCAGTGCTGAAGGAAACTGGGGGAAGGCGGCAGGGGCATACACGCCCCTGACCTGCCCCCCACCTCTCCAAGAGAGGCCCAGGGCGGGAGAACTCTGTAGGGGAAAATAGAGCTGGAAGTGGCTTTCAGCCACTCTCAACTGCCCTCTGTGGGAAGATAGGAAGAGAGTGATCAAAGCAGGGAGCTCTCGGAGACAGAGGTGCTCAGAGCTGGCAGGAGACGCACTGACTTTGGGGGTGGGTATGGACAACTGTGGAAGAAAAGCCCACTGCTGACCTGGCAGAAAGAGACACGTCCTGAGCTAGGGATGAACTGAGGGTGCAGAGGGAGCAGTGCTGGATCTGAGTTGGTGATGTGCTGTGTGCAGCCTGGGTCAAGTCGCTTCCACCAGGACTCATGAGAAGCTAGAGGATTAGACTGTGCCATCTCTCAGCAGTTCCCAGAGCCAACTCACACAGTCTCTGATGCACTTGTCAGGTGAAGAAACCAAAGGAATGGAGGACGGTGACTGGTCACTTGAGTCCATGCCCCTTTTCTCTGTCCACTGGATGTTCCACATTGTCCACATTCATTTATCGAGTTCCTGATGAAAAAAATACTGCTCACCAACACTCATACAGTTTTACAGGTTTGTCCGCCATGTGATCCTGTAGACTCCTCCCAATAACCCTGTAAAAAAATAACTACAGTTGGTTGGGTAACATTATGTGCTGAGAACTATCCTAATCCCTTTACATATTTTATTTTACTTAATCCCCACCATAATCACATGAGACATGGGTGTTTTGTCCCTGGTTTACTGATGTCCGCTTGCCCTGGCACGTGTGAGCTCCCCTAGATGCCTGATAACTAAATGCAGTCTCTGAACCTGACCCATGGATTCTCCGCTTGGGCCCTCGGCCCTGGGCCAGCTTCTGCCTGTTTGTGTTAGGCTCCTGTTTCTTCCCAGCTGTCCTTGGCTCTGGTCTCCCTCTTACCAGAGGGGACCTTGAGAAATCATTCTCCTGATGCAGCAGGAAGAGGCCACTCGGGTGGGCTGAGTGCTGAGGGAGATGCTGAGTTACTTTCCACAAGTCTGCTCCTCCCCAGAGAAGGGCTGGCCCACCCAAATCTCCCAGGACAGTCTGAACAAGCATCTGAACTAGAAAGTTGGCCCAATGGCCTTCCTTCCTCTCTGGATCAGAGAATCCAGGGTTGTAGCTGCTGGGCCAAGCCCTCCACCTGTGTCCTAGATCCCGAGGCCTCCCTCTCCTGCTCAGCCTTCCTTCCCCCTCTGCTGGTTCCTTCCCATTGGTTGCAGCTGAGGGGCAGCAGAGAGAGTCCAGACACAGACGCAGAGTCAGGAGACAGGGAATCCAAGATGCTCTGTCACTTATTAAATGCATGACTCTAGAGAGGTCAGTCACCTGCTGAGTCTCGGTTTCCTTTCCTGGAAAATGGGGTAGTGAGGGTGGTGGGGCATGACTTTCCAGTCTGATTTCCAGCTGCTCCCCTTCTTGCCATCTCTGCTCCAGCCATGGGTTATTTAACAAATCCATTCAATAGGTAGGTTGGGCACAGAGCACACTGCTGTGAGAAGCTCTACACAGCCTCTGCTATGACAGGCAGCTATAAGACAGTGCTCTGAGAACTGAGATGCCAGAAGTCAAGAGTATTAGGGCAACATGAGGAAAGGCATCCAAGTCAGGCCTGGGGAGGCTTGCAAAGACCTCCCAAAGGATGAGACATCAAGCTGAGATCTGGTAGAAATCAGCCCTCTGAAGAAGAGAAAGAGAATATTCCAGGCAGAGGCAGTAGCTTGAACCAAGGCCCAAAGACAAGAGAAGTTTAGGGGACATGAACAACCATGGCTTGGTGTGACTGGACAATAGCCCGTGAATGTGTGTGGGTGTATATATATGTGTATGCACGCGTGAGTTTGTGTGTGCACTCATGAATGTCGGAGTAGGAGAGGATAGAGAGGTGACCCTGGAGAAATGGGCATGGACGAGCTTTTGCAGAGCAAGACTCTGGGTGGTACACAGAGAGAGAAGTGGGGGAGGATTGGCGGGATTATAAGCAGGGAAGACACAAGGTCAGCATGACTTTGGAAAGATCCCTCTGTCTGCCATGGGAAGAGGGTCTCAGATTAAAAAGAAAAAAGATTGACAATACCAAGCCTCTATGAGGTTATCGAGCCATTGGAACTCCCATACTCTGATACAATGGGATATATACAAATAACCTGCACCATCAATTTAAAGAACCATTAGAACTAGTAAAGCTGAAGATCTGGGTATTCTTAACCAATTCTTTGGTTCCTACCCAAAGAGACATATGTGAGGTATTCACTGAAGT
The DNA here is from genome assembly GCA_006410635.1 of Cephalophus harveyi. Taxonomy (NCBI): domain Eukaryota; kingdom Metazoa; phylum Chordata; class Mammalia; order Artiodactyla; family Bovidae; genus Cephalophus; species Cephalophus harveyi. The sequence goes on along the minus strand of SJYT01044354.1, from coordinate 254,805 downwards.
ACAATTTGTCTTAGTAAAAGAAGTAGAAATAACGTATCCAGGCATTTGTAGACAAACAACTCTGCCAACTGCAATTTGCTTATTGCTGGAATGTGAAAGTGAAGTCTCTCAGTCGTGTCCAACTCTCTGCAACACCATGGACTGCAGCCCACCAGGCTCCTCCATCCATGGGATTCTCCAGGCCAGAATACCGGAGCGGGTTGCCATTTCCTTCTCCAGGGGATCTTCCCAACCCAGGGATCGAACCCAGGTCTCCCACACTGCAGGGAGATCTCTGAGCTACCCTGCTGGAATACTACCCAATAACTAAATGAATGAACTGGATCTCCATGTATCAGGGACAAAGCTGAAAATATAAAGAGCAGTGGTGAAAAAAATGCAACTTGCAAAAGGATATGAATGTAATACCTTGTGGTTTGTGGATCATAAGTCAAAAAAGATATGAAAATATATGTGAGAATCTATCACAACAAATTAGGATAATATTTACTCTCTGGAGGGACGTTTGGGCTTCCCAGTTATAAAGAACCCACCTGTCAATGCAAAAGAAGTAAAAGATGAAGGTTTGATCCCCAGGTTGGGAAGATCCCCTGGAGGAGGGCATCAACCCACTTCAGTATTCTTGCCTAGCGAATCCCATGGACAGAGGAAACTGGCAGGCTACAGTTTACAGGGTCGCGATAAGTTGGACACAACTAAAGCGACTTAACACGCATGTATGGATGGAGGGAGGGTTAAGGGATAGGGTAGGAATTTAGCTGAAATTATACTCTTATAATTCTGTAAAAGAGAGAATTGAAGCAAATATAGTGAAATGTTATTATCTATTGAGTAAAAATGGTTACGATCTTATGGCTCTTACATTGTTCCCTCTACTTTTTGACATGTTTGAAGTTTCTGGCGATTAAACTTTTTAATGGATTTGTGGACAATGAGGCAAGGTGGCGGCAGTTCTGCTGGGGAGGTTTTGCTGTGTCTAGGTGAGGGGAACTGGTGACATGGACCAGGGGAGGGCACAGTGGGGAACAGAGAGAAGAGGATATAAACAAGCAATACCCAGAAGACAGAATTCTGTGTAACTTTCTGCCTGCTGGAATTCTACCTTCTTTCTCTATCTGCAAGCACCTGAAGGTCTGCCTCCAGGAGGCATCTTCAATCATGCCGATTTTCAGGTATCTCTCTCTACTCTGACATCTAGCCCTCCCAATGTCGGTCACTCCTGGAGTCATTTCATGCAACATTGCCTGAACCTGTGGTGTTCGTATGATATGTCTCATTTCCAGTGAAACCATGTGTTTGAGCAGGGTAGGAATCCTCTCTTATGCTCTTGATAAGTGTCCTTCTAGGCATGTCTATGTGATTAATTGCTGCATCCCACACCCTCACATAATGCCAGACATGTGGTTGTTGCTGGAGAAATTATAGTTGAATGAATATAAGAATAGATAAGTGAATGACTAAATGAATTCCAGAAAGAATTTCTGAGGAAATGCAGAGAGTCAATGTGGCAGTCTTGAATCCAAACCACAAGTTTGCCATTAACCACCACTAACTTTGGCAAAATCACTTTACCTCTCTAAATCTGTTTCTCCCAGATGGAGTAAATGCCCATCTTCCAGGATTGATGCTTATGGATATTTTATATTGCTTAGGTATACCTATGGGTATTACATATTATGAAGATTTCATCTATGATATATCTCTAAGATGCCTATCATTTCCTCCCCAATGTCACTTATACTCCTCATGGAGCTTTCCTTGTTCCTAGTTCAAAAACTGTGGCTTTTCATACCTGCAGGTGCAGCCTCTTGTGAGACAAGTGATGGAGCCAGGTGGACCTTAGACCCAAGCTGAGCCAATCATACTCTCTCCCAGGAATTTGGAACACAGAGGCTAAGTCAACTGACATGCATTCATCAAACATTTGATGACCAGCCTACTCTAATCAGAGTTTTCTTAGTGGCTCAGATGGCAAAGAATCTGCCTGCAATGCAGGAGACCCTGGTTCAATCCCTGGATTAGGAAGATCCCCTGGAGAAGGGAATGGCTACCCACTCCAGTATTCTTGCCTGGAGAATCTCGCGGATGGAGGAGCTGGGCAGGCTACAGTTCACAGGGTCACAAAGAGTCAGACATGACTGACTGACTGACACTCACTTTTTCTACTCTAATTATGCCCTGAGATTGTATAGTCATATATTTTAGCCAACACGCTGCACTGAAAGATGAGAACTTGGGAGATCTGGGGGGAAATAGGACACTGTCCCTCCTCTCTCCTGTCCTGTATCACAGCCCATTTTCTTCGGTATTTACAGACAAGCCCTCTCTCTCTTACAAGACCAAGGCTGACTTGCTCCTGTCTTCCCCACAGCACTAAGCCTAGTGCCTCCGGGCATGGAGAAGGTGCTCAGGTGACATTGGTTCAGATGAACTGTGTTGATGCGGATGGAAATGGACTACAACTGATGAAGGAAAGAGAAAACGAGCTGGTGAGTGCAGAAAAATCCAAATATAGGAGGAATGTTTTAAGTAACTGAAGATGTTTAACTTGTTGCAGAAAAAAGTTCAAGGACAGCAAACAGCAAAAGGGATCTCCTGCTCTCTAAAAGTTACCGAGAAGCAGGTGTGGCTTCACACCAGGAAAATCCTGCTGTTGGAACCGCTCACAGGTGTGCTGGTTGTCTTCTAAGGCTCCCTGTTTTGGGACATGTACAAGCACAGACTGGGTACCGTTTAGCAGCTGTTCAGGCACTATATGAGAGGGCTGGGCTAGTCACCTCTAAAGTTCTTTTCAACTGGGAGTGTCTAGGTCTATACTTTAATTTATTGATGCACCCTAGATGAAATGGCTAGCTATTAATGAGACCTCTCAGAAACATGGCCATGTGTTCTGATATACATATCAGAAAAAGAGCATCCATGGAATAACTGCTGAGATTTGTCATTTCAGTTTTCTTTATACAGTTTTATTAATATTGGATAAAGTTTTAAGAGGTGTTTTTTCACCCTAAAAATGTTAATGGGCTGCCTGTCAACTTCAAAAGAAGAAAAATCACTAACAGAAAAATTATGCAGTTACAGTGTTAACCCCGAAGTAGAAACAAGAAGTGAAGTTCTTGTGAAGCAGAGTGCAGGGCATGTACTCAACACATAGGCATGTCCAGTCACTGTCTCTCTTTAGTCTTCCCGAAGTTACCAAAAGGACAAAATCAGGATGAAGTTCAGGACGGCAGAATCCAGTGGGACCTTGCTGTGTGGGGGGGACCTTGTTGTGTGTGTGGGATCAGCTAACTGAAGACAGAAACATTTCCAAAATTGTTATGGAAAAATAATTCCCCCTGCCCCACAGTAATACCTCCACTGGTCCACTTCCAGCTTGACACTCCCACCAGCATAACAATCCACTCCCTGCCAGGTGGCTCAGAAGGTAAAGAATCTGCCTGCCAGTGCAGGAGATGCAGGATCATACCCCTGGGTTGGGAAGATCCACTGGAGGAGGTTATGGAAATCCACTCCAGTTTTCTTGCTTGGGAAATCTCATGGACAGAGGAGCCTGCGGCTACAGCCCATGATTTCACAAAGAGCTGGATGTGACTGAGCATTCCATTGTATGGATGTGTACAATTTATTTCTCCATTCAGCAGTCAATAGACACTTTGGTCATATCTAGTCTGTGGTAATTCTGAATAAAGCCTCTATAAACATTCACAAGCAAGTCTTTGTGGGGACATACATTTTTGTTTCTCTTGGTTAAATACCCAGGAGAGATGTTGCTGGGTTATACCATAAGTAGAGGTTTAACTTTATAAGAAACTTCCAAACTGTTTTCTGAACTGTGCAAATTTTACATGTGTTCCAGCAATGCATGAGAATTCCAGTTGTTCCACATCTTTGCTAGCACTTGTTATTGTCAGTTTAGTTTTTTGAATAAACTTTTTATTTTAGAGCAGTTTTAGATTTACATAAAAAAATTGTAAAGGTAGCTAAGAGAGTCCTTATATATCCTGCACCAGTTTCCCTTATTATTCACACTTAACATTTGGTACACTTAGTAAACTATTGTAAGTGTGTTATTCTTAAGTAAAGTCTATTCGTTATTCAGGTTCCTTAGCTGTTATCTAACGTCACTCACAATGCCACATTGCATCTAGTCATCATGTCTTCGACTAGTCCTCTCTTGGCTGTGACTGTTTCTCAGGTTTCCCTTGTTCTTGATAACTTCGTCAGCATTGAGGAGTGTTAGGTATTTTATAGGGTGTCCTCAGTTGGGATTTGCCTTATGTTTTTTCTCAAAATTAGACTTGGATTATAAATTCTGAGAAAGAAGACCACAGAGATAAAGTATCACTCTCCTCACATCATATCAAGGGTACATACTCTTAATGTGACTTCTGACAGTTGATGATGACCTCAATCACCTGGCTGAAGTACTGAGAAAAAAGTCTTTCAGTGTGTCCATATATTTATATACCTTTTCCACTGGTCTTCATTCCTCCTGCAGTGTACAATTTGCTATTATCCAATGTGCTGCTGCTGCTGCTAAGTTGCTTCAGTCGTTTCCGACTCTGTGTGACGCCATAGCCAGCAGCCCACCAGGCTCCCCCGTCCCTGGGATTCTCCAGGCAAGAACACTGGAGTGGGTTGCCATTTCCTTCTCCAATGCATCAAAGTGAAGAGTGAAAGAGAAGACGCTCAGTTCTATCCGACTCTTAGCGACCCCATGGATTGCAGCCTACCAGGCTCCTGCGTCCATGGGATTTTCCAGGCAAGAATACTGGAGCGGGGTGCCATTGCCTTCTCCAATCTAGTGAGTTTTAAAATTTCTGATCTTGTATTTTTTAGTTCTAGAATTTCTGTTGAGTTTTTTATTTGTTTCCATTTCTCTGGTGAGATTTCTCCAGCTGTTTATTCATTTTGCCCATCTCTTCCTTTTCTGAGCATATTGATAATAGCTATTTTAAAATTCTCACCTATTAATTCCATCATCTCATCATCTCTGGACCTGTATTTACTAACTGTTCTTTCTTTTAGTTTGGTATACATTTCCTGGCTTCTTCATGTTTCCAGTCATTTTTTGTGTTTGCTGGACATTGTAGATACGACGTTGAAAGTCTAGATTGCTATCTCCTTCTAAAGAGTCTCATTTTTTTCTGGCAGGCAGTTGACATTATTTTAAAGACAGAAAGGCATGGGCTCTTAACTAAATATCCAGAGCATTCAGTGATGTCTCTTTAATATGGCTAGACAGAAATCCAGTATCTATCAGCACTGTGAGACTACCTAAATCTCTGTTGAGCTCATAACCCTCCAGTACCTGTTTCCAGCCATGTCTCTCAGAGCCTCGCTCTGTGCATGTACAGCTTAGTACTCAGCAAAACACTTAAGGCCATGAAAATTTCACATCAGTAATTTTTAAAGCTCCCTAAGTGATTCTTATTTACAGCCAAGGTTGAGAACTATTGAGTATTAATTTCCTGATTGTGAAGGAGCTGGGAAAATATGCCCTAAAAAATACCAAAGAAATTGTTGAACCCCCCCAAGGTGGCCTGGCCCTGGACAAAATTATAAAAGATGTTTATAAAGAGCTCTATACTAAAATGGCTAACATGGGAGATGTACAGGAACAGAATCCAAGATAAACCAATGAGGCAAGTTTTGAGTACCTCCTGTCCTTTAAAAGTATCAGGTATTACAGCTCATTCTTGCTCTATTTAAGTAGTCCTTCTCTAAGATTTTCTTATCACCTAGACTGATAATTTTTGAGCTGGGTCTCATTAAGGATAAAAACTGTGAAAGTGGTAAAGTGAAGAAAGAAAGGGAAGAGAACATATGAAGGGAGAATAAAAAGAACATTAGGGAAGTTCAGTGAGTTCTTTAATGGAACAATGAGAAATAGAAGTTTAGTTGATAAAAGAGCAGAAATAAGATGACTTTACTCTTCCCATCAGTTGAGATGAATCAAATTTAGGAAACTTAAAAAATAACATAAATAGTTCCTATTGGTTTGTAATGAATCTCACCTTCTTTGGGTTGGAGTAGATCTTTAAAAGAAGTTTAATAAAGGTCTGTCTTAAGTAGGGAAATCTAAACAGTGTACAGAGAACTGAAGATGTCTAACCGTGCAAATCTAATCTGAAGATTGTAAATTCACTAAAGTTACATGTGGCATTTCAGCATAAAATTGCAGAGGGTGAGCTTTATACATGGACAGAGATTATTCTCAATGTTTTGTATATGTACTGCACTGCAAAAAGGCAGAAATCACTGAGTAGACAGGGAAGCTTATGGATCAAAGACGCTTGGCCATATATAATTTAGAGATCTTTCTTGAAGCCAGGAAACAGAAGTCTGAGGCTTAAGGTTGCCATTTTCTGTTCCTCATGCCCTTAAGAAAATCCTTTAATTTCTTGGACAACTTCGTTCCTTTTTCTACTAAAGAAATGGGTATATTAATGCCTGCTGATCCTCCTATTTCCACAGACTCTCAGGAAAGACCAAATGACCTACATTGTGTGGAAAAGCCTTATAAGGTTAGAGCCCACTTATGATGCAAAGTTATTATTACTAATAATAAACAAGAAGAATGTGTGACAATGCCCAGAATTTCCTGTTGAGACAACAACTTCACTAAACCATTAAGAAAAGTAGGATGTTTGTTAATTCCACAATGAGAGTTATGCACTTGTATTGTTTCAACAATCTCCAGGGAATAAAGGGTTTGATAGCAGTAAAGAATGAGCCAACTTGTCCTAAAGATTCTTGTTCTCTTTAGAATCATTTCAATAGCGTTTGTGCCTTACCAAGACTTTCCCTGCCAATTCTGCCATGACTGAGGAGAACTGGGTATTATTCAATTAAATTTTTCCTTAAGAAAAATTAAGGAAAATCTTTTCCACATGCTACTACTCATACAATTTAGGTCTGTGATTTCCCTGCCTCCTCTGAGGTAGCCCTCAGGCATAATACTGGAGCCCCAGGGAACGTTCGTGATCATAGAAGTCTCTTCTACTCACCAAGGAAAGAGGGAAATTCATGCCTGACACAAAACCAGTCTCTCAGAAACCCTTTCCCCTTGTGTCAGCTCAGGACAAGAGGTTTTCATGTGGATACCAGTTGGCACTTATGAATTTGTTGAAGAACTGTGTGGGCAAAGCCCTCTGGAGGATACACACTGCTCTTCAGAAATGCAACACAAGGATCCTTTCTTGTTGGGCTAATGATGCCTGATTTTGATGACCTTTGAGATGTCTTTATTTCGTCATCACACACAGTAGCTGACTGCCCTTTCTCATGTGCGCGTCTGTGTGTGTGTGTGTGTGTGTGTGTGTTAGTCTCTCAGTAGTATCTGACTCTCTGCAAGCCCATGGACTATAGCTCCTCTATCCATGGAATTCTCCAAGCAAGAATACCGGAGTGGGTTGCCATTCCCTTCTCCAGAGGCTCTTCCCAACCCAAGGATCAAACCTATGTCTCCTGCATTGCAGATGGATGGATTCTTTACTACTGAGACACCTGGGAAGCCACATATCCTGCCACAAAGAGCCTGTGGGTTCTAGTCCCAAAGGTGACCTAAAGCCTTGCACTGAACTTCTCCTTCCAAATTTACACTAATGTGATAACAAACTACTGTAATAACGGGGAAAGCCTGAAACTTAGCAAGAGTGATTTTATGGCACCACACAAATCACCTAGGAGTCTTATTAAAATGCAGATTCTGATTCAGTAGGTCTAGGATGGGACCCAAGAATTTGCATTGCTAAGAAATCTCAAGTGATGCTGATACTGCTGGTCCCTAAACCACAATTTAAGGAGTAAGAAATCAGAAGATAAACATGGACAATTCTCCCAGAATGCAAAAGAAATAGTTACAGAGATAAAAAATGGTGAAAGAAAAATTGGAGAACCAATAGCTGCAATGGAGTTTCTGCATATAGAAGAGAACAGGGGAGATAAAGAAAAAAATTGAAATTGCATAAATGTTTCAACTTTAGGAAAACATATTAATCTAATTCATCATACCAGTAAGGCAAAGCAGAAATATCACAAAAATTTTTGATAGGTGACAAAAATCACCTGAGAAAATTCAATATTCCATCATCATCTATCATCATTATTTCAAGAAACAGAATATTTTCTTAAGGTGACAAATGTATTCTATAAAATCAAAGTCATTGGAATTCTTAATGATCCATTCCATTCACATAAGTAACCAGAAGTGTTATTAACACTGTTCTGCAAATCCTAATCCAGCCAACCAAATTAAAAAATGAAATTAGAGGTGATATTAATGAGGGTTATGTTCAATTTTGTGTAATCATTGGCTTAAACAAAATAGAAATGTCTTTCACTCTCGCCTAAATTGGAGGGAGCAGACCCGGCTGGCGTAGCAGCAATTCTAGGACCCAGAGACCCAAACCTTCCAGCTCTCTGCTGTCATCACCAAGGTGGCTCTCATATTGTAGCTCTATTATAGCTGTCACATATATTTGATGTCTCAGACCTCATGAATATTTAGTGCTTCCTGGTCCTTCTGTCCTTCCTATCAACGTAAGGCCTGTACATGCTCTACTAACTTTATCTGTAATATGTCACACTGCTCCTTGTTTCTATTGTTCTCTGAGTCAGAGATTAAAATTTTTAATAGCATAGTAATACACATCATACAAAATAAGTATGTGATTTTAACAAATAAGGCTCAATTAGAAAAATAAACATATGATAATAACAAGGAATGTTTTTAAATGAGTGATAATATAAACAAACGCATCCAAACAATTGTTAAATTGTATCATAAAAGGGCAAAAGATTTAACAGTATGCTAGCAGCTTAAGAAAAGACAGATTAGTGCAGAAAATAAAGTTCCGAAATAATCTCAACTGTATATAAAAAGTAGTATACAATGCTAATGCTATTGTTTCCAAATCAACGAGTAAAAGATATCTGGTGGTTCTGTTGAACCGCAAGGTTCCGCCCTGGAGTCCGTCGCCCAAGACCAACAAGACACAGGATCGATGCAAATAGCAAGAGGATTTATTGAACCGGCGCGCCGGGGTTCCGTCCTCCTCAAGCAAGGAGCGAACCCCGATGACAGTTACAGGACAGTTTTTAAGCACAAAAAACCACATTGGGCGGGGAGGTATACATATATCATGATTGGTCACAATAATGCTGATCTTTGCAAGGATAAGCTCGTGAGGGTCTGGTGATATTATTTTTTACAATCTGCAGTTGACACACAGTTTACACAGCTTGTTTTTCTGACTCTCTGGAAAGTCAAACCTTCCAGGTCAGGGTCTGTGAGTCACAAACCCTCCAGGTCAGGGTCTGTGAGTCACAAACAACAGAGATAACCTTTCAGTTGGCCTGTAAGGTCCCTAAATCTTACAGGTTACTTCCTCACAGTTCAACTTGCTAACCACATAGGAACACTTAAAATTAGGTGCCTACCTCACATCATTCACAAATTCCAGATAAATTAAAGTTATAAATGGAAAAATAAAACCATAAAACTATGACAAGAAAACACAGGTACATTTAAATAATCTTGGGTTGGGAAAAAAAAATTAAACCTGCCAGCAAAGATGAAACAAAAAATTCATTAACTTGACTTAATTTTAAAGATACATATAAATCTTTTAAAAAGGCAAAAAATGGAACTGGAATAATGAAGTAAGGAGGACCTAGCTAGCCTTGTTCTTCATTAGGTCTACAATGATGAGCTGGTGATCTCACCAAACTCACACTACAGTTTTGCCTCTGTGCTAGCTAGAAGTTGATATGCATATGTAAATTTCACTTGTTCAAAAAGTATACAGTCAATGTGGATGAACCTTAAAAGCATTATGCTAAAATAAAAGCAGTCAGACCTGAGAGGCCACATGTTGTAAGATTATTTGTTAATGAAAAGTCCAGAATAAGTAAATCCATAAAGACTGAAAGCAGGTTAGTGGTTGCTGGGGACTAAGGTGAGAGATGAATGGGGTGTGACTGCTAATGTATTCTTTGGGGTGATGAAATGTTCTGGAATTAGTGCTGATGGTTGCATAACTTTGTGAATATACTAAAAACCATTGAACTGTACACTTTGAAGGGCAAATTTTATGGTATGTGAACTATATCTCATGTGCTTAAAAAGTAAATATTGCAATTCACTACTGAGAGTGGGCTCAGTTCTCAACTGACCCTGTTGTTGTCTCTATAACAGTGAGTTAAAAGAACTTTGTCACATAGCAAGTTCCCACTGGCTATTTTGCATATGGTAATATATGTTTCCAAGCTACTCTCTCAGTTTGTCTCACCTTCCCTCCCACACTGTGAGTCTGTTCTCTGTGTCTGCATCTCCACTGCTGCCCTGGAAATAGGTTCATTAGCACCATCTTTCTAGATTCCATGTGCTCGTGCTCATGCTAAGTCACTTCAGGCATGTCCGGCTCATTGCAACCCCATGGACTGTAACCTGCCAGGTTCCTCTGTCCATAGGCTTCTCCAGGCAAGAGCACTGGAATGGGTTGCTGTTCCCTTCTCCAGAGAATCTTCCCAACCCAGTGATCAAACCCACATCTCTTTCTGTTTCCTGCATTGCCAGGTGGATTCTTTCCCACTGGCGCCACCTGGGAAGTCCTCTAGATTCCATACACATGCATTAATACATAATATTTGTCTTTCTCTTTCTGACTTAACTTTACTCTGTACAACAGGCTCTAAGTTCATCTACCTCATTAGGACTGACTCAAATGCATTCTTTTTTAAAGTGTACAGCAGAAACCAACACAATATTGTAAAGTAAATATCTTGAAAAAAAAAATTTTTTTTTAAAAGGAACCACTTTAGGGTGTCATTTATACCTGGTGCCTGAATAAGACTCCCTAAAGGGATTTTTACCTTCTGATGGCCAGGGTGGACTCACCAGGGATATGCTTCCTCACTTTACAATGCTGGCTCCAGAGAAGCTCTCCTTCATTATGATGAGTCAACCCAAACATCCACTACCAGGTTATATCTAGCCAAGCATCTTCCCAGCAACTCAAGAAATTCTGCATTTAGTTTACATATTTGAGTGAGTCTGTGCTTAACTTCCGGTGGGTGGATTTGGCCATCTGTGGTTTCAGAGCATTTCTGAGCTTTTGATTCCTAAACCATGGCCATGAGCTCACAAGGACTGGGATTCTCTCCAGAACTCCACATCACTTTCCAGCAACTCAGTGTCATGGGCTTTTGGTCAACTTGATATCATGTAAGTTACAGATATGGCTTACCAGAGCTGGGGAAGAAATCTTAGAGAGTAATCTGTCTCACCACCCTAACTCTTGCCTCCTACAATCACGACTAGGTCCAGAAAGGAGAAAAAGTCATCCCTAGGTCACCCAACAAATAAGTGAGGAAACTGGAATCAAATAATTAAATTTCTGTATCCCAGTCCCCAAAGCACATGTGGTTGTATACCCAATTATTTCTGTTGCAATATCAGCCGGAGCAACTCCACTTCCATTTAAATAGTCTCTCACAGAGTGAAAAGAGAATGGAACAGCACAAGACCAGCACCAGGACAAGGGTCTCAGCCCTTTCAGGACGCTCCTGATAATGTTAGCAATTTGAAAGCCACACTCAGGAGAGCCTTCTCAGGCAGATACTGCTGCAAACATGCACTATCTCCAAGTTCCCAATGATTATACAAACTTATCCTTGTCCATAAATGCATTAGTAGGAGGGATCCAACTATCTGCAGAGCAGAAAAAATACTGTTACAGGAAGGCAGCATCCTTCTTCGTCTCCCTGTCAATGCAGCAGTTTCTCCTATGACGTCAGGTGCCCTTTCATTCATTCACTCATTCAACCACAAACACTTCTTAAACATCTACAGTGCACCTGGCCCTGTGCGGTCACAGAGAGATGGAAATGGGTCAAGCATATACTTGCCTTCAAGGGGCTTGCAGTCCACTGGGAGACATTTCTATCTGATCAGCGCTGATGGAAGTGGAAAGGCTAGAGTCAGAGAGCTTGTGCAGAGCACTAGAGACAACGGTGAGGTCATAATTTGGGGGTCAGGAAGGCTTTACAATGTTGATGCCATTTAAGATGCATCTTGAAAGGCTTCAAATGGCAGAGAATGGGGGGAAGGTTTATTGACAAAAGGAACAAGTGAGCAAAGGCACGAATATGATAACTATTATTATTAATATTATTATTGTTATTCCCCTTTAACAGAGGAAATGACTAAGGCACAGAGGGGTGAAATAACTTGCCCAGGATCACACAGCTAGTAAGAGGTGTAGCTGGTCTTCAAACCTAGATCCTCTGTCAGAAGAATGTACTCTCTTCTTCATGTCTGTCTCCTCACTACCCTAGGGGCCAAATCTGTGTCTAGTCCCTGAAGTCTGTTCTCTTAAATGCTGCACTCTCACTGTAGTGAGGATGAATGGTAGGAGATGGAGGCAGGAGCCAGGTAGTAAAGAATCTTGACTACCAGCCTCTGAATTCAGGACTTGATGAAGATTTAACATAAGCCAACAGGGGAATTCCCTGGCAGCCCAGTGTTTACACTCTGTGCTTTGATGTTATTTAGTTGCTAAGTCGTGTTCGCCTCTGCGACTCCATGGACAGTAGCCCACTAGGCTTCTCTCTCCATGGGATTTCCCAGACAAGAATACTGGAGTGTGTTGCCAATTCCTTCTCCAAGGGATCTTCTTGACCCAGGTACCAAACCCACATCTCCTGCATTGGCAGGCAGATTTTTCTGAGCCACTAGGAAAGCCCTTTCATTGTGAAAGCCCAGGCTCAATCCCTGATCAAGAAACTAAGATCCCCCAGGCCGTGCCATGAATTTAGAATCCAGGAAAGATTTCCTGGGAAAGGGAAAATGGAAGTTAAAACTCCTTTGCTTTGTGTCAAGATGGGCGCTAGCAGATAATCTGAGAAGTGGTGAGTGGGACAAATGCCCTAAAGGGTTAATTCTTCCTCCATGTGATAGTCTCAAACATCTGGCTCTTTTCTGTGCTCTAAATTTGGAACAACTAGCTATCCACTTCCTCCTAATCAAGATAAGGTCTGAGTCGAGAATCCAGGCAATTGTGCTAGGTCATTTAATTGCCTTCCTCTTGAAAACCTTGAGCCAGCCATAGGGAAATTCTCTGACCAAGGCAAAGAATAAAGGTCAACGACATGTCGCATCCTGATGCCTTTTACAGACCCCAGGAGCCACAAGAGAAATCAATTCCAGTCAAATGAGTTGTGAAATTCTTTTAAAAAGTAGAGCCAATATTTTAAGATTCTCTAGGTCATGGAAAAATATACACTAAGAACATGAAAACAATACCAAGTGACTCCAACAGCACATAATTTACTTCTCATTGTTGTCTAAATAAAACCAAACTAATTCGATCAGGGACTATGTTCCCTAACCCACCATAAAATGATCGTTATGAAGTATTGATGGGAAAAAATAAGATTACCAGTAACTCCTACTTTTCCTGACTGCCCAGAATTTTGTTATTAACCACGCTTTCTTTTTCAAACTTCTTCGTTTTTTTTTTCCTGACTATAAAAGCTGTACATATTCATTGTTAAAATTTTGGAAAATAAGGAGAAAAACAAAGAAATAAAAATCACTGTAACCCACCATAAATAACTCAGTTTTTTTTTCTTACAAAAATTGAAGCTATACTGTATGAATTTTATTTTCTTTTTTCACTTAGCATTTATCAGTAGCTTAATCCTATACACACAATATCCTTCAAATATGTCATTTTTATCATTTGTACCAGATTGGTCAGTGTGAATGTGCCATAATTAATTTAACTAGTCATCTGTCTGTGGACAATCAGGCTGTTTCCAGTCTTCTAATTCTATAAATGAATGTGCAAAATGTCCTGATACAAATACAGTAAGTCCCTTACTTGTGGGTGCAAGCTCAGTCATGTCTGACTCTTTGCAACCCCATGGACTATAGCCCACCAGGCTCCTCTGTCCATGGGATTTTCCAGGCAAGAAGAATACTGGAGTGGGTTGCCATTTCCTATTCCAGGGGATCTTCCTGATCCAGGGATCAAACCCACAGCTCTGGCATCTCCTGCAGAGGCAGACGGATTCCTTACCATGAGTGCCACCTGGGAAGCCAGTCCCTTACATATGAGAGTTCAAACTGCAAATTTTCCAAGTTGCAACTATGCCCAGTTGTTGTACTGGGATACTGTACAGTATCTCAAGATACTGTACGATAAAATTTAAATGTTTTCTTTATTTTTTGTGTTTGGTTTTTTGTTTTGTATTGTGTGAAAAGTATTATAAACCTACTACAGTACAGTATAGTACCATATAACTGACTGTATTAATTGAGCACCTAGGTTAACTTTTGAACAAATTGGACTTACAAACACACTCTCAGAATGGAACTTGTTTGTATGTAGGGGACTTACTTTATCTTTGTTCTACTCTTCAAAGTTCTCTTTTTAAAGTAAAATTAATAAAGCAAGGGGTATGAAAAACTTAAGATTCTTGATCGATACTGCCAAATTGCCTCTGTTTGTTCAACAAATATTAATTTGGTGCCCAATGCCAAGCATGGTTCTGGGCCCTGGAAATATAACAGAGAATAAGACAAACTTTCTGCCCTGGGAAGCTATGCTCTAACATGGTACCAGCTTATCTTCCCACCAGCATATATGAGAATGCCTGGCTTCTCCTCCCCTCCAGCATGATACTCTTAAGAATCAACTTTGGGTAACCCAATAGTCAAAAAATGGTTCTGTCAACCATTGTTTTAATTTGCTATTTTCTGATTACGGTACTTTCCCATAGATGTAACAATCATCTCCATTTGTGTGCATAAATTGCTTGGTCATGTTCCTTTTTGTATTAAGACATTTGCCTCTTCTGTTGGCAAAAGCTTTTAATATGCTCTAGATGTTACTTTGCTGCCTGTCATATTTTATGAATATTTTTCATTTGCATTCTGGGTATCTATGGTACTTTCTAACTTCATCTAGCAAATCCTGAGACCACCCCAGGCATCAGGGATGGAGTCGTGGACAGAAACACACATGGTCTCTGATGAAATTGGCAGCACTATGGGAGAGACAGACCTGCTTTATGAGAGAATGAGGCAAGAGAGTGAAGTATACTGTGCGAGGACTTGTCTGGTAGCTGAGAGGTGGCAGGTGTCTTAGAGAGAGCTTCTCAGAGATGGAGGCTACCAAAAGGAAGTATCCAGGGAGTAATTGTCAAGAAAAACCTAAGGAGAGTGAGGGAAGCATAACAAGAGTGAGGAGGTAATGTTGGGTAAAGTCTAACTGGCTCTTGATCCCTGGCTGACTTGGGACCATAAATTGCACAGCAGAGCTTCTTTCCTTGAGGTGAGGGTGGGCGGCCTTTTGTGGACCCATTCACCCAGTCAGATCATGGCTAGAAGATGCTTGTGGAGGGTGGGGGTATGTGGCCTCCTTGGTAGGTGGCTTCCCAGAAGAGGCAGCTGTGGATGTCAGCAGTGAGGGCTGCTGGAGCTGGAGCTGGAGGCAGGAGCCTGGAGAAGGTGTCATCGTGGGGCACTGTTTTGTGTCCTACCCATGGCAGAGAAGCAGAAAGGCCAGGAGAGGTGTGGGGAGGGCAGGAGACGTGGTCAGGTTGGCAGTTAGAGATCACTTTGGCTTTAGTTTGGAGAATGGACTGCAAGAGTCCAGAGTGACTAGGTTTGGGGCCTGTGAAATACTTGATCCCTCATCTTGAAGAGTCGCTGTGACCATGATTAGCACACCGAAGAGAAATCCTGTAACACAGAAACCTGATTAACATTGTTCAAACCCACATTTCTCAAGAAATCACAGAGGAACAGATGAGTAGAAAGAACAACCTAACCATACAAAGGGTCAACTCCCAAATGAGAGATAGAGGCCTAGACACAGTCAGAGAAATAAGTATACTGAAAATATAGTTAGGAACTGAAAACCACAGGACTTAATTGAAGATTGATTACGGAGCAAGAGAGAGGGAAATGTCAAGGACAACTCCTGGATTTCTAATCTGAGCATCTGGATGGTAATGCGTCATTCTTGGAGAAGGACTGGGTCTGAGATCAAGTGGAAGGCTGAGTATGAGGGGTTGAGGAGAGGACCATACATTTGCAAATAAATGTTATCCTTAGATATTTTAAGTTAATAAATGCCAGTGAAATTTGGAGCCCTGAGAAGAGCACTGGACTAAAGACTTGGGTTCTTGATCCAGTTCAACTAACAAGTAGAGAAGGTCAAAACAGCCCTGAAAAATAAAGATAGTAAGTCCTATTCTAAATACTTCACACTGTTGTCATTCTGATCAACCAAATGGATAGAAGTTAAAAAAATAGATAAACAGCAAGGACCTGCTGTATAGCACAGGCTTCCCAGGGGTCTCAGTAGTAAAGAAATCTACCTGCAATGCAGGAGATGCAGGAAATGCAGGTTTGATCCCTGGATTGGAAAGATCCCCTGGAGGAGGGCACGGCAACTCACTCCAGTATTCTTCCCTGGAGAATCCTATGGACAGAGGAGCCTGGCAGGCTTTAGTCCAGAGGGTTCCAAAATGTCGGATATGACTGAAGCAACTGAGCATGCACATATGCATGCACTGTAGAGCACAGGGAAATATATTCAATATTTTCTAATAACTAACTATGGAAAAGAATCTGAAAAAGAATATATTTATATATATATATAACTGAATCATTTTTCTGTACACCTGAAACAAATACAACATTGTAAATCAACTGTAATTTTAAAACACGCACTAAATTAAATTGTAGACTGCAAGGCAAACACAAAGCTATTATTGTGATTATCACTAGCAGTCATTAGGGGTGCCTCAGCCATGATGCCCCAAGGAATTAAGTCAGAAAAGGACAGAAGGTCAATAGACCCAGAGACATAAATTTGGGGGTGGTGGCTACGATATAAAGCCAATTACACAACTTCACTTATTATCATTCCAACATTTTTTTTTCAGACAGGAATATTTTTCCTGTTGTTAATGTCTCTCCCTCTCTCTCTTACTCACCCAGTGCTTTCAACCAGGGTCACCCCACCCCCTTCAGAATCTGCTCTCAAGAAATCATCCACTGATGGGCATTAAAGAAAAATTGCCAGTAACACCTGAAGTGTTTTATTCTCAGGGCATGTGTCCCGCCTCAGCAGAGAATCAAATCCTCTGCCAGAAGTGGGGCTTCCTAGTGGTGGAGTTGGGGCACACACAGAGAGGGACTGAAAGTGAAAGAAGCCAGTCACAAAGGGCTAAATACTGCAGGATTCCACTTCTGTGACAGAGATTGAGTGTGGAAGTCACAGAGACGGAAAGCAGAAGGGGTTGCCAGGGGCTGGGTGTGATGGAGGGCAAGCATTTGACGGGTTCAGAGTTTCGGTTTTTGCAAGACGAGAAGAGTTTTGGAGATGAATGGTAGTGATGTTTGTACAACAGTGTGAATAATGCTTAAAAATGGTTAGTCAGGATGGCAAATTTTATGTGTATTTTACTATAATAATGATAAAGAAGCATTGAGGAGGTTCAGGGTCACATCACTATGCATTCGTCAGAACCCTTAGAATGTGCAATACCATGAAACCTGATGTAACCTATGGACTCTGGGTGACAGTGATGTGTCAGGGAAGGTTCTTCCATTACAACAAATATACAGATGATCCTTGAACAGCACCAGGTTTAAGGGCGCTGGTCTCTGCACAGTTGAAACTCAGAGTATAACTTATGGTCAGCCCTCCATATCCGAGATTCCTCTGTTATGGTGGTTCTACATCTGGCAATCCTATGGTACTATAGTATTTACCATGGAAAAATATCCACACGTAAGTGGACCTATGTTGTTCACGGGCCAACTCTGGTGCTAGGTGCTGACAGTGAGGGAGGCTGTGTGTGTGTAGGGGCAGGAGTAAATGGGAAATATCTGTACCTTCCTCTCAACTATGCTGTGAATCTAAAATTGCTCTAAAAATATTTTAAAATAATTATCATAATAAAGAAGTATTGAGGAGGTTTGTGGTGCTTGTCCTGGTGCTCAGGCAATCACACCCCACAGATGGAGCCTGTTACCTGCTCCTCTCACCCGCACACACACATACACACACACACACACACACACAGAGCTTTCTGAAGTCAGCTAGGCTAGGGAAGCTGGTCCCAGTCATTTGGGCCCATTTGGAGTTCACTCTGGAACTTTTAATATTCAAAGGAATCTTTGTTCTTGCTGTGGAACCATTTCTCATCCCATTTAGCTCTTACATAAGACATACTTTGGATCTGATATACGGGAAAAAAAAATTACCCATTTTATTCATTTTGAATAAACTAAAAATAACTATCTTCCCTATTTCCGGGAGCCAATAAAGCTCGTTTGGAAAGGACAGAGGAAAGAAAGACATGAAATATGAAAAAGAACCTCAAGCTGGGCCTACAGAAGCCTGGGTTTGAAATCTGGCAGTGTTCCTCGTCTGCTGTGTGACTCTGAGCAAGTGCCCGCTCCTCTCTAGGTCTCAGACTCTTCGTCTACCAAATGAGAGGGTTGTGTTGGAACCTCTGGCCTTTGAGATCCCTTCAACTCTGACTTCGTACTTTTCTGAGAGAAAGGAGTTGAGGCATCATATTTTGCTAGCCATCCAGGAGATGAATCATTTTTATTATTCAGAATTTTTTTGATGTGATCCTGTATGGCAAGAAATAGCTAATAGCATCTTTTTTGCCATTCCTGTTCTAGTGTCTAGAAACAGTCATTAAGTCACAGCCTCCGTTTCCGCACCTCCCGTTAACTCCCCTGCAGTCTAGTTCCCAGCTCCTTAATCCTTTGAAACTGTTCTTAAGGTCACCATGACCTCCCCTGGCAGAATCAACAGACACGTCTCAGACCTTTACTTCCTCCCTGCACCTCTCAGAAACATTTCAACACAGGGGACTTTCCTATCTTTCTTGAGATACTCTTCTCCTGGGGCTCAGAGGAAAAATGACTTTGCCCTCCCAGAGACCCGTGTTTCAAGGGCAGGATTTGTACCCACAGTGTTGGTGCCAAAGCCTCGCGCCACAGCATTGTCTGTAGCCATTTGCCTTCCCATTGTCATCATTTTACTACTAAACTCTAGAATCTCTGGGCAAGTCATTCATTCATTCACTCATTCATCAGTTATTTATCAAGAGTCAGCTATTTACTGGCACTATACTAGGCAATGGGAATACAGTTTACCCCTGCATAACATGGGTTTGAGCTTCACAGGTCCACTTCTATGTGAGTTTTTTTCTATAAATACTACACAACGACACAATCAATGGTCAGTTAAATCTAAGGATATGGAACTCGAGAGTTGACAGTAAAGTTATACACTGATTTTCGACCCCAGAGGGAGTGGCTCCCCTAACTGCCCGACCTCATGTTCAAGGGTCAACTGTATAGCAAGACAGGAGTCAGGCATTAAGGAAGTACAAAATACAGGTGTAATTACAAATGTGATGAGTTCGCTGAAGAAAAGGACCAGATGCTGTGAGAGAAGAGAGCGCAGAGAGACCGGCAGGATGTGTGAAAATGCCATTTGGAAGAAGGATGGTGGCAGGAAGATCTGAAAGTGGGGGAAGAGCGATCCAGGCAGAGGAAATGCCACTGTGGGGCCTGGTTTGGGGGGGCAGCATTTTGAAAGGGCGATCTGGGGAACATGGCATTGTCCTGTACCAACAGCACCCTGCTTTTACTTGGATCAAGGATTTGGGAGTGGCTTTGGGGGAGCAGATGAAGACTATTTCCATTGTCATCATTCTACCACCGAATTCTAGATTCTCTGGGCGAGTCGTTCATTCATTCACTCACTCATTATATATTGAGAGTCATCTATACTGTACTAGGTTTCCCTTGTAGCTCAGTTGGTAAAGAATCTGCCTGCAGTGCAGGAGACCTGGGTGCAATCCCTGGGTAGGGAAGATCCCCTGGAGAAGGAAATGGCAACCCATTCCAGTATCCTTGTCTGGAAAATCTCATGGACAGAGAAGTCTGGTGGGCTGCAGTCCATGGGGTTGCAAAGAGTTGGCCACGACTGAGAGACTAACACACACATACATCCTAGGCAATGGGAATACAGTTGACCCCTGTGTAACATGGGTTTGAGCTTCACAGGTCCACTTCTACATGGAAGAGCCAATCCACTGCCCCCACCCACAGCCACCCCTTGGCACCGTCACTGAGGGGTTTATCAGAGACCATTTAGGGGCCTGAAATGGGCCCGGGCAAGTGAAAGGGCAGAGAAGTGTTTGGGGTATCAGGAGGGGCTGGATCCTACAGGACCTGGGAAGATGCCCTAAGGAGTCATAAGATTCTTGCTTTAGAAAAGTGGTGTTTTGATCTGCAGACTCAGCCATGTGGGGCAGAAGGGTAACTGGTGGAGGCCAGTTCTTTTGTCAGGCACAGAATTAGAAAGATTTACCATGAGGAGAGAATAAAATGCTTTTCCTCAGTTGCTTTATAGAAGGCAGATGTTCCCATCATTACAAAGCCCTCAGGGACCTTGGGGGTGACTAGGTCCCACCTCCCTCAATTCACAGATGAGGAAACCATGGTTGGTGAGGTGCAGGGCCTCTGAGGTAGGACCATGAGGTCAGCACAGGGGGGATTCAGACCTCATCTGCTGGTCTCTAAAAATCACACCTTGAGCATGCATTGCCCCTGGATGCCACCTGGACTAACCCATTTTCTTTTATAGGTGAGGAGACTGAGACTCAGGGAGAGAAGACAGCTTTCCAAGGGCTAGAACCCAATCCCTAAAGGCGGATCTCTCCTTACTCGGCTCCAAGCTGCTTTCTTATGGGCAGCAGAAGGGAAAGTGTCCCCTAAATAAATGCTATTAGCACTGGGCTGTGAATGAAACAGCGTCCCCATGGTGAGGAGTGGCCCCAGGCCATATGAGGAAGTTGCTTTCCTGGAGCAGCTGGTGTGGGAGCTGGAGCGTTTGCTGGCCGCCCCCTCTCCTAGGAACAGCAGACTCAGGAACCACGTTGGGCAGGAGCCCGTGGGAACGAGGCCTGCACTCGCCTCTCCAGGGGCTGCCTCAGCCACTGATTATGCTCCCAGCTAAAGTCTTGTTGAGCAGACCATCTGCATTGTGCAGAGAACTGGTGCCAGGGAGGCCCAGCTGCCACAAGACCTCTGTGGGAGTCCACCAGTCCCGGGGCTGTCACCTCGGATCGCACGGAGGCTGTGTCTCCATCTCCCAGGGTCCACATTCTGACCCTGGAAATCTGGAGTGAGTTAGGGGAAATTTAGACGGATGTTGCTCTTTCCAGCTTCCTGTGGAAATTAAGTGACACAGGGAGGCATATTATTCAGGGGAGGAGATGAGATATGTGAGGAGAATGGAGGAAATAATACATGAGGTGTTTGTTTGCAAAGCAGTTGTCTCTTCCTTGCTCAGGGCCTGTCAGAAAGAAGTTGATCTCTCACAAGGCAATCACAGCAAAGCAAGTCCTTCTTCTAGAGAGCCTTGACTCAACTCTCATGGACCAACTCAGGTCCCTGCTTCCTACCTGCCCAAGCCAAAGTCGTGGCTGGGTTCACCCGTCATCCTGTACACACCTCCACAGTGATCTTGTGATTTGAAGACAGTCAGTCATTATATCTGTCTCCTCTGCTAGCCTTTGGCAGGCACTGTGCCTTAATCATCTCACATCCACAGTGCCAAGAAGAGGGCCTGATACAGAAGAACCCAATAAATTCTGGCAAACTGGATGGAGGAGAGAGAAATGGAAGAAAGAAGGGGTATTTACAGGTCCCTAACTCTTCCCTATTAATTTAAACCAACACTTCCCTTTTAAAATTAACATGCCTCAAGAAAATTCAATCAGGCTGGGATAAAACTGAGCTGAGCAGCACAAGTAATAGCGGCTTAAAGGAGATAGTGTTGCAGGAAAGGGGACCACTTCCAGGGCCCGAAACTGGGCTCTTGTCTAACACTCAGAAATGAATTGTCTGAGGAGACACATCTGCTGACAAAGCAAGAGATTTTATTGGGAAAGCGCAGGAGGGTGGAGAGCAGTAGGGTAAGGGAACCCAGGAGAACTGCTCTGCCGCGTGGCTTGCAGTCTCGGGTTTTATGGTGATAGGATTAGTTTCCCGGTTGTCCTTAGCCAATCATTCTGACTCAGAGTCCTTCCTGGTGTGTGCATGCCTTGTTAGCCAAGAGAGAAGGATTCTGGGAGGTGGTCGGACAGGTGGTGTCTCCTTTTGACTTTTCCCTAACTCTTCTGGTTGGTGGAGGCTTATTAGCTCCTTGTTCCTTACCAGGATCTCCTGTCGTTAAACAGCTCATGCAAATAGTTACTATGGTGCCTGTCCAGGGTGGGTGGTTTCAATCAGTGTGCTTCCCCTAACAATAGGGTGGCACTAGCGGTAAAGGATCTGCCTGCCAATGCAGGAGACGAAGGAGATGCAGGTTCGATCCCCGGGTCAGGAAGAGCCCCTGGAGAAGGAAATGGCGACCCACTCCAGTATTCTTGTCTGGAAAATCCCAAGGATAGAGGAGCCTGGCGGGCTACAGTCCATGGAATCGCAAAGAGTTGGACATAACCGAAGCAACTGAACGGAGCACACACACAGAGCATCACAAATAATAGTGGCTTAAAGGAGATAGGAGTTCTTTCTCACTCACATAAAAGTTGTCCCGAGTATGAGGAGGCTGCTCTTTGATGTCATCACAGACCCAGAAACCTTCCTTGTTCCTTGTCTTGTTGCTCTCTCATTCCAGGGGTGTTGTACTCATACTTGCGGTTCAAAATGGCACACCACCCAGTCCACTGTATATCAATGGGATCACAAAGAGTCGGACACAACTGAGCAACTTTCACTTCACTCCTCTCACTTCCCAGGGCCACACTTAACACAAGGCGGGCTAGGATTTATGATTTTAAGCTGAGCATCTGTGTGCTAAATTTCTATTCCTATGAAAAGGAGGGGAAATGGATTTTGGAAATGTGAAATGAAGCATTTTGCGCTCTGCACTCTACCAGTAAACAAGCCTTTCCACATGCAAAGTTCTGAGCTCAGGTGAAACAAAGCCAGTTATTTGGAAGCCATCAGCTACTTCCTCTCTGGTAAACTCTGAGGAGCTGTAAGGATGTGAGAAGCGGCCATCCGAAAGCAGGATTGGCCCCAAATAGCTAGATGCATATGAAAGAAATTATTTCAGCAAGCCCAGATGCTTGCATCTTTCCGAAGATAGAAGATCACTAAATCTCTTCATGTGAGAGATTTCAGTTCAGTTCAGTTCAGTCGCTCAGTCGTGTCCGACTCTTTGCGACCCCATGAATTGCAGCACGCCAGGCCTCCCTGTTCATCACCATCTCCCAGAGTTCACTCAGACTCACGTCCATTGAATCCATGATGCCATCCAGCCATCTCATCCTCTGTCGTCCCCTTCTTTCCTGACCTGCATACAGATTTCTCAAGAGGCAGGTCAGGTGGTCTGGTATTCCCATCTCTTTCAGAATTTTCCACATGTGAGAGATTTAGTTTTCTCTTAATTAACAGTAATCTTTTAATATTCAGATTACCTGCTCCTTGCTGCAAAGTTGTATATAACCTGGCTCCTCCCCTGCCTCCTTGGAGTCAGTTCTCTCCTGGTCACCTGAGATACTGTCTTCCGGACTCAAGTCTGAACATTCCCACTGAATAAAACCTAACTCTCAGCTTTAATGTTGTTTGTGGTTTTTTCAGTCAACAAAAGTGACCAGAAATCTTTTCCAAAATAACAAGTAACAGAAAAATTTTAAAACATATTTCAAAGCCCCAGTATTTTCGCTATATATTTGACCAGCCCATAAACCTGTGAGGAAATGGAGGCTGGGTGGGGAAGGGATGGAAATGTCTTGGGTGAGGACACTATGGAAAGTTAGCAAACGGGGCAGAAACCTGAATGTGTGGTCTAACATGAGATTTCAGTTTAGAATCTCCCAAATCCTAGAAAAAGGGAAAATGAGACAGGAAGGAAGAGGGCAGGGGACACCTGTTAAAAGAATGACACAACCATTAGGAAGAATAGAATACCACAAAAATCAGTTAGAACCTACTAGTCCCAAGACGGCAGAAACTTCAACTCCCAGCAGACCTTGAGCCTCATTCTGTGCTCATTGTGATGCATTAGCACATGCTCAGTGGCACGGCCACAGGCACCTTGACACTTCCTTTGTCTAGTGTGTGCATGCTCAGGCCTCTCTGACTCTTCACAACCCCTTTGTCCCTGGAATTCTCCAAACAAGAATGCTGGAGTGGTTTGCCAGTTTCTCCTCCAGGGGATCTTCCTAGCCCAAGTGAAGGAGGAAACAGAACAGGCTCTATCTTGAAAGCAGGACTCCATCTTGGCCGGACTGTGGACTTTGAGCTATATGCCCAGTATCTATGAAAACGACATACCAACTGGAAAATCAGGCCCCCAGAAGGAAGAGCCCCAGGACTCTCCATCCCCTAAAAGAATACCCTAATTATCTGTGTAACCAAATAGAATCACACATTCTATTGTGCTTGTTGGGGTATGACCACAAGAACTACCTAGGTTTAAGGCATATGAATTACGGGTTAACTTTGATTGTGTCTTTCTTTTCCTTTGTTCAGACTAGTTTCAGGGAATTTGGGGAGGCGGGTTTGGGCACGTACGCTCAGGGTATATAAGGTTTTCACAAAATCTTGTCAGGGTCCTTGGCCAAGAGGAGACTCTGCCTTGGGCCCGCCGGTGTAATAAACTGCACTCCACTATCTGCATTGTCCTTCTGAGTGAGTTTGTTTCCTGGAACGTGTGGCTACAACACAAGGATCAAACCCATGTCTCCTGTATCTCTTGCACAGGCAGGCAGATTGCTGGCCATAAAAGGTCTGAAAGTTGGTGATGCCCAACTTCTGGAAATCCCCGAACCTTCTCCAAGGTAGTTAGAGTATTCCTCCCACTCCTTACCCAATGAAAGTACCCAGTCCATAAAAACTAACCACCCACCCACCTCAGTTCCACTCTCACTTTTTGAGACAGATGGCGCTCTGTCTATGGAACGTGCATCTCCCAGGGCAGCTCTCACCTTCTGAGATGGTGCACTCCATCAATGGAGTGTATATTTCTCTGAATAAACCTGCTTTCACAATGCTATCACTTGCTCTTGAATTCTTTCTGCTGAAAGCCAAGGACCCTCACTTGGCAGCCCACCCCAGGGACTCACTCGAGACCTGGGACATGACCCTCCCCTTGTGCCCCACTTTATCCTACAACAAAAGTAAGTTGTGACCCAGCAGCTGTTTACAGGAGAAAATCTGAGGGGTCTGGGTTGAACTCTAGCTCAGTGCATCTGCCGTTGTCTGTCTGTCCCCAGAGCTAGCGTTCAGAACAAATGGGTGAGTGGTCAGCTTTCCCCAGCATGGGCAGGCTGCACCTGGAATGCTGTGTTCTGGGACCAGCCTTTAACGGGAACACTGAGAAACAGAGGGTGACTGGGGCCAAGATGGGGGGAGAAGGGTCTGGATGTCCCATCCTGCGAGGAAAGAGCAGCAGCCGAATGTCATGGAGAAGGACAGATTCTGGGAGACGTAATTCCTTATCTTCTCACCTCTGTCATGGGAGGACTAAGTGACCTCATCTAGGTGACCTTGAGGAGCAATACAAGGACCAGTGGGAAGAAGTCACTGGGAAGCATAACCAGTTCCAAGAAAAGGCAGCAACAAAATGGAATGCAGGTATGGCAGGTAGTGAGAGTCTGGAGGGCTCTCAACAAGGCTGGAGATGCTGAAAGAAGGATTCTTCTAAGGCAGAAGTTTTTCCCGGGAGGCTCCTGTGGGTGTGTGCAGTCAGCGGTGATTGTGTTCCAGGCAGCCACACACACACCCATACATGTTCTCCTAGAGATGGGGCCCATAGCTTCCTTGAGATTCTTAAAGGTGTCTGTGATCCACGCAAGATTCAGTGGGCTGGTCACTGGCACCTCCAGGGCACCTCTGCCCACTCTAAGATCCCACTGCCCCAGTGTAGATGCACAAACATCCCCATGGATGAGGGATACAGAAGGAGAATCCAGTGGCAGAAGGAAACAGGGGCTCTCAGGACTGAGGAAGTCACCGTGAGTGCCCCCAGGCAGGGTATGCTGCAAAGCCTAGCTACACAAACCTCCCACTTGGCAGAGTCGGTGCCTCCTTCCTGAAGCTGGACTAACCCAGTCCCTCACCTGCAAAGGGTCCTGGCATCCCACATTTGTCACACACAAGACCCAGCACTTGGGATATTGCCAGCAGATTTCTTTTTATGGGTCACTTCTTCTTCTTTTTTAAAAATATTACTATTACCTTTTCATTTTTTTGGCTGCCCTGGATTATAGTTGTGGCATGTGGGATCTTTAGTTGCAGCATGCAGGCTCTTAGTTTTACATTTTTTACAAATGAAATCATTGTATTTATTTGGTCACACTCCTGGAGTTCATATTCTATTCCTGTATCCAGTCCAGCTCTTTATGGCTATAGAACATACCTTTTAAATCAATGTAGCTCTGTAAGTCATACTAGCTGCTATTTTGTTTTGTTTTAAGCTGTATTGAATCAGTTTAGAAACAAGGCAGAACATTAATACCATAATTTTTTTATTAATTAATTTATTTGGCCACACTGGGTCTTAGTTGCGGCGGGGAGGATCCGTTTCCCTGATCAGGGATTGAACCTTGGCTCCCTGCATTGAGAGTGCAGAGTCTCAACTGCTGGGCCACCTGGAAAATCCAGGTGTATCACTGTTTTTTGTCTTTCACAATGATAGACCCTCCCAGCCTTTATATGACGTCAGTGTAAAGGGACTTCTAATGTGGCATCCTGAGGAGCAGTGCAGGGATGTGGAGAGGAAGGAGAGAGCAGGGAGAACAGTCCCCTGAGTCTTGAACCCAACTCCAGCACCAGTGCCCTGAATGACCTTGAGCATGTCCCCTCTCCTCTCTGGGTCTCAGTTTTCACATCTGTGATGGTGAGAAGGAGTGTCTGTAGGCACTCAGGGGGATCGCTTAAAAACGTGCCTGGCCCAAGGTTACTGCGAGGAAGGATCTCGACAGTGATTGTTGTACTTCTCGGGGCTATTTGGGGATTTGGTGAGAAAACAGGCCCAGAGTACTTGGCTCCAAGTCTGGCGTAGAGAAGGTGCTGATGGCTCCTGCTCCCTGTCCTTCCTGTGTACACCCTGTCTTATGGGCTCAAATTTTGGGGAATTTATATGTTGAAGTTCTAAGCCCCAGTACCTTGGAACGTGACTGTATTTGGAGATAAGGTCTTCAGCAGATAATTAATGTTAACTGAATTCACTGGGGTGGGTCCTAATCCAGTATAGCTGGTGTCTTTATAAAAAGAGATGAGGACAACCTTCTATCCTATATATATGCCACACTTTCTTTATCCATTCAGCTGTCCATGGACACTTAACATTGTTTCTATGTCTTGGCTGTTGTAAATAATGATGCAGTGAACATGACGGTAGAATTCTCTCTCCAAGATAGTGAATTAATTCCCTTTGGATAAACACCCAGGAGTAGAATTCTAGGAACATATGATAACTTTATCATTAAATTTCTGAGGAACTTCCTTATTGTTTTTCATAATAGCTGCACCAATGGACATTCCCATAGTGTATAAGGATTCTTGTTTTCCACATCCTCATCAGCTTATATGTAAAATACCTCTCCATAAAACTGGGAGGAAAAGAGAGATGAGGCTGAGAAGCACAGAGAGAAGACCATATGAAATAGAAGACAACCACTTACAAGACAAGGAGAGAAGCATCAGAAGAAATCAACCCTACTAACAGGTTGATCTCAGACTTTCAGCCTCCAGACCTGTGAGAAATTTTCTGCTGTTTAATCCACTCCATCTATGATACTTTATATGGCAGCCCTAGTAACTGATATACTCTGATTTTTTCCAAGGTGATTTTTTAAAAATTTTCTGGAGGATAATTGCTTTACAATGTTGTGTTTGTTCCTGCCATACAGCAACATGAATCAGCCATAAGTGTACATATGTCCCCTCCCTCACCACCCACCCCCATCCCACGCCTCCAGGTTGTCACAGAGCACCCGGTTATATAGCAACTTCCCACTAGCTGTCTGTTTTACATATGCTAATGTATATGTTTCATCCTACTCTCTCCTTCCCCCACGGTGTCAACAAGTCTGTTCTCTATGTCTTTCTCTCTATTCTTGCCCTGCAGATAGGTTCATCAATACCATTTTTCTATATTCCACATATATGCATTAACATACACTATTTGTTTTTCTCTTTCTGACATACTTCACTCTGTGTAACAGGTTCTAGCTTCATCTGCCTCAGTTCAGTTCAGTTCAGTCGCTCAGTCGTGTCTGACTCTTTGAGACACCATGAATTGCAGCACACCAGGCCTCCCTGTCCATCAGCAACTCACGGAGTTCACTCAGACNAGGAGATCCAACCAGTCCATTCTGAAGGAGATCAACCCTGGGATTTCTTTGGAAGGAATGATGCTAAAGCTGAAACTCCAGTACTTTGGCCACCTCATGAGAAGGTTTGACTCATTGGAAAAGACTTTGATGCTGGGAGGGATTGGGGGCAGGAGGAGAAGGGGACGACTGAGGATGAGATGGCTGGATGGCATCACGGACTCGATGGACGTGAATCTGAGTGAACTCCGTGAGTTGGTGATGGACAGGGAGGCCTGGCGTTCTGTGATTCATGGGGTCTCAAAGAGTCAGACACGGCTGAGCGACTGAACTGAACTGAACTCAAGCATGGCTGAATGGGAAGATAGAATGAGCACCATCTCTAGTAGCACCATAAGCCACCAAATCAGCCCTGAAATGTCTAACTCTGGACATCCTCTCATGTAAGAAAAAGGAAGCCTCAAAGTTGATTGTTGCTGTTGCTGAGTTGCTAAGTCGTGTCTGACTCTTTGCAACACCATGGACTGTAGCCTGCCAGGCTCCTCTGTCCGTGGAAGTCTCCAGGCAAGATTACTGGAATGGGTTGCCATTTCCTTCTCCAAGGGCTGTTTCTGGCCCAGGGATCAAACACGCATCTCCTGAATTGGTAGGCAGATACTTTATCACTGAGTCACTTGGGAATCCCCTTGAAGTTGATGTTGCCGCTGCTTTTCAGGTTTCTGCTACTTGCAGCTGATTACAGTTCCTAACTGATGGTAATCATCGGCACTGAAGCCACACTTGTGTTAGAGATCTTGGGCAGAAGAGAGAACATAAAGGGTCCCTTGGAATCCTGGGGAATGTGGTTCAAGGATGTTGTAGAGGAAGCCCACAGAAGTCTGGGGTGAGTGGAGAACTGAAGATGTGGTGGCACCAGAGGAAAGAAGGGCAGGAGACAGGCATTGACCAGGCCAAATGCGGCAGTGAGATGCAGGAACATGAGGAAGAAAACTCATCAATGGATTTAGCAAGCGAGAGGTCCTGGACCTTGGCAGGGGAGGTTCATGCAGGGTTGTGGGGAGAAGCCAAATCACAGAGGGTGATAGAATCTGCAGCTCTCAGGATGGATGCTTTTCACATCCAGGCAACACCACCACCCGCCATTCCTGGCCAGGCTGCCTTCCCCTTGGACCGTCAGTTCCTTGCCTAGCCCCCTGCCTGCTCAGCCTTTCAAGATGGCCCAGCTGCCAGTGCTCTCTGAGGAAGACGAGACCAACTCTATCCCCAGGCTCATCCCATCTCTCTGTGTCTACCTTGAATCATATTGCCTGGGTCCAGGTGGGAACAGGGTCTGTACAGTCTGGCACACGCAGGGGGCCACTTGCCTTAGTGTTGTCAGGGGCAGGTGACAGACAGTCTGCCCTCCATGAAGTTCTCAGGTCAGAGAGACCACTCCCGTCCCTTCTACTCCCCCAGAGTGGGCTTTCAAGAGCTCAGGAAGGAAGCTGAGCAATCAGCAGGGCGCATGAGGACTTTCTTCCCTTCTCCCCTCTGGAGCATTTCCAGAGGGCAGCTGCTTCCTTTCTCTCTTTTTAGAGCAAGATGACATGATTGTGACCAAATTTAGAAAACAACCAAAAATTAAAATACAACCCATATTTTAAAATCCATTTTGACAGCTCCACCCCGCTGAAAGGAATGTCTCTTCCGAGGGACCAGCAGGAGGAGTAGCAGCAAGGCAGGCTGCCATGTCTGGACTGGGGGGCTGGTGGCAGGGAGGGGGTCTTCTCACCAAGGATAGACCTACTGTACCAACTGGCGGGTGGTACGCCGAGACTCCAGGGGAAGGGTGGAGTCAAGTGTGGGGTGGAGGAGCCCACATTCAAGGGAGCATCTTCTGGGCTTCTTGTTTCTGCCAACAGCTGGAAAGGAAGGATGCTTCTGGAAGCCACCTCAGAGACCAACCACGGTGGATGGGCCCCTCCTTAACATGATGCTACTTTTAGCACATTGTTCTATGTTTTGTGGGCAACAGAGGGAAACCCAGGGAACCAAACAAACAGTGTCACCCGCCCTATATAATAATAATAGCAACCAGGTACTGGGTGAATGCTCTGTGCTAGGAGGGTTTTCATTTCTTTTATTTTTTTAATTATTGCTAGGAATTTTACATGAGTCATGTTGCGTCAGAGAAACTGTCACGAGGGGAAAAAAAAAGATCTTTGTGGGCCAGAATGAAGGAGCTAAATTTATCAGAAACAAATGTAAAGGCTTACTTTGCATGTCTGGCATTCAAGATGGGCAGTTTTAGTAAGATCACATTAATAAAGATAGAAAGACCAGATTAAGGGAGGTAATAATCTCTCTGAACTTGATTCCCCTTAGTTCAGAGGGGACCCATTCTCTCTGAACTTCAGTTTCTTCCCCCATAAATTGGAGCTAGAAAATACCTCTTTTGTAATGTTGTTGTGAAGATTAAAGAATGTATGAAAATCAGTCACTATAGTGCCTTTTAAGTAGTGCACTCTTAATAAATGACAAGGATCATACTGTTAAAAACCTTGGTATTTAAAATGGAGTGGTTTTCTCCTAGAGGAGGGAAGAATCTAGGGATGTGTATTGTCATCACTTATCTGCCCTCCTGTTATAGGCAGAAGGAGGAGACTAATCCTGTATTTCCCCAAAGGACAGAACTGCATTCATTTAGCAAAAGCTGATACTGAGCCAATTTCAGCCAAATCAAAGGAATTGCAATAATGAAAAAAAGCTAGAAGGAAACACTTCCAAATGGTGCTGTTTTCAGGTTGTGAGAATTTAGGTGATTTTATATTCTGTGCAGTTCCCAAATTTTCAGCTGAGCATATATATTTTTATAAATAGGAAAAGGAGTACATCAAGGCTGTATATTGTCACCCTACTTATTTAACTTATATGCAGAGTACATCATGAGAAACACTGGGCTGGATGAAGCACAAGCTGGAATCAAGATTGCCAGGAGAAATATCAATAACCTTAGATATGCAGATGACACCACCCTTATGGCAGAAAATGAAGAGGAACTAAAGAGCCTCTTGATGAAAGAGAGTGAAAAAGTTGGCTTAAAGCTCAACATTCAGAAAACGAAGATCATGGCATCTGGTCCCATCACTTCGTGGCAAATAGATGGGGAAACAATGGAAGCAGTGGCTGACTTCATTTTTCTGGGCTCCAAAATCACTGCAGATGGTGATTGCAGCCATGAAGTTAAAAGGCGCTTACTCCTTGGTAAGAAAGTTATGACCAACCTAGACAGCACATTAAAAAGCAGAGACGTTACTTTGCCAAAAAAGGTCCATCTAGTCAAGGCTATGGTTTTTCCAGTAGTCATGTATGGATGTGAGAGTTATAAAGAAAGCCGTTTGCTGAAGAATTGATGCTTTTGAACTGTGGTGTTGGAGAAGACTCTTGAGAGTACCTTGGACTGCAAGGAGATCCAACCAATCCATCCTAAAGGAGATCAGTCCTGGGTGTTCATTGGAGGGACTGATGTTGAAGCTGAAACTCCAGTACTTTGGCCACCTGATGCGGAGAGCTGACTCATTTGAAAAGACCTTGATGCTGGGAGGGATTGGGGGCAGGAGGAGAAGGGGACGACAGAGGATGAGATGGTTGGATGGCATCACCGACTCAATGGACATGGGTTTGGGTGAACTCTGGGAGTTGATGATGGACAGGGAGGCCTTGGTGTGCTGCAGTTCATGGGGTCACAAAGAACTGGACACGACTGAGTGACTGAATTGAACTGAATCTGGAAAAAATAAAGTGTTTCATAAAAAAGAAGAGATACGTCAGGAATGCCATAGGACAAGAGGAGACCAGGCTGATCTGAGACTCTGAAAATGTGAATCTCATTTCCAAGTTTCAAAAAAACTGAAATCCATTCCCAATACAGACAGAGCAGCAGGAAGGGATCCCGTCCTCACCCTCAAGGAACCCGACACCTGACAGAGGAAGAGGCCCCTGACAACGTACCACCGAGGCCAGCTCCAGGAGCGCAGGGACCAACTGCTTTGACGGAACGTGTGGCCCAGGGTCTCAGCAGCCAGCGAGGTGGGGAGGGAGCTTCCTCCCCGCCAGCACTGGCGTCAGCCTGGTCTCCTCTCTGGGCAACTCACCATCAGCGTGTGGCAGAATTAAGCCTTCCCTCAACTTCTGACTAAGAAAGCAACCTTGGGCCGGATTCTAAAAGGAAGGGGCTGGTGATGAGACAGATGTTGGAACCGACAGCAGCAGATGTGGGATCTGGTCCCAGCCTTGTCTCTCCTCACTGTGTGATACTGGGCGAGCCCTTTCCCTCTCTGGGCCCCGGGGTCCTCATTTGTAGTTTCGAGAGGTTGGACAGAACGAGTTGTAAGATGTTTTTCAGCTTGAAATCAGTAGCTGGAAGCCACAGGCCCTTGGCCATACTTTCTTGAAGTCTCCATGGCCCGGTGGACCTCAGAAGTCTTTCAACCCCACTGTTCCACCCTTGCCCTTAATGAAGCCACATCTGGAGTGTATCTCCTCTGATCCCTGTTTTGTACAGCTCCTCACAGCTGGATCCCCATAAATCAATTTGTTCTGCAGACCAGTTCCCAGAACTGTCCAGAATCCTACCCAGAAAAAGGCAGTTTTATTTCGCTTCAGTTTCTGGTTCCAAAAGGAGTGAGCTGAGCCCAGTCCATCCCGGGACAAGCTCTCGAGTCTTCTAAAGCCCGTGGCCTGCTAGGGTTTTGCAGAGCAGCCAAGGCTCATGCTTCTGTCCCCTGCTCACAGGCACAGAGGATGAACAGGCC
Organism: Cephalophus harveyi; assembly: GCA_006410635.1. Lineage (NCBI taxonomy): Eukaryota > Metazoa > Chordata > Mammalia > Artiodactyla > Bovidae > Cephalophus > Cephalophus harveyi. Next base: position 221,602 of record SJYT01044354.1, on the reverse strand, counting down.
TGGGGGCCCCTTCCTGGCCCCTCTTGAGGCCACTCCATGGCAAAAAGATTGGACTAAAGTGATCCCCAACTCCCTGCTGCTTTGGATTCAAAGTTTTCCTGGAGATAAACTTGTTACAACAGAAGGGTTAAAAAGTTAAAATCCTTGAGGATGGAGAGGGAAGGAGGTCTGGGGACCACCAAGGGCTCCTGCTTGTTCTGCCACAAGGCCCTCAATCCAGGACTTTCATGAAGGGCAAACATTCTGCTGGTGGGAGCTGAGATACGTGCTTTTTCTGACAGCTGCTCTGGTCCTAGGGATATCCTGGGCTTGAGCAACCAAAAAATCTTTGGCCATGAAATGGTCCCTGAGCCCCTATTCTTCAGAGTGCCCTAAGCCTGCCTCATCTCATTTAGTCCTCATGCCCCACTAGAGTTAGGTCCTAGCACTGCTTCTATTTACAGATGAGGAACTGTGGTTCAGAGAGGGTAAGTAACTTGTCACAAAGCTGGCAAGATCACCAGACTGAATTTCTATTCAGGTCTATGTTTCTACATATCCTGACCTCTTTTGTGGATAAGTGTCTACCACTGAACACACACACACACACACACACACACACACACACACACACACACATGCTGCTAAATAAAGACAAACCTAGGTACCCGATTGTTTCCCTACTAACAAAGACTTTGGGCTCAGACTCCATTTGGAAGAATTTTTAAAGATCATTTTCAATAAATATACTTAACTTAAGTACATGTACTTAGCTTAAAAAGCCTAATTGTACTCAAGGTTTATAATAAAATCAGCAGTCCCCAGTTCTGCTCCCTCCCCAACCCCACCCAGATGTGGTTCTCAAGACAGCCCCTCCTCTCAACATTTCCAGCAATTTCTCCCAGTATTTGCCTCTGAATTTCAAATAACACACTAGCCTTGCTTTCTCATGATTTTTCAGACCATTATTTTTACTCAAGGTTTATAATAAAATCAGCAGTCCCCAGTTCTGCTCCCTCCCCAACCCCACCCAGATGTGGTTCTCAAGACAGCCCCTCCTCTCAACATTTCCAGCAATTTCTCCCAGTATTTGCCTCTGAATTTCAAATAACACACTAGCCTTGCTTTCTCATAATTTTTCAGACCATTATTTCTGACTTCCTATTATGGAAAATGGAGCTTCTCTTATACTATTTCTCTCCCCCTTGCTGTCCCACTAATTTCATTTTACTGTCCTCAGAGGATCTGGGGGAGCCTGAGCTAGACTATACCTATCTGAGGAGATGGGGGATGGAGTCCTTTATTTTTTTTTTTAATTTTTATTAATTTTTTTATTTGGCCATACCAGGCCAGGTCTTAGCTACAGCACATCGGGTCTTCACTGTGTCATGTGGGACCTCTCATTGCAGTGCCCAGACCATCTAGCTGTGCGTGGGCTTAGTTTCTCTGTACCATGTGGGATGTTAATTACATGACCAGGGATGGCACCTACCCCTGCACTGCTAGGCAGATTCTTAACCACTGGACCACCAGGGAAGTCCAGGGAATGGAGCCTTGACCTTCAGTTAAATGCAGCAGGTTTAATGCAAACGTCTATCTTTACTCCCTCCCAGAACTTCAGTATAAACCACATCCCATAACGATGGTTTGAGGAAGGGAGGGCAGACAGCCTGGAGCAGAGAAGACTTAGACACATAACCTCTCTCCTGGAGACTCTGAGGGACAGGGAGAGCACACACACTGGGTGGCCTCCAAGGGGGGTCCAGAGTAATAAGGAAGCTTGTTCTGGTGCCGAGCAGGAGAAGGAGCAGGTGAGGACCCCAGGGGGTGCAGGCATGTCAGCCCGTGACCTTGGTTCAAGGTGATGCTATCCAAAACACCCTCAGATGAGTGGAGAATGCAAGTGCCAAGTCTTTCCGGATAAAGACACCTTCTTCCCAGGACTGGGACCTGCCCCACGGGTTATGGAAGGGTGGTGGCCATTGTGGAAGAGCGCCAGGCACACCAGGATGAAAGACAGCTGGAGGAGAACCAGCAGAAGTGACCCCCTCAGCTTTGGGGTTCGGAGAGGATTTGATGGATAATAAATCTAATAAATCAGCTAAGCTCATCTCATTTTGAGAAATAAACCTCAAGATAGAAAGGTCCTGCAAAGGACAGGAAACCATTAAAGAAAATGACACAGCCAACTTGCAAAAGAACCAAACAGAACGAGCAGAAATAAAGAAGTGTCCTAACGAGAAGCGAAAATACAACAGACGCGTTTGAAGACACTTGACCTCTTCAGGAAAAGGAGACACGTGGCCACACAGCAGGGGCATGCTGACAATGTATGCAGCGCCCTGCTGAACCCCCTGCTCTCCAGGAAGAAACCCTGATCTGAAGCTGCATCATTTGCCGATTTCCATGGTGTAAATACTCTCGCCGTGGCCTGTTTCATGTACCAAAGGGTTAACACCCGGCTGGCAGAATTCCCGATGAGCCGGAAAGAGCTGACTCAGGCACACAACTGGCCTGGAGACATGGGAGGATGTCAGAACCGCAACTAGAGGGGCACAGATTTCAGCCCAACTACCTGGGACCAGGGAAGAGCCGTCCTTGGGGAACTTTAAAGACAAGACTCTTAAAACATGTCGAGAATTCACCTGATAACTTTGCCATTTCCTTCTCCAGTTTATAACAAGTATGCTTCCACAAAACCAAGAGAGGCCCAAAGGAAGCCAGGTGGGGTGTATAAAAGCCTCAGCACTTAAGACTCAAGAGACATAAACACTTTACATCCAAAGAAATGAATGTGTAATGGTGGAATTATGAATAGAGATATGAATAGCTTCGGGACTAGACAATGGCCCCTGACACCTCACTGTAGGAGAGGCTCATGGCACAGGCACTAAGCTTGGGGGGAGGAGTGAGATGGAGGCTGAAGACAACCTAACTCCCCACTAGAGTTAGGTCCTAGCACTGCTTCTATTTACAGATGAGGAACTGTGGTTCAGAGAGGTTAAGTAACTTGTCACAAAGCTGGCAAGTTCACCAGACTGAATTTCTATTCAGGTCTATGTTTCTACATATCCTGACCTCTTTTGTGGATAAATATCTACCACTGAACACACACACACACACACTCATACACATACAAATGCTGCTAAATAAAGACAAACCTAGGTCCGTAATTGTTTCCCTCCTAACAAAGACTTTGGGCTCAGACTCCATTTGGGAGAATTTTTAAAGATCATTTTCAATAAATACACTTAGCTTAAGTACATGTACTTAGCTTAAGTACATGTACTTAGCTTAAAAAGCCTAATTGTATTCAAGGTTTATAATAAAACCAGCAGTCCCCAGTTCTGCTCCTCCCCAACCCCACCCAGATGTGGTTCTCAAGACAGCTCCTCCTCTCAACATTTCCAGCAATTTCTTCCAGTATTTGCCTCTGAATTTCAAATAACACGTTAGCTCTGCTTTCTTATGATTTTTTCAGACCATTATTACTGACTTCCTATTATGGAAAATGGAGCTTCTCTTATACTATTTCTCTCCCCCTTGCTGTCCCACTAATTTCATTTTACTGTCCTCAGAGGATCTTGGGGAGCCTGAGCTAGACTAGACCTCTCTGAGGGGATGGGGGATGGAGTCCTTTATTTTTTTTAATTTTTATTAATTTATATATTTGGCCATACCAGGTCTTAGCTGCAGCACATCGGGTCTTCACTGTGTCATGTGGGACCTCTCATTGCAGTGCCCGGACCATCTAGCTGTGCGTGGGCTTAGTTTCTCTGTACCATGTGGGATGTTAGTTACATGACAAGGGATGGCACCTGCCCGTGCACTGCTGGGCAGATTCTTAACCACTGGACCACCAGGGAAGTCCAGGGAATGGAGCCTTGACCTTCAGTTAAATGCAGCAGGTTTAATGCAAACGTCTATCTTTACTCCCTCCCAGAACTCCAGTATAAACCACATCCCATAACGATGGTTTGAGGAAGGGAGGGCAGACAGCCTGGAGCAGAGAAGACTTAGACACATAACCTCTCTCCTGGAGACTCTGAGGGACAGGGAGAGCACACACACTGGGTGGCCTCCAAGGGGTGTCCAGAGTAATAAGGAAGCTACAGAGAGACAGATTTCAGCTTCATAAGGAGTCATCCAAGAACACAATGGATGGCCTGTGAAGGGGGGCACATCCCCCCAATGGCAGTGGACAAGCTAGTGCTGTCTGGAGAAGAAAAGGAAATCCTGCTTAGGAGGGAGTTGAATACATGACTTATAAAGTCTCTGCAAATTCTGTAACCCAGCAACTTGCTGCCTTTTGTAACAGCTTGCAATCAGAATCCAGTAGTGCTTTGCAATCACTCTTGAGTTAATAACCAGAGCTGCCCAAGAGTCACACCCACCTGCTATTTCTTTTTAGGACACTAAAATAACCATCTTAACAGTCTGATGAGCAATCAGTTCCACTGACTTTTGCCTTGTAAAAGAAGGCTCGAGATGATTCACAGAGCAATCATGACATGGCAGACAGGACACAACTCTCAGTCCCATGGACTTTAAATCCTCCAAAGACAGCGAAGTGCTGGATGGGGCAACTTGGGGATCTGGCCATGTTCTTTGGGCCTCCTGGCTCTGCAGCAAGAATCTCAAAGGGGAAACTTGAAGAAATGCTCCCCCCACCCACACCTCCACAAATCCCACCTTCCCATTCTTGCCTTGTTTTAAAGAGAAACAGGGCAGAATGTGAGTGTGGGCAAAACAGAGCTCCCCCTGGACAACGGCCCCTGGAGGAACTGGTCTGGTCCTGGGGCTCTGTCCCTGGTTCTGTCCCCAACTTGGCCCTTACCCAGAGACACGGCTCTTCTCTGACCTCTGTACTTTCNCACCTCCACAAATCCCTCCTTCCCATTCTTGCCTTGTTTTAAAGAGAAACAGGGCAGAATGTGAGTGTGGGCAAAACAAAGCTCCCCCTGGACAACGGCCCCTGGAGGAACTGGTCTGGGCCTGGGGCTCTGTCCCTGGTTCTGTCCCCAACTTGGCCCTTACCCAGAGACACGGCTCTTCTCTGACCTCTGTACTTTCCAACCAGCACAGACTTTCATTCATTCTCGTGCCATGACTGGCAGTGTGGTGTAACTGGACTAAGAGTGAGGGGAGGGCTGTGGCCAGGGCGTACGAGCCGCCTCGCTTGGCCTCCTTTCAGGAGGCACTGGGTCACCGCAGTTACAACTGAACTTTTGGAGTAAGATTGCTGCTGCTGCTGCTGCTGAGTCGCTTCAGTCATGTCAGACTCTGTGCGACCCCATAGCCAGCAGCCCACCAGGCTCCCCCGTCCCTGGGATTCTCCAGGCGAGAACACTGGAGTGGGCTGCCATTGCCTTCTCCTGGGTCAATTCCAGCACTGCCACTGACTAGCTGTGTGACCGTAGACAAGTTTCCCACACTCCCTGAGCCTGTGTCCTCACTTTTAAATTGAGGGTGCTGGGGTGCTGGGAAGAGTGAAGGGGAAGACCAATACCTACCTCACTGGGTGTTTTCAGCATTAAATTAGCTCATTTCATGAAGTGCTTAGAAGAGTGCCCGACTCATGGTGGTATTATTTTCAGCAGCAGATACTGATGATGAAAAGGAGACAGCAATCCTCATTCGGTTGACTTTACAGGAATGAACAAAATAAACTCTTGGAAAATGAAACTCTGAAGTTATATATAAGCGAGAAATCTGATGTGTGGTGCATTGACTCTCACAAATATTAGGAGACTGTAAGAGGCTAACATTTCCACTCTACTTGCTAAATAAACATTGTGGCTATGATACAAGAAACCACGCAGCAAAGTCTGTAGAACTTTTTATCGAGATAGGAAACTAACTTTCCTTTATAATTTAATTTAGCAAAGCCAATATTTGAAGATACGAGTTTTAAGAGTACCAATTTAACACTTTAAGAAAAACACACCCAGGCCAAATTTAGAACACTGATTACTATATAGAATGAAAAGTACTGACAAAGAAAATGCTGTCCCTAACTTGCTATGTGATCTCATGCAAAGCCCTTCCCTCATGGCCCTCGTTCCCTACTCCATCAGCTACACTGGGCAGAGAATGATCTCTGGGTGCCATCCAGGTCTGCATCTCATGGACGCGAGATAGGAGGATTTTTTTAGACCTAAAGACATGTCCACAACTAAGGCATTGTATTTCCTGAGCTGACACCCCCATCTAGTGAGCATGTGAGAACAGACACCAGTCACCAGCCAACCAGGACCTTCTTATTCTCTCTTGAATAACTTGCTACTCAAAATTTGACCCACAGACCAACAGCACTGGCATCATCTGGGTGCTTGTGAGAAATGCAGTATCTCAAGGTCCATCCCAGACCTACTCAATCTGAATCTACCTTTTGACAAGATGCCAAGGGATTCCCAGAAACATGAAATTTTGAAAAGCACTGCTTTAATAGGAGGAGAAAAGGGAAGCTAGTCAGGACAGGAAATTTAACTTTAATATACATTCAGAATTGACCCATATACATAAAACAAATCCTTCCCAACTGACACTTAAGAAGACTATCATGCAATGAAGGTTTAGGTTCTTGGGAATTTTTACAAGTTTTCAAAAACAAACCTCCTGGAATGGTAAGTAGGCATCTGATATGGGCATCCCTGAACCAGAGTTTCAAACACACTTGCACTGTCTACATTGTTATTAATGGAATAATCATACTGATGAGTCTTTGCTTCCAGAAATTCAAAATTCAAAACTCAGCCATTCTGAGCTCCCAGAGGCCATCTCAGGTCCTAACCACATGGCCCATCAGGCATGACAGCTGATTTCTTCAAAGCCAGCAGGACAATCTCTCAGCAGGTGACCTCTAGAAGCTGAGGTTCTCAGTCCTACAACCTCGAGGACTTGAATTCTGCCAACAAACTGTGTTGGGAAGAAGAGCCCCAGTCCTGGCTGAGACAGCAGCCCTGGTCAACACTTTTGATTTCATCCAGTTAGACCCAGAGCAGAGAACTCAGCTAAGCCATGCCCAGACTATAACCTACAGGAACAGGGAGACAATAAATTATGCTGTTTTAAGCCACTCTGCTTGTGGCAATCCATTACATAGCAATAGAAAACTAACACAGATTTTGGTTCCTGGAAGTGAGATGTACTATAACAAACACCTAAAATATAGGAGCAGCTTTAGAACAGGGCAGTAGGAGGAAGCTGGAGGAATTCTGCAGGACAGGATACAGAAAGCTTAAATTACTTTGATCAGACTGTTAGTAGAAATATAAACGTTGAGGACATTGCTGCTGAAGGTTATGAAGGAAGTGAGAAACATGTTACTAGAAAGTGGGGAACGAGCCTTATCATATAGTGGCAGAAAGTTTAGCAGATTGTCTCTGGCAGTTATGAAGAATTTTTGAGATGAACCTGATTAGATAGCTAAGGGAACCTAGTTCTGTAGCTAAGGAGATCTCCAGGAAGCACTGAAGATGCTGCCTGGTTTCTTCCTGCTGCTTATGGGAAAGTGCAAGAGGAGAGAGAGAGAGGGAGGGGAAGTCATAACACAAAAATGAAGCAGGACTGAATTATTTAGGAAAAATTTCAGCCTCTCCAGTTGGCAAAAGATGCTAAAAGTCAGAATGGCTGCTGAAAATGTGGCACAGAGAAAAGGCTGAGTATGTGACTGTATAATCTTTCGTTAAGACCTCAGACAGATCAAAAGGTCACAGTCACACAAAGGACCTTTTTAAGAGATTAAGAGCGTGTGCACGTCATGGATCTTCTCGACTAAACCAGGGACATCCAGGAAGCCTAAGGTCATTATTGCTCAGCCATCTAAATAGGAGGCCAAGAGAAAAAGGGGATTTATTTGAAACGATCTGTGGATGTGGCTTCTGTCAATTGAAGTGAAAAGCAGTGATTCCAGGCAAGACTCACCAAGTTCTTGGGGATTATCTCAGCAGAAATACTGCCAGCTTGGACCAAACGGAACAGAGGAAAAGAAGAAAATAGAAAGAGATGGCTGGACACCCAAAATTCTACTGGCAAGAAACAGGCTCAGAAAACTACTCCACTGCAGATGTGTTACTTGTCATAAAACAGGAAGGATGACAAGAAGGTGGAACCACATCCCCAGAAGAAAGAGCCAAGAGGCCCCAAGGATTATTCCCAGGTCTTGAAACTGAATCAAGAAAAGTCAAACACTTACCTGATTTCAAAACCATTATGGACCTGTGTTTCCTTTTGACTTTCATTTCCTCTTTTTTTGAGCCAGAATCCTATTCCTTCCTACCACTGTCTGTCGGGAGTGTTGGGGTGGATGAATGGCCTCTTCAGTGTAACAAGTCCACAGATGGAGAGCAATTGTGTCCCAGCAGCTGCATACGCAGAAATGATACCCAGGAGCCACACCAGGACCTGAACCTGATTTAGACTTTAGACTTTTTTCTGATGAGATTTAGATTTAGATGATAGAAATATGGACTTTGAACTCATACTGTAATAAGATGAGACTCCTGGAAACCTTGGGAGGGAATGAATGTATTTTGCATGTAGAAGGGATGTGAATTATTGGGGACAACGTGAACTGCTAAAACTGTATGGTAACACATTGAATGTTTTAAGTTGCTAAGTTACAAAGGCATCCAAGCAACTATTAAAAGTATATTCAAATAATTTAAAAAACTAAAATCAAAGAACTAAAGGAAAACATGCTAACAGTAAGTCAATATTTAGGAAATCTCAACACAGTAACAGACACTACCAAAAAGAACCAAATGGATATTCAGATTTGAAAAATAATTGAAATAAAATAACTACATAAGCTCAAGAGCAGTTTTGAGTTGGCAGAAGAAATCAATGAATTTAAAGACAAAAATTACCCAATTTGAAGAACAGACGGGCAGAAAAAATGTTTGAAGAAATAATGGCTAAAAACTCCCCAAATTTATTTTTTAAAACATTAAATTACGTTCCAAGCTCAACGAACTCTAAGTACAATAAATACAAGCCACATTTAGACATATCTTAAACTGCTGAAAGACAGAGAAAATCTTAAAAGTAGCAAGAGAAAAATGACTCATCACATACAGATAGCAAAATGATTAATGGATGATCTCTCATCCAAAACAGTGGTGACATTATAGTGGTGTAATCCCAAATTCACAGCGCTGAAAGAAAAAAACCTGTCGGCTAGCATTCTACATCCAGGTAAACTATCTTTCAAAAATTGAAATCAGAATAAAATCATTCCCAAATAAACAAAAACAGAGAATTTATTGTTAACATATCTATCCTAGATGAAATACCAAAGAGAGGCCTTATACTGAAAGAAAATTATACCAGAAGGTTACTCAGATTTATAGGAAGAAATGAAGAGCATGGAGTATGGCACATTATGTGGGTAAACATTCAAGACTGTGTGTATTTTGTACATATATATTTTTTCTTTTTTTTGTCTTACTAAAACAATAGGCCAACCACTCTGTTAATGAGTTTATAATAGCATAAGCTCCATAATAGCACAAGGGAGGAGACAGTAGCTATACTGCTACAAATTTGCTAAATTTTATGGGAATTAACATAATATTAAGAGTGAAGACGACTGCACTAAATCCAGGAAACATAATGTAATCCCTTAGGGCAAGCGCTAAAAATGCAACTTAAAAATATAGCTGAGAACTTAACAGAGGACATTGTTCTCCCTATTATGCAAATGAGGAGACGAGTGCTAGCAGGTGAAACAACCTACCCCCACTGGGGCTGGACCCCAGAATCCTGACGCCACACCCCAGGATTCGAGGCCAAGCCACACCTTCCAGTGGGCAGGCGGAGACCTACCCAGGCTGAGACTCCTCATCCAGTAGACAAGGCAACTATCCTAAAAATATTGAAAACTGATTTCCAGTCTGTGAAAATAGTTTTCTTGACACCCTGAATATTTTCATTAGTTCTTCCACCCTAAAAATTACCAAGTAGAAGCTGCTGGCGAGAGTAAGAGGGATGACTTCTCAAGCAAAGCTAATGACCATCAGTGCCCAGTGAACACACACAAAAATACCCGTGCAGCCTCCCCGCACTCATGATGAGTTTGACTTGCATTCATTTTCTGTCTGCCTGAACTGTCTTCCTATACCTTGGGAGGGGTTGACTCCCCTTCAGTGGAGCTCGGACGGACACTGCAGGAAGCGGGGGAGGGGGTGCAGGGCAAGACTTCTCACCTCCATTACAGGCTGAGAGGGCATCTCCCCTGTTTTATAAGTTACCCCAATGGAGGAGGGAAGCTTTGGCTCCACAGCATTATTACATTTACAGGAGAACTGAGCTGTGCTGGAAGGAGTTCATTCTGTATTCCTGCCTGCTGAGGAGCTCTTTAATCCTGTAAAGATAAAATAACTGAATTATTTAATACTTATTTTTTTAATAAACTCCTATTGATATTTATTGTGCTTCACATTTTATAAAGTGCATTTATGAAAATGGAAATTTAATGAACTCGTACTGCATGCCAGGGACTAAGCTAAGTCCTAACCTGTTCTATGTTATTGAGTCCTTCCAACTACTCCACAAGGTTGCTTTCATTATTCTCATTTCACAGATGAAGTGAAGTTCAGAGTGGTTTAAGATGCATCAGATTGATCCAAGTCAGGTCAACTGGATTTGTTCCTGGTTAACTGTTAAACTGGATCTCTCAGAGGGAAACATGTGAAAAAGAGCCTGAGACAAAAGTTGAAAGTTGATGCTTTTTCATCAGTTGAAGACCTGATTGCAAAAACAAAGATTAGCAATGCTCTTGCTTTTTTTTTTTTAAATCGCTCCTCTTGACTTCGTCAGGATGACAAGATCTCAGAATATCAATAGATCTGGAATTGTTCACAAATCATAATTATGAAGCGAAACCATAGCAGTTGCTGCAGCACAAAATCCAATATGGATTTCAATGACCAATTATTATTAATGAACAAATTTGAAAACTGAATTTCACAAAGAGCATTAAATTTCTCCCAGACACTAACGGGTGATAAAAATTAAAAATGATATAAACATGCTTTACAGTCATCCTGGTGGCTGCTAAAAGTAGCCATCCATACCGCGGTTAGGCATTGTCAGAAGCCCACTCTGTGTGGTAGAAGTACACATTAGCCCACTATGTCAAACTGTTCCCTTGAAATTTCAGCTTTGGTTAGTCCTCTTTGGCTAACATAAACTTGAACAGCAGTTTTGACTATGGCAGCAACACATAACCAAGGAGCATTCTTAGTTAAATAAATGTAGATTATCTCAAGGACCTGAGGGAATCAATATGTTCCCAGTGTCCACACACTTATACTGAGAAAAATCTAACCCAAAGTTTAAGGTATTGTCAGTTTATGCAAAGTACATTACATGAGTCTATTCTCCAAGCAGACGTTCATATCTGGGGATCCTTTCAAATATGAAAATAAAATATTTACCTTTTTGCTATGGGGAATAAAAAAACATGACAGTAGAAAATGCATCCTGATAGAAAAATAGTTAAAGATTTTAATTCTTTAAATACCAAAAGTTAACATTTTGTGACTACCCTTTGAAAACAGGGTATTTGGGAACAATTTTGTTTTCAAAATCAATATGAATTGTTATTCACATTTTTACTAAAACCAACATTCCTTTCACAAATCACAAAATGATTTCCTTATAAAAAGAAGAGCAGCCAAGTGTTTCGCGGGTCTGCCTCTGTGCTTAGCTAAGCGTCTGTTAAATACAGCCCAGGGGCTCCCCCATCGACTCTGATGGGCTCCGTCGCACGGTGACACTTCACACGATGTGTTCCCTGAAGAACCATTTCTGATGATCCGAGTTGGTACAGTCTCGTAAGAGTGGTACAAAACTGTCACTCAAGTCCTTCCTCTCAGCCTGAACACATTTCTTGGACTGTACATGAAATAGAGAACCATCCTACAAAAGATAATAGACATTGTGCGTTCAAGAGAATTACAAGCAATTCCTGAGAAAGTACCTTTTCCTTAAAATGTGTTAAGTGCTCAGGGTGATTTTTATCATTTCAGAAATACTTATTGAGCAGTAAGTGTCTGCAGGTATGAAGGCAGCCCACGACCATCTGTGCACACAGAAGAGGCGTGAGGAGGCGTGTGTCACGCTTGCCTGTCCCGGGAGCTCTTCAGGGGACTCTACCATCAGGGCCGATGGTGCCACCTGCTGGCTGTTCTGGGATCAGTCAGACCCTATATCTCCTCCCTCTTCTTCTTTGCAACCCTGTGCACTGTAGCCCACCAGGCTCCTCTGTCGACGGGATTTCCCAGGCCAAAATACTGGAGTGGGCTGCCATCTCCTACTCCAGGGGATCTTCTCAACCCAGAGACTGAATCCGTGTCTCTTGCATCTCCTGAACTGACAGGTGGATTCTTTATTGCTGCGCCACCTGGATCAGGACTCTATCTCAGCCTTACTGATGTTCTTTTCCTTCAGAGTGATCAGGTCCAAAGGTCCTTTATTAATCTCTTCCGCTTCTCTTAGGTCTCTGGAGGCCTCTTTCTCCTGTATTTAAGTGGAGAATGAGGGAACTTGGCTTTAGTCCCAGCTCAGCCACAGACCAGCTGGGCGAGGAGACAGGTCACCAGAGAGGAAGTAGGGCCTGCAAACTATGCCAATTTCCAAACCCCAAAGGACAATGACCCTCTCTAAGTCCTCTCCATCTCTTCTTTTCCCCAACTGTTGCTGAGCTAACTTTCCAAGTCTCTCCCCAGTTTCTGGAGTTTATCTTTCCCTCTATCTCTCTCTGTTGTAAGCTCAATAACATTAATCTGGAAAGCCCTTAAAAGTGTTCATAAGTTGCCTTCAGAATGATGTGAAAGTAAACAAATAAGGCATCCTTCCTCATACCCCTCTAAAGAAACTTTCTTAAATGTTCACTGAAATTTAAGGTTTTTAAGATAAAATTTTAATGGCATTTCAAACCAATTTCATGATTTCTACCTTGCATTGCTCTTCTTTGAGGTCTTACAATGGCTTCCCGTTGGAAGAAAGAAGGGAACAGCAAAACTTTTTGGGTTTACAGAAATATTTTCCCTATTATTTTTTGTATCACATAGCACTACAGTGCCTGGCTTTTCCAGGAAACCTGAGAATTTCACTGTTGATCATAACACTTTCTACAACAAAACATATTCTAACTTCTAATTATACTTAGAATTAATTCATTTATAAGTAGTACAGATGGATCTTTCCATCCCTGGGGCCAGGCTGGGAATGAAAGCTCTTCATGGAGATAAAAGTGAACTAATTCTTTCTTTTGAATTATTTTCTTCAGATTTATGTCCTCGAGTGCTTTTTAGTGAGTCACTAGATATGACTGATGGATGAGTCCCACCGTGAGCTTCTTACAAATGTGCAAGAGGTAGTGCCTCTCAGACCTGAAGTAACACCCAGTTCCAAATCAGCAGTGACTCTTCTGATGGAGAAGCAACTCCATCAGAGAGGTTTTCTTGGTTATTGCGCCACAAGTTAACAACGTAGAGCTTTACAGCTTGCAAAGACTCTTTCTGGCCTCACATCTATTCACTAGAGGTAGATAAGGCTTCAATTATTATCCCCACTTTAGAGCTGGGAAAGATGAGCCTTAGACAACAGAAGTGGCTTAAACTTGGGTCTAATCTCATGTCCTTACACTTGGTGGTCTGTTTCATTCATCTGAACCCCTGAACCCCAAGTAATCTCCGAATGCGCGGGGGACAGTGCCTCTTCCTATTCCAGTCAGCCACAGCTCAAGGTGTAAGGGGGACAGGAAAACTGACAGGGAGTGGACAGGGAGGAAAGAAGGGAAGTGGTACCGGTGCTGGATGCCATGGGTCCCCTGGGGTTCACTGTGAAGTGCCTGGTCTCCTGTAGGGGCCGCATCCCTGAGATTTACTAGGGACTCACTTTACCTCCACAACCCCTTCTGCAGTCCACAGGATGGGGAGCCACAGAAGGAAGGCGTGAGATGGGTCGCCTACCTCCTGAAGGATGAAGTTCTGGTCCTCTGGGGTGGTGTTCTCACACAGGTGCATGATGAGGACGTCTGTTCCCTCCACCACTGCCACGCAGCCTTCTGGCTGGTGGGTGTTGTAGCGTATTTCATTCTGGGATGTGTATTCAAAAAACTAGAAATGGAGTAGCCAACATGCACCAGTTAGCCTCTGATGTGCAAAGAGGGCAATCTTTAGAGAGAGGAAGGAGAACCTGGGGTTACTGGGGCCTGGGTGCTGGGGTCCTCACACCAGCCTGTGTCCCCGGAGCAGCCTGTACACCTCTGGAGAGGTGTGTAGCCAATGTGAATGGAGGGGCCCTTCTCGTTTGCAAGAGCATGAGGTGGGGGATGGCCCGGGTCACCAAACACCTGCTGTGCCTAACCCCGGGCTGGGTGCAGAATGGCAGCAAAGAATATAGACTGGTTCCAGCCCTTGAGGGCTCTCTGTGCCCTTGACCAGCCACTTCCCCTCCTTTTCTTCAGTCCTTTCCTCCTCCTTCCCCTGAAATAAAATGGATGCAACCATGCCTTGGAGACCGCAAAGTGCTGTACACAGCAGACAAAGGACGGCTAATGGGAGGACTTGCTTTTCAGAGCAATGGTTTTCTTACCCTAGGTGCCTAGGGAAAATGCTGATTCAGGGTCCTGGTCCCAAAGAGGAAATGAGGGTTTCTTCTGTCTGAGATGGGGCCGAGGAAGCTGCACTTTCACACTTCTAACAAGACACGCAGCTGCCCATCTGCCCCACTCCACCCCCTTGCTTCCAGGAGATTCTGACACAGGTGACAGGTTCCCAAGGCACATGGAGTAGTGCTTCTCAAACGAATCTCCCTTGAAAACCAGTCAAGACTAGAGGTGGGTTGGGGAGGGATGGGATGGGTCTGGGAATCTGCATTTCTAAGCTCTCAGGTGATGCTGACGGTACCACCTTTGAGGAGTGCTGCTCTAAAAGGGGTTGAAGAACCTGAAAAATTTAAGGCTGTAGAGGTCTGAATTATGAAAAATTACTGTTAAAAAAAAAAGAAAGAAGGTTTACTGTTGACCATATGGGACCTAATATTCAAACGGAATCAGAGTGACTCCAGGTTAGAGGAAAATCTGAATGCCCACCCTTCGTCTCCAGTATCTCACACTTTACTTAGGACAGCAGGCTTTGAATGTCTAGAACCAATGCTTTGCTCTCTCCTGCATCCTCCCTGATCCCACCCTGGCAGTGTGCCTGCCAGGCCAGGGTCCTGCTCTGGTTCTCAGACCTTCCAGGTCTTGCTCCCCTGCCCAGACTGCAGTTCAGCACTTAACCCAGACATATTCACCTGGGTCCTGACTGAGGAAATTGCCCTAAAAATTGTTTTGCAATGTGGCACTACATATCAAATCCTATAATTCCATGTAAGATTTAATTCTGAATAAGTCATCTGAAATGCAGATCTGCTTTCCTTCATTTTTTCTTTCTGACCAAAGATGTTAGCAGCAGGGTTATTTATAATCACAAAAACAGGGAGGAAGGAATTGGTTACCTCAACAGTAATTAATACAGTCACACAAAGGACTAGCAAGAGGCTGTTATGGATGATGTTCTCAAAGGATGTCTAACAACACATGAAAAGTATGATTAAGTAATGGACACGACAGACTATAAAACATGTAGATATTACAACAACCATTTAAAATACATAATCCCAAGGTCATGCATTAAAAAAGATGGGAAGTAAATATTTCTTAATTATAATGGTGGTCATTCTAGGTCTTGTCATTTACTACTTGCTTCTAATTTTTATATTTCCTAAATGTTCTATGATGAGTACATATTACCTTTATAACAAGATATCACATATTAAATGTTTTTAAAACCACACAGATTTCCCCTCATCTCCCTCTTTAAAGGCCCACACCGAGGATCCCTTGAGCACAGGGCCTCCCGCTGTCCATTGTCCTTCAGCCTGAGAAGGTCAAGCTGTTAAAGCAGCAGCCCCTACCTGGTTCTGACCCATCCCATGACAGCGGTACAGAATGACCTGGTGTCCTGTGATCTCGTGCTCGTTGGGAGGGTTATAGTCAAAGCAGTAATCTTTCAGTCCTTTGTTCTGGAGCTAAGCAAAACATAAAGGTGGCATTTGGTCCAGGTTTATACACAACAGATTCCACCCAGGGCTGTGAAGGCAGGTAAATGGAGTGAGAGCAGTGGCTGCCTTAAGAACCAGTCTCAGAGCTAAAAGCCCCTTCCATTTCTAGTTTTAAACCTCTTTCCTGTTCTATACCATAGGCAGGAATCATAACCCCCATTTTTTAAAATTAACTTTTACTGGAGTATAGTTAATTTACACTGCTGTGTTAGTTTCTGCTGCACAGCAAAGTGAATCAATTATACATATACATATATTCAGTCTTTCTTAGTTTCTATTCCCTTATAGGTCATTACAGAGTACTGAGTAGAGTCCCCTGTGCTATACTGTAGGTTCTTATTAGTTATCTATTTTATATCTATATAATAGTATGTATATGTCAATCCCAATCTCCCAATTTATCCTTTACCCTGCTCTCCCTACTTGTAACCATAAGTTTGTTTTCTACATCCGCGACACTATTTCTGTTTTGTAAATAGGTTCATTTATATCATTTTTTTTTAGATTCCATATCTAAGTGATATCATATGATTCATAAACATTTTAGGAAGATAAATTTGAGGAGCAGAGAGATTAACTCTTTATGGCCTGAGAGCTCACACTGCTTCATGTCTCATTCAGTCAGTTCAGTTCAGTCGCTTAGTCGTGTCCGACTCTTTGTGACCCAATGAATCACAGCAGGCCATGCCTCTCTGTCCATCTCCATCTCCCGGAGTTCATTCAAACTCACGTCCATCGAGTCGGTGATGCCATCCAGCCATCTCATCCTCTGTCATCCATTTTTGCGTTCTGTGATTCATTGGGTCGCAGAGTCGGACAGGACTGAGTGATTGAACTGAAATCATTTTTTTTAGATTCCATATCTAAGTGATATCATATGATTCATAAACATTTTAGGAAGATAAATTTGAGGAGCAGAGAGATGAACTCTTTATGGCCTGAGAGCTCACACTGCTTCACGTCTCATTAGTGCAGCCTTATTGCTTTACTAGTCCAACATAGCTGGGTTGTCACCTCACATATGTACCAAGTGTGTGCTCAGTCCTGACCGACTCTTGTGACCCTAAGGACTGGGCCCACCAGTCTCCTCTGCCCATGGAATTTTACAGGCAAGAATACTGGAGTGGAATTCCTACTTCCTGATCCAGGGCTTGAACTGCATTTCTTGGGTCTCCTGCACTGGCAGGTGGGTTCTTTACCACTAAAACCACCTTGGAAGCCCTGTGTACCAAGGAGTTCCTGATATTACATTATCTTCAAAGGATACCCCAGTTAAGAGACCTGGCTCTTCTCAGAAGTCCACCACTGTAGAGTACAAGGACAGTATAATACAGAGCCAATAGTTTGCACACAGGTCATACAACACATAAGTGGAAACACCTGAGCCTTGAATCCAGGACCTCAGACTCCAAGTCCAGTGCTCTATCGCTCAGTATTCTCTAATCTAAGGTCATCTCTAAGGTACTTTTGGATCTAAATCCCTTTAATTATTCTAAGAACAAAAAGCCCTGGAAGGTTCCATGTTCCAACCTCCCTTCCAGGAGCCTCTAGAAAGAGACTCAGTTCAGTTCACTCACTCAGTCGTATCTGACTCTTTGCAACCCCACGGACTGCAGCATGCCAGGACTCCCCGTCCATCACCAACTCCTGGAGTTTACTCAAACTCATGTCCATTGAGTCGGTGATGCCATCCAAACATCTCATCCTCTGTCATCCCCTTCTCCTCCCACCTTCAATTTTTCCTAGCATCAAGTACCTTCCAAATCCCTTTCTGGAGAGTTTAAGGAACCTTCCCTGGTGGCTCAGTTGGTAAAGAATCTGCCTGCAATGCAGAAGACCCAGGTTCCATCCCTGGGTCAGGAAGATCCCCTGGAGAGGGAAATGGCAACCCACTCCAGTATTCTTGCCTGTAGAATCCCATGGACAGAAGAGCCTAGTGGGCTACAGTCCATGAGATTGCAAAGAGTGGACATGACTGACTGACTAACACTTTCACTTTCAAAGAACCTTCACTGGCTTCTGAACTTCACTCTGGCCCTGGCCCTTGTCCACCTTTGTCTAGCTTGGTTCTGGGAATAAGACTCAGCCATATAGAAAGAAGGAATCCATAATCCACTGGCTCATAAAACAGAGACCTCTATGTTCTTGAGGTCCCTTAACTTTGTGAAGGAACCTGGGAACAGGATAGGTGAATAATCAGGGCATCTTAGGTTTAGAAGAACTCAAATATTATGAAGCCAAGTTGGCACTCTTGACCACCAAAGGACCTCAACCTCAGGTGAGTTCCCTACATTCAAAAGAGTCTGGAAAGAAAGAAAAGGAGAAAAAAAAAAAAACTAAAGAAGAAAAGGGAGAAACCCCTAAAGATTAAAACTTAGATTAATTAAGCTAACTCTATCAAGTTGGTGATAGACTTAAAGAATGATTTTGAATGACTTTAGAGCATAGTGTGTTTGACTACACCTTCTTAGTGAAATATATTCTATAAATAAATAGAGCTGCAAAGGAATCTTTAACTTTATTCAGGGTCACACTGTCAGTGGGAGGGTGGAGCAGAGGAAAGGGAAAGCAGAAGAGGCAACATCTTCTTGGTAAATGCAGAATCTCAGGGACAGAGTTCATTGTATCACTCTCTCTCTCTCTGCATTTCTGTATGTTTGAACATTTTTATAATGAAAACTGAAAATACCCTGCTTTGCAGTTATCAAAACTTGCAGAATGGAACACTAGCTCTTCTGATGAACACCAGAGAGCAGAGGAGGCCTCCCTAAGTTGGTAGAGTTCCAAGCAAAAGCCAAGGTGCTGGACACTTGAGTTGACCTCATCCCACCAATATTTCTTCTAGGTTTTTTGAAATAACAGAAGTGACTCCTCTTCCTTACTATGGCTTTTGTGGATCCCTGAGTTGGGAATTAGTAACTGGTCCAGTTATTGAGATTTGAAGTCATGTGATAAGGAGTTAGTTAAAAAAAAGACTTGGAAACACCAACTAATCCTCAGTTTCCATCTGTAAAACAGGAGGCTGTACTCACCAACTGTGAGATGCTTCCAGTGCTGACATTCTGGACCTGAGGCCCAGACACTCAAGGGGAGAAAGGACACTTGATGAGAAGGGGGAGGCATATGAGAGAAGTCAATGGTCCCCACAAAGGGGTCTTTTTTTTGCAGGGTTGGTCACTCAGGAGGCCAGGTCATTCCTGGAGGCCAGAAGCACATTGCCCAGCACAGGCCCATCTCGCTCACCATCCCAAAGAAGCCAGGCCTGTCCTCGGGCACGTGCAGCTCTGGATACACGGTATTCAAGAACCACTTGAAGTCCTTACACCCAAGTCTTTCACGGAGCTGTCTCCTCTCTGTCACGTCCCCAAAGGGCTCCTGAGAAAAGGACAAAATGGTGAGCCCTTGCAAGCCACAGCGTTTCCTATTAAAGCCTTTCATTCACCCAGTAAGCCTTTATTGAGCACCTATTGTGTGCGGAGCCTGCACAGAACAGAGAGGATAAGAAACAGTCTCAGACATAGTGGTAGCACCCCAGCAGGAGATACTGTTGCTCAAACAATGACATCCCCGGGTGCTCGTGCTGCAGGGAGCTGTGGCCAGGTGCAGGAAGGAAGGACACCAAGCCCCTGCTGATGGGTCAGGAGCTGAATCCAGGGGCTGCACCGGCATCCCTGGCCCCCTGTGGTCACAGACCAGCGGCATGCCAGTAGCACATGTATGTCATGGTGTTCTGATAGTTTTACCACTGATACCTGGACACTCACTTCTAAACAAAGCTAAGTATTCTAGAGGTAATTATGAATGAAAACTTTCTTATGTGCCCCTTCTATTCAAGTCTAAATATATTCTTCCAATAGTAAGAGCAAAATGCTACAATGATAAATACTTGTTTTATGGATGAAACCAATGATTACAAATTTTTGAATAATCAAATAAAGCAAGCATCTATTTAGCACAGCAAATGTACAATCATGAGAGCAATGTTGAGTGCAGAGATAAGACTGTCCCTGTGTTATGCTGTTAAATGATTAAAATTTGACAAGTTAAAATATTTAACAAAATGATACTGCTGCTGCTAAGTCGCTTCAGTCGTGTCCGACTCTGTGCGACCCCATAGACGGCAGCCCACCAGGCTCCCCCGTCCCTGGGATTCTCCAGACAAGAACACTGGAGTGGGTTGCCATTTCCTTCTCCAATGCATGCAAGTAAAAAGTGAAAGTGAAGTCGCTCAGTCGTGTCCGACTCTTAGCGACCCCATGGACTGCAGCCTACCAGGCTCCCCTGTCCATGGGATTTTCCAGGCAAGAGTACTGGAGTGGGGTGCCATTGCCTTCTCCAAACAAAATGATAACAATAAGGAAAAAGTCTGAATAAAATTTCAGGTTTCTCCTTGTTTTCCAGAAGTTCATTTTTCAATGAGAGTCATTGTGACCTCATCTTCAACCAAATATCCATTTCAACACTCTGCCACTGGGCATTCAGACAAAAGGTGCACGAGTGCCCCTCTTTCTAACATATTATTCTTTGGGAACCCTCAGAAAGAGGGATTGATCTGTGGGTTTTAGAATGGGTGGGGGAAAAGCGGATATTTCTACCCCGCAGCCTTGGGCAAGACAGAGGAAGCAGTGACCCTGTAGCCCAGAGGCAGAGAAAGGCCACAGTGGAGGTCAAGGTGAGTGTCCACAGGGCTCCGCAGAGCAGAGAGAGTGCCACTAGAGTGGATCCAGTTCTTCCCACATCTGCTACAAGCCCTTGGGCAAGTTCCTTAAATCACTCTCTCTCTGAACTTCAGTTTTCTCATCTACAAAATGAAAATCTCCAAGTTACTCTGAAGGACTGCTGTAAAGATTCACAAGAAGAAATTTCAAGTGGCCAGGAAAGAGGCCTTGGAGCCAACCTTTTTGTCTTGCCACGTGGCCCCTTAGTTACATGAAGACAGGTCAGTGGGAGCCCCGTCCTGGCATGTGCGGAGGGTGGCCTGTTAGTGGCAGTGAGGCTCTCTGGTAAAATGTTATTTTTAACACTAAAATCAATACTTGTGGTGTCTTCACACTTTCATGGTCATTCTCAGACATGAGGGTCCCCCAGCGTGAACATTCCCAGTTAAGGTTATACCTCAGCTCTCGTCCTGAAAGCAGGTGTCCTGTTTACTACTTAGCACCATGGTTTTCAGACTGTTCTGTACTGTGTTGGTGATTTCACTGTTTAAAATGGCCCCCAAGAGTAGTTAGTGCTATCCAGTGTTCCTAGTGCAAGAAGGCTGTGATGTGTTGGAGGGAGAAAAGAGATGTGTCGGATGAGATTCACCTGAGTGTGAGCTCAATGCACCCAATCAACAGTATACATCAAATAGATTATTTAAACAGAAGCACACATAAAACCAAGTCATGTGTTGATCAGTTGATAAAAATGTCTACCTGCAAGAGGTCTGCAGTAACCTAATCCTGTATTTCCCCAATGATCAATGGCTAAGTAGTCAGTCCCAAATTCAGTGATTGTGGTTCAGTGACTGTATGGAGCATTAATTATGGTAAGGAGTGAGAATCAACTGTCTGTTGTTTATTATAAGTGAAGGAATACAGTTTTCCTCTTGGGTTGTGAGTACCCAATTTCCTCTCTATTTCTGGAACCAGATCTACCACAGTAGGAGGCCAGAATCAGCTACTTTTGTTTGGATGCGGCCAGAAGGAGTGTGGGTGTACATGGGGGACTCACCAGGCGGGCCTGGGGATTGCGATGGTAGTAGAGTTCTTTAAATTCATCCATCCACACTTCAGCTGCGCGGACACTGTTGGCCAGGGCCTTGTTGCGGGAGTAGGGAGCTTGCCTGGGGAAAACGTGGCCAACGTGCGAACACGGGTGTATCTCCAGGGTCCCCCCGCACTGCCAGATCTGTGCACAGAGTGGGGAGGAGGCGGGGTGATGGGGCTGAGCAGGGAGTGAGCTGCTGGTCCACAATGCCTACAGTAAGGAGGCTGGGCACACAGAGGTCATGGTGAACACTGCCAAGACCTCACCCTCCACGAGGCAGGTGGCCACTTCCCCAGAATATTCAGGACACAGGATGCAGTCAAAGAGCAAGAAAGCAGCCCTAAAGACAAATAAGCCATCGGAACCCAGACCCCAAAATCCATGCACGAAGGCTCATGCACTTAACGCCTAGGAGCACCCACAGTGGACCTCACTGGGAACTCACTTATTAGGTAAAGCACACGCTGATTACCTGGTCTCCTAGCCACAGAAGATAGGAAAGCAGCAAGTAAGAGGAGAGGTTTGGAAGGGGGAAAGGAAGAGCTTCTAGAGGCAGGCAGAGCAACCTGACACCTAGGGAAGAGGCAGAAAGACTGTTAAAAGCACACCCCAAAACTCAGCACACAGCCATCTGGAGCCCTTTCATGGACATATGATCAAAGATAGCTGCTGCTGCTGCTAAGTCACATCAGTTGTGTCCGACTCTGTGCGACCCCATAGACGGCAGCCCACCAGGCTCCTCTGTCCCTGGGATTCTCCAGGCAAGAACACTGGAGTGGGTTGCCATTTCCTTCTCCAATGCATGAAAGTGAAATCAATCAGTCGTGTCCGACTCTTCGTGACCCCATGGACTATAGCCTATCAGGCTCCTCTGTCCATGGGATTTTCCAGGCAAGAGTACTGGAGTGGGTTGCCATCTGGTGCTTATAATGGGGGGCAGGCGTGAGTCGTCAGTGGAGGGCCAAACTGTTATTTATTAATTCTTTTAAAGCAGCAGACCATATAAGATATTCCTCAATTTGAAAATTTTCCATTTAAAAGCACAAAGATCGACATAAGGTTTTGATACTTAAAATGCAAGATTCAGTTAACTAGGAAATCTACCAGAATGCTAAAGCTTTCCCAAAGGGGCATCTGTGTATCACACACAACAGAATCAATGTATGGGCTTGTTACAAAATGCAGACACCCAGTCCCTACTGTAAGTCTATCAAGTCTGACTTTCCAGAGACCGTGCCTATGAATCTGCCTTTTTAACAAGTTTCCCTAACAAATCTTATAGATGTCAAAGTTTGAAAGTCACTGTGCCCAATAAATGGAGAAGAAAATGGCAACCCACTCCAGTATTCTTGCTGGGAGAATCCAATGGACAGAGGAGACTGGTGGGCTACAGTTTATGGGGTCGCAAAGAGTAGGACACAACTGAAGTGATTTAGCATGCATGTGCCAAATAAAGAGGCTACTTTATCAAGCAGCCAAGCAAATCAAGGCTCCAAAACATGGGATCAGGAGGCAGGCGCCTGTGTTTAAGTGCAGTGTCTGTCACGCGCTTTGAGTGATCTCGGGCCAGTCACTTCCCCCTCCACCTGCCATCCCTCCCCTCAGTAGAGTAAAAGAACTAGGTGACTTCCAAGAGCTTTAGCAGCCCCAAATCTATTAAATGTGTATTTTAAGAGTATTTACGGGATGTGTGTACCATTGTATTCTTTCAGGATTATTGGATAAACTGCCAGTATAGAGGGAAAGTCCACCAGGCTCTCCTACCAAAGCCATCATCCCCAGAGAGAGACAAAAAAAAAACAGGCTAAGAACAAGTGGAAACAGAAGACTGGAGTACTTACCCTAAAGGAGAATTCGAGGTTTTCTCCACCCCAAACTTCCATTCCTATATCATAAGACCCCAGGTATTCAAAGTATTTCTTACTCACAGCAAACAGCCCACCAGCCATCGTTGGAGATCTAGAAGCATGTGAATCATAATTCGAGGTAAGCAGCAGGAAATCATCACAGTTGGTTTCTACCACAAACCCTAAGTCCATTCACTCACATAAGCACACCCTGAGTTCACACTCTCTACCTGGAGCTAAGATGGGCCAGTAGCTGGATGTCCCCCACAGCCCCTGCCCCATAGCCCCTGCCCTGGGGAAGCTCATGGACATCTCACTAGGCAACACAGAACTCTGGTGGGTGACTAAGGTCAACCTAGGACCCTGTGGAAATACAGAAGAAGCCATGAGATGGGGAGGGAGGCAGGCAGGGCTGAGTTTCTCGGAAGCACGGTCTGCAGAACCAAGGGGAGTTAGCCCAGAAAAGGAATGATTGATTCTCCAAGAAGACAGGAGCATGACCACAGGCCTAAGGGTGAGAGAAACCCTTGAATTTCCAGGAGCACAGACAACAGAGAGAGATAAGTGAGAAATCAAGTTCTCAGAGGACGGCAGGAGCCAGACTGGGTGGCACTGCTCAGAAAAATCCTTAAGGAAAAGAAACAAGACACCAAAGGATAAATATTGTGTGATTCTACTTATATGAGGCACATAAAATAGGGAAATCCACAGATGGTAAGTTAACAGGGGTTGGAGGAGGGGATGAAAGTATTGCTTCATGGGTACAGAGTTTCTACACAGGACTTCCCAGGTGGGGCAGTGGTAAAGAATCCACCTGCCAAGCAGGAGTTCAATCCCTGGGTTGGGAAGATTCCCCCAGAGAAGGAAATGGTAATCCACTCCAGTATTCTTTCCTGGGAAATCCCATGGACAAAGGAGCCTGGCAGGCTACAGTCTACGGGCCACAAAGCGTCAGACATGACTTAGCGACTAAACAACAACAACACTGGGTGATGGAAAAGTTCTGGAAATATACAGAGGTGATGGTTGTACAGTACTGTGAATGTGTGTGACGCTAGTGAATTGTGCATTTAAAAACGGTTAAAAGGGTAAATTTTATGTTATACATACTTACCAAAATTATCAAAATATAACAAAATAAATCCACATGTATAGCAAAGCTTTTTATCAAAAATAAACAAATACTCTGGAAAATGAAAAGAGAGGCAACAGCTAACCATCCCTCCCGAGGGCCTTCACTGACAAGTTGGCCAGATGCAGTGAGGCACTCAAAGAAGTAGCCCCCGACCTGATGACATCGATAGGGGATCGCATGCGGATCCTCTCCTTTTCAGGAACCATGTGCCACGTGAACACCAGCCGCCAGTCAAAACCGCCGATCTGGGGCTCCCCAGCATTCCCCAGGTACTCGAAGGTGTTCCAGTCAATGACATCAATCACAGGGCACACCACTGCCGACTCCTTTTCATGGATCCTGGAAACAACCAGAACACCCTGACATTCTACCATGTACGGGCAAGAGGACCACCAGGAAGAGAATCCAGTCCCCTCAGCCTTCCACTAAAAGGAGGAACGCCAGTGTGAGAAAGGTCTGCTTCTCTTATTCCAGGTGTTTACAGCCAGGTCAGCCCTGGCAGGTGAACATCACGGGGGTGCTGGGCAGAGGCAGGGCGGATACAAGGATTCTAGCCCTGCTATGTAAAGTTCCATAGCTTTAATAGTCTGATTCCGTGTAAAGATATTCTGGTTAAACTTGAATCCTTCTATGAAAGTCACAACGTCAAAACCCAAGCTAACTTTTAAAACAGAAAGCAGACTTTCAGTTTCTCAGGACTGTAAGCAATTTCTTCCTGTAATCACAATGAAACATCTTAAAGTCAAGAAATAATTATTTTCTTACGAACAGAGATACACCCAGACCAAAGGGTCTGCTTTGGAACTAGCAAATAAATTTTAATCCTGCCCCTTATTTGCTGTGTGACGTTAGTGTTGTCATCTAACCACTCAGAGCCTGTTGCCTCTGAAACAATAATACATACTTGGAGAGTTAACTGGAGAAGGCGATGGCACCCCACTCCAGTACTCTTGCCTGGAAAATCCCATGGATGGAGGAGCCTGGTAGGCTGCAGTCCATGGGGTCACTAAGAGTCGGACACAACTTAGTGAATTCACTTTCACTTTTCAGTTTCATGCAGTGGAGAAGGAAATGGCAACCCACTCCTGCGTTCTTGCCTGGAGAATCCCAGGGATGGGAGAGCCTGATGGGCTGCCGTCTATGGGGTCACACAGAGTCGGACACGACTGAAGTGACTTAGCAGTAGCAGGAGGGTTAATGTGGACTCCCTAACAAGATGTTTTTAAGAGGCTGGCAGAGAACCTGGAACTACAGCCATACTTTTCTTTTAATCTTCTTTGTGATTAAATGTTACATATAGTGGAAAATGTGATAATTTCTTGTTGCAGCCACCAGCCTGTGCATAGGCTTCAGTGATTCTCTCCACAATCATTCTTACAAGCCCAACCATCTTTCAGCAGGCTTCCAGACTGTGTTTCTTTGCATCTGACAGCACACCAGGAAGCATGAACGGAGACTGGACCATATGTGAACATTAGATTTCTCTGGATTATATTTTGGGGGCAGTTCTCTAGAATCTGAGACCTATAAACCATAAACCTGTGACTTGCATCCAGCGGGTTGGAACCGGGGGTAGTCTAATTTCTACAAGAAAGGGAAAACTGGGGGCAGCCAGTACTGGAGTAAAGGATTCTAAATCACGACTAGAGAATGTGCTGGCCCAGTTGCAGTGGTTACTGGGTAGAGCTTCCTGGCATCTTGGGAACCAGGCACCAGGGATACCAAACATCCCACAGTCCAGTCCTACACAGCAAAGAATGCTTCTGCCCCAGATATCAACAGCAGCTCATAAGATGCCAGGAACACAACCTCATTAATATGACAACCAAGAACATCTTTCACTTTCAAAAGCCCATAAAGGGAAGGGATTACTGTGCCTGGCTGAGACCACACCTGAGGGACAGTCTATAGTTCAGTGTCTCAACTCTGAGGCATACCCAATTCCCTGGGGAGCTTTTGAAACATCCAGAAGGCCAGGAACCACCCCAGAAGTTCAAATCCAAATAGTCTGCTACAGGACCAGGACTTTTTAAAGTTCCCCAGCTATTTCTAATGGGTAACCAGGGGGAGAATCCCCCTGACTCCAGGTATGGAACAAGGATGTGATTATGAGGAATGCCACCTCACTCTCTCCAAAGGGTGGACTGGAGTGGAATGGAATTCCAGATGGCATTTATGCATCAGCTGAAGGGGAAAAGCATGCACCCCCGCCTATGATTTTAGACAGGACTAGAGGTGGCCCTCTGTAAGCAAAGTGCAAGCAGGAGGGGAGGGCGAACCCATTAGGCCAGATTCCAGAGGGAGCACCCAGCTGTCACTATGTTTTAAGTGATCTCAAGACACTAGCACTAGCCTAAGGAACCCTGAGTCCTTGCTGCTGCTGAAGCCCATTAGAGCTGAGCGAGGAGAATGAGGCATCAAAGGTCCAGGATGGCAGAAGTGTCAGAGCAGAGCCTGGTCTCATGCAGGAAGGAAGGCGAGGGGGTCTCCAGCTCTTCCAGATAGACCTTGGCAACCAAACACTGGGGGCCAGGGGAAAGTAGTTTTCCAAATGCACAAACTCTGATCTTCCAGCCCTCTACCCACTCCCCACAGTGGGGACCAAGCAGAGAACCTGCCCCTCCCTAGACATTCCTCTTCCACCTGGAGGAACTCAGGGCTTGCCAGCCCAGCTCCTGATGCAGAATCAGTAGGATAGAGAGGGAAACAGGGAAGAGAAGAGAACAAAAGTCAGCCAAGGGTGAGCTGCAAGAGGCTGTGGGACAGCAGGAGAAATGGCATTGAAGCCGTGGCTGTATTTATGCTTTCATGACTCCATAAAAATAGATATTAAAAATAATATTTTATGACTATGGTGGTGGTGGTGGTTTAGTTGTTAAGTCGTGTCCGACTCTTGCGACCCCATGGACTATAGCCTGCCAAGCTCCTCTGTCCATGGGATTCTCCAGGCAAGAATCCTGGAGTGGGTTGCCATTTCCTTCTCCAGAGGATCTTCCCAACCCAGGAATCGAACCCAGGTCTCCTGCATTACAGGTAGATTCTTTACCAACTAAGCTACAAGCAAAGCCCATATTTTATGATTATATTATAGGTATAAAGACAACCCAGGCTATATTCATTATTGTGATATTCACTTTCCATTCTGATTTTAAAAGAAATTATCACAATTTTTTGGGGGGGTCCCTTAAAGTTTCACAGGTGGGCCCTAGGCATTGTTGGTACTGGGTGTAATGGATAAGACAGCTGCCTTGAAGGAAATACATCAAAACATATTCTCTAGGAATACAATTCTATGTGACTATTTTTTTCTTGGTTGATCATACTAAGTTTTCTACAATAAATGTGTAAAATAAGCAGTAATAAAAGCAAACACTCATCTGGGGCCTCCTGTCTACTGGCATGTTCTAAGTGCTGGCTATATATTAACTAACTTAACAGCCTCCACAGCCCCAGGACATCCCCTCCATGCAGGGGACACATCCCCTCCACGCCAGGGGACACATCTCCTCCACGCCAGGGGACAGAGGCTTTGGCCAAGGAGCATCTGAGCCCAGCACCCCTAGCTCCCACGCCAGTTTGTCGGGAACCCCGCCACCCACAGACGCACCTCTGCAGCAGCGGCTCCAGCCACCCCTCATGGCACTCGCAGTGGCAGTCCAGAAAGGTCAGCACGTCACCCTTGGCCACGGAGGCCCCTAGCAGCCGTGCTCGCACCAGGCCCTCCCTCTTGTTGGCACGGAGCAGGCGAACCTTGGGCAGCCCCGCCAGCTCGGTGGCCAGGCGCTCCTTCAGGTGTTCTGCAGAGGCAAGCAGGACAACGAGGGTCACACCACACATCCCCAGCTGCGTCCTCCCAGGGCCTCCCTGTCCCCAAAAGAAGACTAAACAGACACAAGCCTCCTTTGTTCTGCACCAGAGATATCCTCACTGTGCCAGGAATCAAGCCTGGAAGCCCCCGGAAGGCTGGCAGGCAGGGGTGGAGCATTCTAGAACCACTGAAGAAGGGCTCCTGCTCAAAACACAGGTAGGTAGATCTGTACTCTTGCAAGGGGTGAATGTGGCATGTGGATCTATCTCAATAAAGCTATCCCTGCACCAAAAGTACCTTGACTTGTGAACATTTAAATAAAAGCACAAGAACCATCCATTCGGAATTTTTCCAAAAAATTCTTATATAAATGGTAATTTATGTTAATATGTAATACACATCATAAAATTTTAATTTACATGGAACTATGTTAACACAGATTTTATTTATAACTACATTAATCCAAATTTTCTCAGAAGCACGATTCAGTTGACACAGTAATAATAATAATGGTGGCCAACATTAGAAGGCTTAGTGCACTAATTACTACTGTCCAAGGGATTCACATAACTCACCCTATGAAGTAAGTACCACCGTGTGTGTGTGTTCAGTCACTCAGTCATGTCCCACACTTTGTGACCCTAAGGACTGTAGCCTGCCAGGCTCCCCTGTCCATGGGATTTTCCAGGAAAGAATGCTGGAGTAGGTTGCCATTTCCTCCTCCAGGGGATCTTCCTGACCCAGGGATCAAACCTGAGTCTCCTGTGTCTCCTGCACTGCAGGCGAATTCTTTACCACTGAGCCACCTGGGAAGCCCCTACTACTACAGTACTACTACTGTACCCATTTTACGGATGAGAACATTGAGGCTAGAGAGGCTAAGTGATGAGCTGAGGTCCCAGACAAGAGAGTGGAGGGGCTGTGATTTGAACCCAAGGACTCAGGCTCAAGTCCACAGCCTTAACACTGCCTCCAGAGCTTTCTCCTACAGTTTCTCATCCTTATTAAACAAATCCAAATTTTGTCAGGAGGACATGCTTACCCCATTTTGCAGAAGAGGAAACGAGTCCTTATGAGCTGAAAGGACAGGCACACAGCTAGAACTGGCCCCTGGACTCCTGACTCCACACACAGGCCCTGGAACTAAAGGCCCCAATTCACAGCCCTCAGTGGATCAGGTGGGAACCACTCAGCAAAATAAAAAGGACAGCATCTCACCACATTGATTAATACATGGGCTTTGTCTCAAAGTCATCCTCAGTCATCAGTGAAGGGGAAAACTTTGTAAAATGTCCTAAGTTGCTTTGTTGGTGGTGAAATGTTTCTCTAAATATTCTTGATACTCAAACAAAAAACAAAAACAAACATTCATTGATTGATTTTTCAACCCTAAATATAATTGCGTACAAGTGGATAGCAGGAATAAGGGAGGAGACTTCCCAAGCAAAGCTAATTAGTAGCAGGGCCCAGTGAACGTACAGGAAAATGCTGGTGCAGCTCTCTACTACTCATTATGGGTTTGGTCGGCATCAATCTTCTGTCTGCCTGAACTGTCTTATCCCATCCTGGAAGGTGCTGACAACTCTCATCGGCTCAGGCTGACACTGCAGGAAGGGGTGAGGAGGGTGCAGGAAGGGTGGGAGGAGAGCGCAGGGCAGGACCTCTTCCTCCAGTACAGGCTGAGGGGAGAATTCTGGTTTATACATCATGACCATGGGGACGGAGAACCTTGGCCCCACAGAACCTTGTATTTACAGGAGAACTGAATTGTGCTAAAGGGGTTCATACCATATTCCTGCCTGCTGAGCAGTGGCTTCGTCCCATAGAAAGAAAGAATCTGATGTCTACTTCTGAATGAATACATTTCTGAAAGTTTCAGGCACTTTACAGTTTTTAAAATATTTCCTAAAAACAGAAGTTATCATGAAACAAGTGCCAGCAATGTGCCAGGTCCTAACAAGCTACCATCTCATTTAATCCTCACAATAACCCTGGAAATTAAGAACTACTATTATACCATTTTACAGGACTGGAAGCCAAGGTTGAAAGTGGTTAAGCTCTGTGCTCAAGGCTATACGGCTGCAAAATGTTGGAGCTGGGATTCTAGGCTATGCGGTGTGACCCAGAACTAGTGTCTACATAGACATATTTAAAACAACCCTGGAAGGAAAGAAAATGGAGACCCATGCCTACTATATGCTGGCTGCTACATGAGGTTCTGTGCTACACATGATCTCATTCATTCCTCACCACAAATCTCTGATTTAAATGTGCTGTGCTAAGTCACTGCAGTCGTGTCCAACTCTTTGCGACTCTGTGGACTGTAGCCCACCAGGCTCCTCTGTCAATGGGATTCTCCAGGCAAGAATACTGGAGTGGGTTGCCATACCCTACTCCAGGGAATCTTCTGGACCTAGGAATCGTTCCTAAGTCTCTTACGTCTCCTGTACTGGCAGGTGGGTTCTTTACCACTAATGCCATCTGGGAAGCCCTGATTTAAGTGTAGATAAACCCATTTACAGATGAGAAACCAAGAATCAGAAGTCAAGTGACTTGCCCACGGTGCCGTGACAGGTTATGGTAAAGCTTTATGGTAAAGCTCACCTACAGCTGCAGACTTTGTACCTCAGTGCCCTGTAGACTACAGTAGGCCTCAGCCTCCAGCCCTGCTTGCGTGCTGCCAGGGGGAATGCCAGCTGGCCTCTGACTCTCTCTCCCCATGCTTTTCAGCTGAGCACACGGCCACCCACCATAGAGATGATGTTCCCAGTCTCCCTCACAAGTAGCTGTTGTCAAGTGATCCTGTTCTACTCAATGGGATGTAAGGGTGACTTCCAAGTGGACTCCCAGTCTCCTGGAAACCCTTCCTGACAGGAGTAAACAGGAGGTGAAGAGCCAGCCTGGGCCATGCCATTCTCGAGAAAGGGGAAACTCAGGGCAGGAGGAGCCGGGCCCTAACACCATGGAGCTGCCACACTTGCCCTAGTCTATTATCCCAGATTTGCAAGAGGAGAGAGAAATCAACTTTTATCTCATGTAAATCACTGTTATTTTGTGTTTCTGTGAGAACAGCACACCTACCAGTCAGGACAAATACACAGGTTCTGAGGTCAGACAGACCAGCCTCAGGGCCTGAAGCGGCAGATAAGCAGCGGCTCTACCCTGAAGGGGGTGCCCAGAGGTTGGTGACTGGGTCGGAAACAGGCTCAGCACCACACCCACACCCACAGCTTTCCCTGTGGCCCCTGGTGGCTCAGAGGTTAAAGCGTCTGCCTCTAATGTGGGAGAACTGGGTTCAATCCCTGGGTCGGGAAGATCCCCTGGAGAAGGAAGTGGCAACCCACTCCAGGATTCTTGCCTGGAGAATCCCATGGACGGAGGAGCCTGATGGGCTACAGTCCATGGTGTTGCAAAGAGTCGGACACGACTGAGCAACTTTTTTTTTTTTTTTAAGCTTATCTGACTACTGCTTCACTGATACCACTAATCCCAGCCAGGCAAGGCCACAGGAGCCTCTCACACATCCTCCTTCCATCCTCACCCCCCAACCCCGCTCCCCAACCCCCAGCATCAGTCAGCCTGTCTCAACAGGGCAGCACAGAGAGTCCCCAAGACCTAGCAACTTTACAGCTCTCCCAACAGCCCTCAGGCGGCTCCCGACAGGCTCCTGCTGCTGCTGCTAAGTCACTTCAGTCATGTCCGACTCTGTGTGGCCCCATAGACATCAGTCCACCAGGCTCCCCCATCCCTGGGATTCTCCAGGCAAGAACACTGGAGTGGGTTGCCATTTCCTATTTAAGCTAAATTCCTTCTATTGTCCGCCAAGGCCCCACCTGATCTGGCCTCATCCACCCCGCAATCCCATCCCCAGGTCACCCTCCACTGGCTGATGGTCTGACCCTGAGAATGGCTGCTTGTTTTAGCTTCTGCACCTGCTGCTCCCAGCCCGGCCCCCCTGCCCAGACCTTCACTGGGCTGCCTCCTTCTTCATACTGTTATTCAGTCGTGTTTGACTCTTTGCAACCCCATGAACTGCAGCACACCAGGCTTCCCTGGCCTTCACTGTCCCTGAGTTTGCAGGTTTGGGCTTTAAAGAGGCGTCTCTGATCTCCATCAGCTAGAGTCGTCCTGGTCCCCAAGCTTTAGGCGTTCTCCTATTCCCATTATTCTTTCAGGGCACTGTCTACTCACGCTGTGGTATCATGTTCTATTATGGTATGCTGTATATTGTATTGCATGATCTATGTGTGATATACATATACAGTGTTGTATTATGTGATGCATGTGTTATGTTCTTCGTGTGTTTACTGACCATCTCAACCCACAGCTCTAGAATGTGAGTTTTACGAGGGCAGGGATTTATCTTGTTTCCCATGGAATCCCCAGCACCCAGCACATGCTCAAAAAAAGCTTCCTGAATAATAAAGGGCCAGCCTCAGCCTGCAGGTGAATTGCTGGATCCCAGGTCACTGGTCATGCCTGTAGGAACACCGACCACACTTTCAATGGAAAGTCTCGCCCTGGCTTCAGTTCTTCTTCTGTCTGGACTGCCCCTTTTCTATTTCATCTCAAAGTCAGTATCTTCACGGCCAAAGCCCTGTGGTTTTTCCAGTTCACGGAGGGCACCACCACTTACCCGGAGACCCAGGCCGGAAGCCTGAGTGTCCTCCTCACAGCTTAGCCAGTCTCCAGGCCTGTAGATGCTGCCTCCTGAACATCCTCCTCCCACCTGCCTGGCCTCCCCATCCCTCCAACCTGGGTCACCTCCATAGCCCCCTCATCTCCCTGCAGAGCTTTCCAGTACCCCATTCTCCACATTCAAGTCCAGAGGGTTTCCCCAAAAAGCAGACGGGTCTCTTGCTTGAAATTCTGCCTTGGCTTCTCCCTCAGGACGAAGCCCCAACTCCTCAGCCTTGCATCTAAGTCCTGCGCCCTCTTCCTGCTCCTTACCTGTCCCTCCCTGCAGCAGCCAACTCTCCGTCCTTCCTGAACTACTTGCAGATCCTACACAGTCCACACAGCACTGCAACTCCTTTCCATATCCTGTGCCCTCCACTTGAAACGCCCTCCCTCCTCATTTGCAGTTCACAAACTACCCAGCCTTCAAGACTATGGTCAACCACCTGCTCCTGAGCACCCAGGTGGGTGAGGGCCCCCTCTCTGCCTCCTATAGCACCGAGCAGTAGAGCACTCTGCCATCACGTCTGCATCCCCCTACCCAGCTCCGAGCTCCCTGAGGGCAGGGGCCAGGCCCAGGGAGACGCAGGAAGCCCATCCTTCCTGACCTGTTCTATGCACCCATGTCACACCCGCCTCGCAGGCACAGTCACCAAAGGGCAGGCTCCTCCAAGAGCCCAAGTCAGGGGCTCACCTCGATCACTGTAGTCATCTACAAGGATAACTTCTTCTAGCAGGGTGTCTGGGGATGTCTCGAGGACACTGTAAACTGTCCGAAGGAGAGTTGACCAGGCTTCATTATAAAATGCTATGACGACAGATGTCGTGGGCAATTGATCATAATTGTATTTCTTCTCTTTGCACCTGCAAATACAACACAATTTCAGGAATTAAGACCCTACTGGTGATTTGTATACCAGGCCCAGGCTGGTTCTCCGTTTGGAATGAATGGAACACAAGTCATGGTCTCAGGGCCTCCCTCTAGGAAATGGTAAATAACCTGCTGGGATCTTCCAGAGTCACCCATGATCCAGTAGGAATCCCAGCAGATTCTTTAAAAGATTCGAAAATGATACCTAACGAGCTTGACTTGCAGGATGCTGTTTCTAAACTTTAAAGCGATTGTCAGATTTCTGCAACATTCAAACTCAGCATACTCAGAAAGGAGGGGGTACTGTCAGTTCTCCCCGCCTAACACCTACCTCTCCCATCTGTCCACACCTTTCCAACCCCACTGCTGGGCCTTTGCTCAGACTGCATCCTTTCTTTTTTTTAAAGACTTTTTTTTGATGTGGGCCATTTTTAAAGTCTTTGTTGAATATGTTCACTTTTTCTTTATATTGAATAAATTTCATTTTGAAAACCTCACTGTCATTATTTCTACCATTTCTCTTTGGATCTGTGCACATGTGGAACTAAATGTTAGCTTTTCTTTGTTTTAAAGATTAAAAAAGTCTTTAACTTTAGGTTTCAGAAAAATACATTATTTTCATGTAGTACAAGCAATTAGTTCTTTCTGATGCTTCTAGTGGGCTATGGCAGCTTTTCTATGTAACCTGTCTAGTACTCAGAGGTATGCTAAATCCAGACATAATTAAGCACTAGCTGTGTATTAAATCATTTAACGGCCTCCACAGTCTCAGGAGGTAGGTATTATTACCAGAGAAACACAAATATCACTTATATGTGGAATCTAAAATATGACACAAATGAACTTATTCACAAAACACAAACAGACTCACAGACATAGAAAACAAACTTATGGCTGCCAAAGGGGAAAGCAGGAGAGGGAGGAATGAATTAGGAGTTTGGGATTAGCAGATACAAACTACTGTAAATAAAGTAGATAAACAACAAGGTCCTACTGTATAGCACAGGGAACTGTATTCAATATCCTGTAATAAACCAAAATGGAGAATAACTAAATCATTTTGATGTACACCAGAAATTAATACAACACTGTAAATCAACTATACTTCAATTAAAAAAAAAAGATAAAACATCCTTTAAATGCATTCTCCTTCATGAACTTCAATATATCCTCCTGAACATCTCTAAATTTGCATCCAGGAAAAACATTTCCCTCTTTTTCTGGGCAATAAAAAGCTGTGTATTCTTCAATTAGACAAAGGCAGACATGTATCACTCAGGGTTCCACTTCTGGAAAGACAAAGAGAACTCAGAACCAAATTTACTACTAAATCACAGTAAGCCATCTTTTCCTTAACTTTCTGGTATAATCCATATGCTTTGTGAAGGCAGGGGTAGAGTCGTGCTTTACTCTGTATTTTCTGCATGCTTTGCACTGTTATCTAGTAATAACAGTAACATTTATTGAGTGTTTACTATATGATAGGCAGTGTGCTAAACATTCCACAAGCATTACTCCTTAAAATCTTCTTTATAATCTTCATAAAAACACTTCTGGATGAGGATACCATAATCTCCACCAGTACAGTATATGTCTATGTATTTTATGGTTATGAATAAATGGGTGTGGCAAATACCTGCTGATCTTTTATGTTTATATTTAGGTTATCACATAAACATCTTTAAAACAATGAAATTTACATCCTTTGGAGAACAGGCCAAGAAGGTCCCAGTGGACACAGGTGTGTTTTATTGGCCCAGAATGCTTTCTCCTTTCTTCACCTTACTGTACTTTGATTTCCCTTTCAGGAACCATGCCTCCTGGACTCTCAAGCTGTATGTTTTGTGCAGGGCTGGACATATACACACATATGGATACATACACAAATATACACATCCCTTTGGGAAGGTTACATGTCCCAGGCCCAGCCAATCAACATTTTCCTGATGACATAAGTTGAGTCCCTATATCCAGAGCCCAGAATAATCTGAATCCAGTTCAAATCCTAGACCTTTCTGTCACAGAAGTCAATATATTTTCTTTTATATTTAAGTCAGTCTGAACTGACTTAAATTAGTCAGTTTAATCAAAAGAAGCCTATCTAAAATATAAAGTTTTTGTTTTTTTTTAACTGAATATAGGCCTTCCATGAGCTTCCCTGGTAGCTCAGATGGTAAAGAATCTGCCTGCAATGCGTGAGACGTGGGTTTGAATCCTGGGTTGAGAAGATTCTCCTGGAGAAGGGAATGGCAACCCACTCCAGTATTCTTGCCTGGAGAATCCTCATAGACAGAGGAGCCTGGCAGGCTACAGTCCATGGGGTTGCAAAGAGTCGGACATGACTGAGAGACTTTTACTTTCATTCTTTCACTTTCTTTAGGACTTCCACTCATGGCAGTATGAAAGATTAGGCTTTCCTGGTGGCTCAGATGGTGGCTCTGCCCGGATTTGATCGCTGGGTCAAGAAAATCCCCTAGAGAAGGAAATGGCTACCCACTCCAGTATTCCTGCCTGGAGAATTCCATGAACAGAGGAGCCTGGTGGGATACAGTCCATGGGGTCGAAAAACACGACTGAGCGACTAACGCTTTTCACACATAGTAAAGGACACTCAAAAAATTCTTGATAAAATACTTAAAAAAAAAACTTTTAAATGTATGGATCAGCTTACAGAAAACAAAAGAAGTCCTCAGAGTTCAGGAACAACAAGAAAATATATATACCTGGATATTAGAAGTAGCAGACACAGAACATGAGTAAGTATGCTTCTTATGATTAAAATAAATAAGAGAACCTCAAACGAAGGACAAAGAAACAAAAATGACAGGAAAATTTAACTCAGTATAGACATCTCACAGTGATGGAGCAAGCCAGGGGACAGTGGAATACCATCTTCAAATGCCAAACTATCAACCTGGAATTAAATACTCAACCTAACTATTTTTCAAGAACAAGAACAAAACAAGAAAACATTTTCAGATAAGTAAAACTGAGTGTTTACAACAATAACTTTGTCTACAGCGAGAAATACATGATATATTTCAGGAAGAAGAAAAGAATTCCAGAAAGATCTCCAAGATACAAAGACCACTATTCAGGAAAGAATGATGGGAAGAAAAACTAAACTTGTGGATAAATGTAAACAAATATTGCATTTAAAAAAATGTTTAATGTGTTGATTTAAAAAGCAAGAGAGAATTAAAATACTGGAATAAAATGACATACAAACTGGGAAAGAAAGTGATCAATGTTAAAGCATTCCAAGATCCACTGATTAACTTAGACCTTTTTGAGTTGAATATATAATTATATACTTTCTTTTTGTTGTTGTTAATTTTTTAAAATTTTAATCGGAGGCTAATTACTTTACAATATTGTGGTGGTTTTGCCATACATTCACATGAATCAGCCATGGTTGTACATATATTCTGCATCCTGACCCTCCCTCCCACCTCCCTCTCCATCCCATCTCTCAGGGTCATCCCAGTGCACCAGCCCTGAGCACTGCCTCATGCACTGAACCTGGAATGGTGATCTATTTCACATATGGTAATATACATGTTTCAATGCTATTCTCGCAAATCATCCCACCCTTACCTTCTCCCACAGAGTCCAACAGTCTGTTCTTTATATCTGTATCTCTTTTACTGTCTTGCATATAAAGTCATCATTACCATCTTTCTCAATTCCATATATATGCATTAATATACTGTATTGGTGTTTTTCTTTCTGACTTACTTCACTCTGTATAATCGGCTCCAGTTTCATCCACCTCATTAGAACTGATTCAAATGCATTCTTTTTAATAGCTGAGTAATACTCCATTGTGTGTATGTACCACAGCTTTCTTATTCATTCGTCTGCCGATGGACATCTAGGTTGCTTCCATGTCCTGGCTATTGTAAACAGCACTGCGATGAACACTGGGGTACACGTCTCTCTTTCAATTCTGGTTTCCTTGATGTGTATGCCCAGCAGTGGGATTGCTGGGTCGTATGGCAGTTCTATTTCCAGCTTTTTAAGGAATCTCCACCCTGTTCTCCATAGTGGCTGTACTAGTTTACATTCCCACCAACAGTGTAAGAGGGTTCCTTTTTCTCTGCACTCTCTCCAGCATTTATTGTTTGTAGACTTTTTGATAGCAGCCATTCTGATGGCATGAGATGGTACCTCACGTGGTTTTGATTTGCATTTCTCTGATAATAAGTGATGTTGAGCATCTTTTTATGTGTTTGTTAGCCATCTGTATGTCTTCCTTGGAGAAATGTCTGTTTAGTTCTTTGGCTCATTTTTTGATTGGGTCGCTTATTTTTCTGGAATTGAGCTGTAGGAGCTGCTTGTATATTTTTGAGATTGTCAGTTGTTTCGTTTGCTATTATTTTCTCCCATTCTGATGGCTCTCTTTTCACCTTGCTTATAGTTTCCTTCATTGTGCAAAAGCTTTTAAGTTTAATTAGGTCCCATTTGTTTATTTTTGCTTTTATTTCCAATATTCTGGGAGGTGGGTCATAGAGGATCCTGCTGTGATATATGTCAGAGAGTGTTTTGCCTATGTTCTCTTCTAGGAGTTTTATAGTTTCTGGTCTTACGTTTAGATCTTTAATCCATTTTGAGTTTATTTTTGTGTATGGTTTTAGAAAGTGTTCTAGTTTCATTCTTTTACAAGTGGTTGACCAGTTTTCCCAGCACCACTTGTTAAAGAGAGTGTCTTTTCCCCATTGTATATTCTTGCCTCCTTTGTCAAAGCTAAGGTGTCCATAGGTACGTGGACTTATCTCTGAGCTTTCTATTTTGTTTCATTGATCTATGTTTCTGTCTTTGTGCCAGTACCATACTGTCTTGATGACTGTGGCTTGTACTATAGCCTGAAGTCAGGCAGGTTGATTCCTCCAGTTCCATTCTTCTTTCTCAAGGTTGCTTTGGCTATTCGAGGTTTTTTGTAATTCCATACAAATTGTGAAATTATTTGTTCTAATTCTCTGAAAAATACTGTTGGTAGCTTGATAGGGATTGCACTGAATTTATAGATTGTTTTGGGTAGTATACTCTTTTTCACCACATTGATTCTTCCAATCCATAAACATGGTATATTTTTCCATCTATTTGTGTCATCTTTGATTTCCTTCATCAGTGTTTTATAGTTTTCTATATATAGGTCTTCTGCTGCTTGATAGGGATTGCACTGAATTTATAGATT
The DNA here is from genome assembly GCA_006410635.1 of Cephalophus harveyi. Lineage (NCBI taxonomy): Eukaryota > Metazoa > Chordata > Mammalia > Artiodactyla > Bovidae > Cephalophus > Cephalophus harveyi. The sequence continues at coordinate 182,218 of SJYT01044354.1, read as the reverse complement.
GTTTTGGGTAGTATACTCTTTTTCACCACATTGATTCTTCCAATCCATAAACATGGTATATTTTTCCATCTATTTGTGTCATCTTTGATTTCCTTCATCAGTGTTTTATAGTTTTCTATATATAGGTCTTCTGCTTCTTTAGGTAGATTTATTCCTAAGTATTTTATTCTTTTCGTTGCAATGGTGAATGGAATTGTTTCCTTAATTTCTCTTTCTGTCTTCTTACTGTTAGTGTATAGGAATGCAAGAGATTTCTGTGTGTTAATTTTATATCCTAAAACTTTACTGTATTCATTAATTAGCTCTAGTAATTTTCTGGTGGCATTTTAAGGGTTTTCTATGTAGAGAATCATGTCATATGCAAACAGTGAGAGTTTTACTTCTTTTCTGTGGTTTTGATTTGCATTTCTCTGATAATAAGTGATGTTGAGCATCTTTTTATGTGTTTGTTAGCCATCTGTATGTCTTCCTTGGAGAAATGTCTGTTTAGTTCTTTGGCTCATTTTTTGATTGGGTCGCTTATTTTTCTGGAATTGAGCTGTAGGAGCTGCTTGTATATTTTTGAGATTGTCAGTTGTTTCGTTTGCTATTATTTTCTCCCATTCTGATGGCTCTCTTTTCACCTTGCTTATAGTTTCCTTCATTGTGCAAAAGCTTTTAAGTTTAATTAGGTCCCATTTGTTTATTTTTGCTTTTATTTCCAATATTCTGGGAGGTGGGTCATAGAGGATCCTGCTGTGATATATGTCAGAGAGTGTTTTGCCTATGTTCTCTTCTAGGAGTTTTATAGTTTCTGGTCTTACGTTTAGATCTTTAATCCATTTTGAGTTTATTTTTGTGTATGGTTTTAGAAAGTGTTCTAGTTTCATTCTTTTATAAGTGGTTGACCAGTTTTCCCAGCACCACTTGTTAAAGAGAGTGTCTTTTCCCCATTGTATATTCTTGCCTCCTTTGTCAAAGCTAAGGTGTCCATAGGTACGTGGACTTATCTCTGAGCTTTCTATTTTGTTTCATTGATCTATGTTTCTGTCTTTGTGCCAGTACCATACTGTCTTGATGACTGTGGCTTGTACTATAGCCTGAAGTCAGGCAGGTTGATTCCTCCAGTTCCATTCTTCTTTCTCAAGGTTGCTTTGGCTATTCGAGGTTTTTTGTAATTCCATACAAATTGTGAAATTATTTGTTCTAATTCTCTGAAAAATACTGTTGGTAGCTTGATAGGGATTGCACTGAATTTATAGATTGTTTTGGGTAGTATACTCTTTTTCACCACATTGATTCTTCCAATCCATAAACATGGTATATTTTTCCATCTATTTGTGTCATCTTTGATTTCCTTCATCAGTGTTTTATAGTTTTCTATATATAGGTCTTCTGCTTCTTTAGGTAGATTTATTCCTAAGTATTTTATTCTTTTCGTTGCAATGGTGAATGGAATTGTTTCCTTAATTTCTCTTTCTGTCTTCTTACTGTTAGTGTATAGGAATGCAAGAGATTTCTGTGTGTTAATTTTATATCCTAAAACTTTACTGTATTCATTAATTAGCTCTAGTAATTTTCTGGTGGCATTTTAAGGGTTTTCTATGTAGAGAATCATGTCATATGCAAACAGTGAGAGTTTTACTTCTTTTCTTCCAATCTGGATTCCTTTTCTTTCTTTTTCTGCTCTGATTGCTGTGGCCAAAACTTCCAAAACTATGTTGAATAGTAGTGGTGAGAGTGGGCATCCTTGTCTTGGTCCTGACTTTAGGGGAAATGCTTTCAATTTTTCACCATTGAGGATAATGTTTGCTGTGGGTTTATCATATATGGCTTTTATTATGTTGAGGTATGTTCCTTCTATGCCTGCTTTCTGGAGGGTTTTTATTATAAATGGATGTTGAACTTTCAAATTTACCACTAAAGATTGGAAATAGATAATTTTCAAATCAGTAGAGTGAGAAAAATGGAAGCAGAAGGGGAGGAAAACCTCTATCAATTCAAAAAAGCAGTATAAAAAAAATATATAGAAAAGGCATAATAAACAGAAAGCATAAATAAGATGGCATAATCAAACACTAAAGTTTCAGTAAGCACAGTAAGTATAAACGGACATAAATATTTAGTTAAAGATTGTCAGTCTGGATTTTTTTTTTCAGTGACAACACAAAATCCAGCAACATGTTGATTAGAGACATGCCTAAAATCTAAAGTCACAGAAGAAGTGAAAGGATAGGAGAAGGCATCATGAAACTTCTAACTAAAAAGAACCTGTTCTATAGGCTTAAAGTACTGATTCAAAGAATGGAACCATACTGACAACCACAAGATGGGTCTAATAAGACCCAGTCAAACAGCCTCAGTTTACAACTTTACCGTGGAAGCAGAGAAATAACAGTCTAATAAGCTCCACCCCATGTGTGATGTGTTTTTCCAAAGGTATTGTTGTTAAGAGAACAGACAAGCAGGCTATCTCTCGCAGAAAGAGAAATCCCAACCAACTCCCTGTAAGACACAAACTTTACCTTTTGCTGAATTATCTGCTTGGAGCTATGTTGAAACTCTTTGCCATCCTAGCACCCAAGTCCTAGTCCTTAAACTCAGACACACACCTGCAACTATAGCATTAATGAGGCTAAAACCAGGGCAAAACATTTGAGAAATGCAAAAACCTGTGTGTATTATTTACACACTTTTCTAACCAGTGGTTCACAACTCGTTAGTGATGGCAGAGAACAGCTGATATTCACATGCGTGGCATCTCCATATGTGTGCGGTGGAACTGCACAGCCCCAAGGGTGCGTCACTCCAACTTTCTATTCTGCTAAAATAACAGGTCAGAATGCAAATGAGAATGACAGAAGATGATTATCTCAAGAACTGATCAATGAAAACTAAAATTTTCTCCAAGTATTGGTACATTATTGGCCACCATCTACTTTGTAAACTGGATGTGATTTCACCACTAGTTTCAACTGCATTTAACTTGTTATCAATCCCCGTTTTATCTAATTCTGGTATTCTCCCACACCCTCAAAAACACCCATCTTTCTTCTTCAGAGCGAGAAATTCACAGGTTCTAAGCTTTCAACCCTAGTTACATATCAGCCCCAGCCTCGGCCCAACTCAAAACTCTTCCTAATTTTTCTGGGGATGGTCCCTTACATAACTGTTCAAAGTTTCCCAAGGCCACAAACCTAGCTGTCTGATTCCAAACTTTGGCCTGTCACCATCTCAGAGTGAAAATTCCCTCTCTTTGCCAGGCTCAAATAAAACAGTATTTGTGAAAGAGTTTTTCAAACCCTATACTTTCTAAACTACCATGCAAGGACGTCCTGTCATCCTCCTTCTCCTCCTTTTCCTCCTTGATTCAGTGCCATAACTAAAACTAAATAAATAAAAGTGTGAGCTAATCCACTGGCGTGCGAATAATGAGCCTTGCAGAAGGGCGGGGGTCTACGTCAAATCTCGAGGAATTAGAGTCAATACTTCAAAGTGTCTCCAGCAGCTATCAAGGCTTGCAGACACCAGAAGAACCAAGCCAAACCTCCCGTGGTAGCTCCTAACTCCTTGCCTATGATAACAGGTTGATCCCCTGTTGGTTAAAAATGTGTGTGGGCCTTGTATATACTCATGTCTTCTCACTCACACACCCATATATATCTTTTTCAAAATCTATTTTGTATACCTGAAAGTCTAGAAGGATACACAGCAAAATGTTAAGAGTGGTTCTCCTCAGAGTGGTACGTTAATGGATGATTTTTCATTTTTGCTTCCCTGTATATGAAAAATTTTCTAGAGTGAACATGTATTGTTTTGGTAATTAAATAGATAAATAACTGCCTCCATCTTGAAAGGGAGGAGGGAATAAAAGATCTCGGTTCTAGATTGACTCTGCTCCAGATGTGTGTTACTTTGGGGGCACAGATTATCCTCTCTAGTAAGACTGGATGCCCCCTCAGGGCCATTTCTGCTATGACATTCAAGGATCCTAACCACACCTCTGCTTGTTACTAATTATAGTTCCAACCCTCTCCCTACCATGACCCTGCCTGAACTCCTAAGCTGCTACTCCAGTTTCTCAGGCTAAAATCTCAAGACCTTATCAGGTCCTCCATGCCTGTATGGAATAAACAAGTGAGTCTTCCTGAAAGGCCCTGACACTATTGGCTACACCTCAGTTATATCAGAAGGCCTGGCTGGGCTGAGACTAACACAGATGGAGCTCACCTTTCTCTCCACTAGGCAAGAATGACCCAACAGGCCTTGCTGCAGGAATTAAAAGGCAAGAGCCCTTCACATTCCTTATCACGCTGGGTTTGGATTAACTTCCCAGGGTCAAAGCAACAGCAGGATCTATAAGCAAATCCTGACAGGACACAGGGCAGCTGTGTCACCATGGAGACGAGATACCATAAATCCCACAATGTTTCAAAGGGATTTCACAACCTCGAATGATAAAGGAAGTCAGACCTGGAAAAGAAAAACTTTATGACCAATCCCTGGATGACTCTTAAAAGCAACCTCCTGAGGGTACTGTTGGCAGTAAAAATAAGAACTGAGTACACAGTGTGCTCCCAGGTATCAGGTGTTTCATCAACTCCTAGCTTGTGTAATTTCTACTCATCCCGTATTTTGTAGATTGGGAAGCTGAGGCTCAGAGAGGCCAGATAACTTGCCCAACATCACAGAGCTGATGAGCAAAAGAGCCAGGGTTTTATCTCATAGGAACTGGGTCTGAACCCTGAGTCTGACCTGAAAGCTTCCCCTAGACCTTGCTTCAGTGAGCACCCTTGGAGTTTCAAGGAGATAAACATGTGTTTAACCATTTGGTTGAAGGGGCGGAACTGCTACCAACCCTAAGAAACAAAGCTCTACTCAAAAAGATAAACACTGAAGATGCCTAAGGTAAAAGCATAGGCTAGACACAAGTAGATCCTGAAAAGCAGCAGAGACAGTGAGGTGCCAACCATCCACACTTTGCCGATGGCTGCAGAGCTGGGTCTCTCCCTGCAGACACCCATGCTCTCTCTGGCCAAGAATCCAGAGGGCAGTTCCCTAAAATTCTGAAATCAGCACAGTGCCCAAGGGGCCAGGAGGGCCACATCCCTCAAGCCCAGTTAGTCACTTTCCAGCTCTGGGCCCCTGAGTGAGTCATCTGACCTAAGCCTGTTTCCACACCTGTAAGCAGGAAGGACAAGGAGCAGGGAAGGGTGGTGCCTGGTGCACACTGGAAGCTGTCCCACTCCCAGAATCTCCTCTCTGAGCCCTCTTTTCCAAGTCTTTCAGGAGGGGACTCCAGCAGGGACCTGGAAGACCCCTGCCAAAAAATGAAAGGCGATAGGCCAGGCTCCACCCGCCAGCCTGTTTCCTTTTTAACTAAGCGCCGGGCACAACCCCTCTAGCCAACAGCTCCAACAGGAATGAGGCCTCTGACCACACAGGTCCCACAGCTGTGTCACCCACAGGAGCAAGCTAGGCTGAACCAGTGCCAGAAGGAGCCCTTCCCACCAGCTGCTCCTCCCTGTCTTCCTTATGGTAGAGCTGAGGAATCCAGCTCCCAGAGAGGGGGAAGAAGGCTTGCTGCCCTGACCTTTCACCTCACCTGCCTGTGGCTCCCTTCACTCCTGGTTCATTTATGGGCCCTGGCGCACACAGGTGCACACAGGTAAGTGAGTGAAGCCTGTGTGAAGCCCTCGGGTCCTTAGCTTAGCCAGCGCAGAAGGTTTCCGGAGGAATTAGACTGGGGGTTGGGGGTCCCTTACAACCCAAGAAGGGTGCCCTAAGGGTCTCATATTAAACCTGCCTGCAGATTTGTAGGTTTCTGAGATTGATTTATTTACTTATTTTTGGGTCACTTTTTAAAACTTTCCTGGTAGCTCAGTCGGTAGATAATCTGTCTGCAGTGCAGGAGACCCGGGTTCGATCCCTGCGTCGGGAAAATCCCCTGGAAAAGGAAATGGCAAACCACTCCACTATCCTTGCCTGGAAAATCCCATAGACAGAGGAGCCTGGTGGGCTGCGGTCCATGGGGTCGACTTTTAGAACTTTCTTCACTCCCACCCCCCTGTCAACTCTCTCTGCCCACTTGCGAGTGACTCAACAAGACACGAGATCCCCAGGTCTTTGGAGAGCCGGGTCCCACCCCGCCACTTCCCCGCTGCGGAAACTGAGAAGCGGAGACTCAGAGGGCGATGCTCCTCGTGCCACCTGCAGACTCACAGAGGGTTCCAGCGCTCGGGCAGGCGGCGGTGCAACGAGATGCGGTCGCTGAGGTAGATGTTGATCTGGTGTAGCCGCACGCTCTCCTCCTGCAGCCGCAGTTCCTCGCCCTGCAACTGCAGCCGCACTGCCTCGCCGTGGGCGCCCAGAGCGTCCTCGGGCACCGGCGGCCGCGGCAGGACCGGGTCGCGCCGCCCGGAGCGCTGGGTGCGTCGGAGTCCAGCCTCGGCCGCCCGGGCCCCGCGCCGCGCCCGCAGCACCGAGCCCAGCCCGGCGAGGGCTAGCAACGCCAACAGTGCCAGCAGCGCCTCCCGGCCGCGCCGCAGCCCTCGCGGGCAGCGTCTCCGCGCTGCACACCCCAACATACGCCCGCCAGCTGCTGCCAGCGCCCGGCGCGCCCCAGGCGGCGGCGCAGCCCGAGACCCGGATCCCGGAACCGCCGCGCAGCCCCGCCCCCTCCCCGCCCCACCTGCGCCCCGTCAGGGCATGGACCGAGAAGCCTGGTGGGCTTCAGTCCATGGGGTCGCGAAGAGTCGGACACGACTGAATAACTTCACTTGCACTTTTCACTTTCATGCATTGGAGAAGGAAATGGCAACCCACTCCAGTATTCTTGCCTGGAGAATCCCAGGGACGGAGGAGCCTGGTGGGCTACCGTCTATGGGGTCGCACAGAGTTGGACATGACTGACGCGACTTAGCAGCAGCCGCAGCACGCCGGCTAGCTGAGACGCGGACCTTCCTCGCCGAACTGTGGGCTTTATTAAAAAGGTATAGACTCAGTTCAGCTCCTGGCACGTCGTAAGTACTCCGTAAGTGTTGGCTGAACGCGCTGTGCTGCTGCTGCTGCTGCTGCTAAGTCGCTTCAGTCGTGTCCGACTCTGTGCGACCCCATAAACGGCAACCCACTAGGCTCCTCTATCCCTGGGATTCTCCAGGCAAGAACACTGGAATGGGTTGCCATTTCCTTCTCCAATGCATTAAAGTGAAAGGTGAAAGTGAAGCTGTTAAGTCGTGTCCGACTCTGAGCGACCCCATGGACTGCGGCCTACCAGGCTCCTCCGTCCATGCGATTTTCCAGGCAAGAGTACTGGAGTGGGTTGCCATTGCCTTCTCCGATGTGCTGTGCAGGGCGCTACAAATTTCACTGCCATTATCTCCTCTGACCTTTGTGCTGTTGTGTGCTTAGTCGCCCATCATGTCCGACTCTTTGCGACCCCATGGACTGTAGCCCACCAGGCTCCTCCATCCATGAGGATTCTCCAGGTAACAATACTGGAATGGGTTGGCACGCCCTCCTCCGGGGGATCTTCCCAACCGAGATCGAAGGTAGGTCCAATAAGAGAGGATTGGACTACTCCATTTTACAGATGAGGAGACCCAGGCACAGTGAGGCTAATTGACTCCAGGCTATTTCATTGAGGCCTGCAGGTATACCGACCTAGGACATATTGCTTCCGTACCTTGCATAACAAACCCTCCACTGGCTCCTTGTTACTCAATACCTACTCTGTTTCTTATTCCTCACTTTACAGATGCCTCCAAGAAATTGATCAAAGGAATGAACTATCCCTTGAGAAAAACATGCATAGGCACCCATAACATGATTGCACATATCCCCAGGCCTTCATGTTAAGTACCCTGGGCCTTGGCTCCAGGTTTTTCCTAGGGAGGCTTGCTGGAAATATTTAATAGGGTCTTGGCCACCTCATGCGAAGAGCTGACTCATTGGAAAAGACTCTGATGCTGGGAGGGATTGGGGGCAGGAGGAGAAGGGTACGACAGAGGATGAGATGGTTGGATGGCATCACTGACTCGATGGACATGAGTCTGAGTGAACTCCGGGAGTTGGTGATGGACGGGGAGGCCTGGCATGCTGCGATTCATGGGGTCGCAAAGAGTCAGACCCAACTGAGCAACTGAACTGAAACTATAGTGAGGCATGAGGCTCTCTCCAAGGTGGAAAATTCAAACGTGGGCCAAATAAACCTAAGTAATCAAAATAAACAATAGTTTTCAAAATTGAATGCCAAAAGTCCATGATGAACAAAATATCAAAATCTTAAAAGCAAAATCTGACCCTGTGCTTACACGGCTCACCTCACTCACCTCATCCTAATCCCAGCCCAGATTCTATATCTTGATTATTATGGGGATTACATGGATATATACATATGTAAAAATTCACCAAGTTATTTAAAACCTGTGCACTAGACCTATGAAAGTTATATCTTGGTGTTTAAAAAGCAAAAAATAAAGAGATACATAAAAAGAACAAAAAATAAAGGAGACTCCCTAGCCTCCAGGACAAGTGCTGAAGTCCTCAGCTTGACAGGAGAGGCCACCGGAACGTGACTCCAAATTCTGTAAGCCTATCACTGAGGGTCGAGGAGGCATGGTTTCCAGGCCTTTGCACAGGCTGTTCTTTCTGTTGGAAAAGCTTTTTCCCACCTAACAAACTCCTACCCATCCTTCAAGGCCCTGCCAAAAGCCACCTCCTCCATGAAACCTTCAGCAATTCCATAGCTTTTTAGGTAAACATATTTGAAGTTCACATCATCCTTTTGTATATTAGTCAGAGTTCCACACAAGAAACAAAGCAGTAGGAGATATATTGAGATTTATTGCAAGAAACTGGCTTATGCAGTTGTGGAGACTGGTCAAGCAAGTTCAAAATCTGTAGGGCAGGCCATCAGGAAGGACAGGCTGAAACTCTGTCGCAGTCCACAGGCAGAATTTATTTTCTAGGGCAATCTCAGTTCTGCTCATTAGGGCTTTAACTGATGAAATCATCCTCACCTAAACAACCTCCTTCCTTAAAGTCAACTGATCATAAATGTTAATCATATCTACAAAATGCCTTCAAGACAACATCTAGATTATTGTTTGATTGAATAACTGAGGATTAAAGCCTAGCCAAGGTGACACGTCAAACCGGCCATGTCTATTAGTTTCCAAGCACTGCCATATTAAAGTACCACAAACTAGGTGGCTGAAATCAACACAGATTTATTCCCTCAGTTCTGGAGGCTAGAGGTCTGTAATCAGTCTTATTAGCAGGGCCACAATCTCCCTGAAGACTCTAGGGGAGAATCTCTTCCACCCTTGTCAGCCATCCTTGACATTCCTTGACTGCCTTACTCCAATCTCTGCCTCCATACTCATATGACAGCTTCTGATTTTGCCTCTTTGTCCCTTCTACTTATCTTCTAAGGGCACTGGTCATTGGATGTGGGCCACTCTAATAAAGGCAGAATCTGCCCTTGTGCTTACACAGCTCACCTCATTCATCTCACCCTAACGCCAGCCCTGATCCTATATCTTGATTATAGTGTAATCTTGATTACATCTGTAAAGATCTTGAGGGGGGAGGGACACAATTCAATGCTCTTGCTACACTGTGTGCTAAGTCGCTTCAGTTGTGTCTGACTTTTTACGACCCTATGGATCTTTACGACCCTACAGACTGTAGCCTGAATACTGGAACGGGTTGCCATGCCCTTCTCCAGGGGATCGAACCCACACTTCTTATGTCTCCTGCCTTGGCAGGTGTGCTCTTTACCACTAGTGCCACCTGGGAATGGACTGTATTTAATTCACAACCTGGCCTTGTAACAAAAAGAATGTAAAGGACTAAGGCTGAGACTTCCCTGGTGGCTCAGATGGTAAAGTGTCTGCCTACAATGCAGGAGACCCAGGTTCGATCCCTGGGTCAGGAAGATCCTCTGGAGAAGGGAATGGCAACCACTCCAGTACTCTTGCCTGGAAAATCCCATGGAGGGAGGAGCATGGTAGGCTACAGTCCATGGGGTCCCAAAGAGTCAGATACAACTGAGCGACTTCACTGTCACCTTTCATTAAGGCTGAGGTAACTTTATGATCCCAGAACTTGGTTCAGTGTCAGACACATAATAAGTGCTCAATTCATGGCTGACTTTGTGTCACACACTCACTTCTGCAGGCACCTATTTGAATTTAGTGGGAAAGTATTAATACTTGATGGAGGGCTCAGCCTGGTAAAGTGTAGAGAGAAGTTACTCCCAAAATGTAACAGACATGAAATCTTTAGGTCTTCTTGCTGGAAAGAACTTAGCAAATCTGTTTGGGAGTTTTCAAAGTCTGCTCCCAGAAATCCCAGGGGAAAACCACCCAGAAAAGTAGAAAGGAGGCTGATTGGGTGGTGCTCCAGTTCTTCTCCCTGAGATCAGATCCTTGACACTTTATTTGTTTAATCTTTTCAACTTCTTTATTAGATTGCAGCATCTTCCTCCTTAATTACTGGAGACCTTGGTAACCAGGCCAGAAGAAGCATCTTGTTCAGGCCTACTGCTGATCAGTAGCAGAACAGGAAATAGAACAGGATAAAAAGGTGTGGCAGAGACTGCTAAATATCTGCCAACATCCAATCTTCTCATTTTCCTTAACAGTAGAATCCTTTTTTTTTTAATTGCTTATTTTTCTGGACCTATGATCTTCCAAAATAAAGACTAGATTTCCCAGCCTTCCTTGCAGCTAGGCATGGCCAAGTGACTTAAGTGTGCCACTGATGGGCCATAAATGGTGGTGTCAGACGGGGCTTTTGAGTCATGTCCTCAAAGGAAACTTCCTTACCTTTTCTTCTTGCTGGCTGGATTGTGGCTATGAAGACTGGAGCTCAACCAACCTCCTTGGGTCATCCAGTGAAAATGGTGAAACACCATGGCAGGAGTCCAGTTCCTTAACATTGTGGACACTGAACCAGTTGAGATGGCCTCCTTCCAGGCTTTGTTTATGTGAGAGAGAAATAAACTTCTATAGTATTGAAGGCACTGTTTCTATGGATTTTCTGTCCTAGGCAGTCAAGTCTAATCTTCACTGATACAGAGGATTAGTTGCAAGAGAATTCTTCCCAAATCTGACTCTGATACTATGGTGATTTTAAAACCAGGTTGCAGAACTTCCCTGGTGCTCCAGTGGTGGAGAATCTGCCTGTCAATGCAGGAGACATGGGTTTGATCCCTAGTGTGGGAGGATTCCACACGCCACAGAGCAACTGAGCCTATGCGCCACAAACCACTGAACCTGCACTCTAGAGCCCTCAAGCCATAGCCAAGAAGTCCACGCTCGAGAGCCCAGAGCATGCCCTGGGCCAAGTCCCACGCTCTACAACAAGAGAAGCCACCGCAATAAGAAGACCGGGCACCACAAGACTAGCCCCAGTCACCACACCTAGAAAATGTCCACACGCAGAAACAAGACCCAGTACAGCCAATAAATAAATAAAAATAAATAAACCAAGGCTGCAAACTCTTTGAAACTCCCTCCCCTTGAATCAAGGCAGACTTATAAGTGCTTCAACCAATAGAATATGGTAGCAAAGAGGTTAGGTTTATACTAGAAAAGAAGTTAGCAAAGAAGTTAGGTTTAACTTCTTAGATTAGGGATAAAAGGCCATGAAGTTTCCACCTTGGGAAACTTCATGGGCCCACTGTTCTTGGAGTCTTGAGATGCCAGGAAAGAAATATGACTATCCTGATGCCATCATGCTAGAGAGGCCATAGGCAGACACCCAGTCAACAGTGTCAGCTGAACCCAACCTTCAGCCCCCCCAGCCAGCCCAGGCATCAGACAGGTGAGTGAAGAAGCCATCTTGGAAGTGGACCCTCCTCAGTCATTTCACATCCTCTCAGCTGTGTCCCCAGACATCAGACCAGAGAAGTGCTGTCTTCAAACCCCTGACCCACAGAATCCATGAACATAATATTGTCTTACACCATGAAGTTTTGGGATGGTTTGTAACACAATGATAGATAACTGGAACAAATGGGTGATTTTAATCAACATATTTCAACAGGAAATATTATTGAGCATCTGTGATGTGCCAGGTACCATGCTAGGGTATAGGCACCCTATAATGAACATGTCAATGATAAACAAAGCTGGACACTAAAGTGGGAAGAACAGATTTGAATCAGTAACACACTATTGCACTAGGAAAGAGGGTCCAGTATGAACTCATTCCACTTTGATTTGCACAGAGGTAACTGGGAGTTTTAAGTAAAGTCGAAGAAGTAAAAAGTTACAAAGGACTGGTCAGTGTAAATGATTAGCCCAGACATGTCTGTTGGCTGGCAGTCATCAAAGTCAGATTCTATGCTCCCGCTGTGGCTGGGAAACGGAGGCCCTGTTCTTTCTGACGATTGCATTTTAAAAGAATGGCTTTCAGGTCTTTTAGAAAATACTCCTGAATTTAGGAGATATATACACATCTTAAGGGACAGAGAAAGATTTACAACTGTAAGCCCCTTTTAGTAAATGCAGTAAGAAAAGGGGGTCAGGGGCCTCTGGTTAGGTGTTGGACAGAACAAACAGCAAATTCTTTGGATAGCCTTGAGATTTCTCAGGCAGGCACTTAAGGGATCATAGTCTTTTTTTTTTTTGCCTGATCTGCATGGCATGCAGGATCTTAGTTTCCCTCTTAGGGAATCAAACCTGCTCCCCCTGCAGAGGAAACCTGAAGTCTTAACCACTGGACTACCAGGGAAGTCCCAGGGTCATAGTCTTTGAAATTATGTTAGTGTTTAAGTCTTTTTAATGTGAGGGGAAATGGGTGGATAAAATCATTTGTGTTGAGTCTATAGCTTTTACAGCCCATGGTTGAGCCCTAGTCAAGAAGAGGGTTTGGAGGAACCTGTCTAGAGTTTGGTCATGGAGAGAATCTTTGTCATAAGACAAATACTTTTGACATCATGGTGTTGAGAGTGTGTTGAAATGGATAGATAATAAAAAGATAACTTATTAGGGTTTTGATAAGTATTTCGAAGAAAAATTACAGGGTGCTAAAAGGACTTATACTAGTAGAATCTGGTTTAGGGGTTTAGGAAGGCTTCAGGGATGGGGGGGCCTGGTGGGCTGCCGTCTATGGGGTCGCACAGAGTCAGACACGACTGAAGCGACTTAGCAGCAGCAGCAGCTATGAAGAAGTTATATTTATATGGATACCTGAATGTTAAAGTGATATCAGAGATTTTAAATCATATATTGGTTAATCTGGAACTCCTTCTGCTGGTGCAGGGAGTTCAGGGAAATTGATAGTCTTATATCTCCTATAGAAAGTTAGAGTGTGTAAATTGGTAAACTAGTCCAAAATTTTTTATCAGATATTTTCTATTTTCAAAGGGATCACAGCCAAAAAATTAAGAAGCAGAAGTCTGGTCTGATTCTCTCATTTTACACATGCGGAGCCTGAGACACAGAGTGGGGAGATGGTGTCCAACAAGTTGATGGCTCAGGCAGAGTAGGATCTAGCTTGCCATCTGCTTCGATTTACAGTCTCTAGTAACTGGGCTCCCTGGAGGATATGGCTCTTCCATGAGCATCTCCCCCAGGGCTCCAGCGGGGAATGGGGTTTGGAGTGAGACAGGGAACGCAGCTCTGACCCAGAACTGCTGCTGGTATCAGACTAGTGGGAGGTGACTCCACCCACAATAGAGTCTGCTGGTTGGAAAGCAGGTGTGATAGGAAAGGCTTGGAGCTGTGTCTTTTGGCCTCTGTCCAAACACTCAACACATTTAAGATCTGTGGTCAGATTAGAAAACAGACAAGGATTACAACTTGGATTCATTTACCAGATTGGAATACTTCCCAATAGAGGTTCAGTTGCAGAGAAAAGAGTGATGGAATTAGGCCTTATAAGACCTAGGTTCAAGTCCCAGGTAATGCATACAAGCTGTCACTTATTGAGCATCTATATCTATATCTATATATATATATATAATATTGAGCACCTATATATATTATATCGGAGAAGGCAATGGCACCCAACTCCAGTACTCTTGCCTGGAAAATCCCATGGACGGAGGAGCCTGGTAGGCTGCAGTCCATGGGGTCGCTGAGTCGGACACAACTGAGCGATTTCATTTTCACTTTTCACTTTCACACATTGGAGAAGGAAATGGCAACCCACTCCAGTGTTCTTGCCTGGAGAATCCCAGGGACAGGGGAGCCTGGTGGGCTGCCATCTATGGGGTCGCACAGAGTCAGACACGACTGAAGCGACTTAGCAGCAGCATATAGATTATATATATATATATGTATATATATCTTCCTAGGTTGCGCCAGTGGTAAAGAACCCGTCTGCTCATGTAGATAAGAGATATGGGTTTGATCCATGGGTTGGGAAGATGCCCTGGAGGAGGGCATGGCAAACCCCTCCAGTGTTCTTGCCTAGAGAATCCCATGGGCAGACAAGCCTGGTGGGCTACAGTCTATAGGGTCGAAAAGTGTTGGCCATGACAGAAGGGACTTAGGCAGGCAGGTTTATATATATAAAGCCTAGCAATTTATCTATATATACATATATATGCGTAGACTTTATGATATGCATATATATAAACAAACTGCTGCTTTTTATTTATATGTATGCATATTATAAAGTCTATGCATACTGCTGCTGCTGCTGCTGCTAAGTCGCTTCAGTTATGTCCGACTCTGTTCTACCCCATAGACGGCAGCCCACTAGGCTCCTCTGTCCCTGGGATTCTCCAGGCAAGAACACTGGAGTGGGTTGCCATTTCCTTCTCCAATGCATGAAAGTGAAAAGTGAAAGTGAAGCTGCTCAGTCGTGTCCAACTCTTAGCGACCCCATGGACTGCAGCCTACCAGGCTCCTCCGTCCATGGGATTTACTGGAGTGGGGTGCCATTGCCTTCTCCAATATAAACTGCTAGACCTTATCTATATCTGCATATATATATATATATAAATGGACTGCTAGACTTTATTTTTCATGTATAATCTCACTTTACCCCCTGACAACCTTGCAAGGTAGTCAGATGAGAAAACTTGGGTTCAGAGAAGTGAGGTAGTTTATCCATGGTCACACAATACACAAGTGGCAGAACAAGGATCTGAATCCGGGTCAAGGACCTAGTTCAGGATTTTCTACCACACACCTCAATGGCAGGCAGCTGTGAGACCACAGGCAGCTTAGCCTCGTGGGCAGGAGCACCTCCTTGGGGCCCACTTGCTTGAGCTCAAACTCCAGCCCTATCACAGACTGCTGTGAGGCCTTAAGAAAGTTACTTAACCTCTTTCAACTCAAAGTGCTGACCTTTAAAAGGCTGGTGATAATAATAGTACCTGAGTAAAGTTTTTGGAAAGGTGGAAAGAGCTTTTGCAAGAGCAAATAGAAAATGCCTAGTGTTTTGCTACTCAAAGTGTGGTCCTTAGATCAGCAGCACTGGTACCACCTGGGAACTATTAGAACTAAAATAGTGTGTTAATAGAGGTAAAGTAACAAGTTACTCTGCTTACCCAGAGTATTATGTAAATATTACTAATGATGATAAGTTGGCACCCATAGAGGGCAACTTCAGTGGGGACCTTAATTCTTCTTATACCTCTTCCCAAATTGAGTAGCTTACCCTCTCCTTGGGTTTCTTGTTAGTTTGAGGAGCTTACTTGTTCTTTGATTACACCATCTTATTTGCTGCTCAAACAACAGATAGATTTCTGTAGAAGGCACTTTTGATTTGTCATATTAGTTCCCTTCACAGAGGGTCATTATATTTCTTTTAGAGTCTAGTAAGATATATGGTAATGGTAAATCAAACATTAGTGGGAAAAGACAGCTGATACAATCAGTGATCAGGGCAACTTGATAAATATTTGGAAAAATAAAGTTAAATGCCAGCCTCACACCTTGCATGCAAGCTAAGTCTCTTCAGTCATGTCCGAATCTGTGTGAACCTATGGACTATAGCCTGCCAGGCTTCTGTACATGGGGATTCTCCAGCCAAGAATACTGGAGTGGACTGCTCTGCCCTCCTCCAGGGGATCTTCCTGCCC
Source organism: Cephalophus harveyi (assembly GCA_006410635.1). NCBI lineage: Eukaryota > Metazoa > Chordata > Mammalia > Artiodactyla > Bovidae > Cephalophus > Cephalophus harveyi. The sequence continues at coordinate 166,191 of SJYT01044354.1, read as the reverse complement.
CAGGGACTGAACATGCGTCTCTTTTGTCTCCTGCAGTGGTAGGTGGGTTCTTTAACACTAGTGCCACCTGGGAAGCCCCAACCTCACACTTTACACCAAAGCAAATTTCAAATGATCTAAGAATGTCAAGGTAAACAAAAAAATAAAATAAAATCCAATGATGAAAGTATTGGATGAAAAAAACCCAGAGATCATTACGGAAAAGATTTATAAATTTGACTACATAAAATTTTTAAATTCCGTAAGGTCCAAAATAATATAAGCTCTAGACAAAAGACAAGTCAGAAAGACATATTTGCAGATGACATTTACTCAATATATAAATTAACAGAGAAATAAAAAGAAAAAATAGAAACAAAAATGACCAAAGGATTTGAATAGCTCCCACAAAAAAGAGATCTAAAAGGTCTATAAATGCATCAAAATATCTTCAACTTCTCTACTTAAAAAGCATGCAAACTAAACTTACTCCAAAATAGTTTTTCACCTATCAGGTTGGAAAAGATAAAACAGGTTATTAATTCCAGTGTTGTTAAGGATGTGAATAAACAGGCACTCTTATCCAGTTGGTAGGAATGCAAACTGGTATAACCTCTTGGAAAGCAATTAGGCAAGATTTATTTGCAATGTTAGTATTTATATCCTATTGATTCTGCAATTTCACATCTACCAATTTATTCAACAGAAATAGATTCATAAGTGCTCAAGAGATAAGCTTACAGGAAGCTTATTGGAGTATTGTATATAAAATCAAAAAGTTGGAAACAACCCAGATATCCACTAAAAGGAGATTATAAAATAAAATCCTGCACATCCATACAGTGTCATTAACAAGAATGACATTAATTCTAGGTGTTTAACATACAAATGAGCTTAAGCTGCATTGTCAAGTAAAAAAAAGCAAGTTGTAGAGCTGAATGAATAGTATGATCCTGTTTCGGTAAAGTATGTTGATATGAACAAAGGAAAAACTCTAAAGAAATATTCACCAAACCATTAATCATGTCATACTTATTTCTGATCAGTGAGATTCTTTGGCCCTTTCATTTTCATTCCATTTACTATTTTTTCAACAAATATTTATCAATCACCTACTACTTGACAGGCAATGCACTAGATTCAAGGGATATGACAGTAAATAACCAAAGTCATGGAGCTAAAGAAGCCAATATTCTATATTTCTACAACATTGGAATTCTTACAACAAATATTATCATCTTATCAGGAAAAAAAGATATTTTAAGGTAAATCAATATTCTTTAGAGATTATTTCCACACTTCTTACCTCCCTGCTAATCCACTGCACCAATCTCTGGACCTGTTCTCTCTTTCCAACGTTATTTCCTCCCTTTTTTTACAACTACCCAGATCACATCCAGTCTTTCTGCCCAACTTGTGGTCAAGCTCTCCCATGAAGCTGTCAGTGACACCTCTGAACTCTGACACTTTACTCTGAATTGACAATGAAAGCTTACAGTCTGCCCTGTTCCACAATCATGTGGGATTCCCTGGGGACCATCTTAACACATAATGTCTGGCACACAGGAGGCACTCAGATTTGGTTGAACAGGGATTGTGTCTGTGATGCAGGTGCACCACTCAGCTGGCCCTTCAAGAGAACCTGCTTCAGGGAGAACAGCTGACTGAGAACCTCTAGCTGTGACATTCTTCCTGAGGCTACGCTTCCTTTGGTTTCTCCCAGTGACCAAGCATGGTGGGGACACCAGAACCCAGCCATTTCTGTCTGATGCACGAAGCTTTAGCAGACTCCCTTTGCCTGGGCACTCCCCATCAGCCTGGCTGAGTCATCCCCAAAATCGCAGGGCAATCTGAAGCTCTTTCTACCCAAGCCTCCTTCCCTCCCACTCTCTTTTCTCAGTTATACTTGCATCTTGGTCTGAAGGCACTCCTTCTCTTTCCCGATTCCTTCCACCTTTATCCTATACAAGCATTTCTCCCAGGCAAAAACCATTATGGGATTTGATTCTCGGAGGACCCAGATCAAAGTAAGGGTCAGTGAAAAAATCCTAGAAGAGCATTCATAAATAATAAGGCTGTAGATACACTTGCAGAAGAGATTTATGTACCAAGATGTGCTGGATCCATTCTTCAAAATCTCTGTGCACATAAATCACCTGGGAATGGTGTTGAAATGGATTCTGGTTCAATAGGTGTCTGGTGGACCCAAGAGCTGTATTTCTAAGAAGCTCCTAGGAGGTACTGATGCTGTTGGTCCAGGGACCAGTGTGAGCAGCAAGGGACTGGATTCTTTATTTGCCCCCTCAGTCTCTCCTCCCTGGGAGGGGCTGACTGTGAGGACCACGTCAGTAGGCTCTGAACCTCTGGCTAACAGTTAGGTTTGGCCAATGAGGAGCACTGGCAAGACATCAGGGGGCAGGAGGAGGATGAGGCCAGAGTTTTTATTCCTCTGGGGATTGCTTCTGCTGGGTTGCCATAGGATGGCTGCGCCCCTCTATTAGAGACCACAACTCCCGTCAGGTACATTTCTCCAGTTTTCTCTCTTGCAAAACTCCAGTAACTGCTCTCTCCCTTCCCCCTTTAGGCCTGGATTGGTAATGGCTCCCTACTGTCATCAGCCTCTGAGCACTGCATCATCCCTTGTGGCTCTTCATATCTGCCCACATAGCTGTAATTTAGTCCGTTAGTAAATGGTCCTCATTTCCCCAGCCAAATGTACCATCTGTCACCTGCTGGGACCCTGACTGCTACAAGTGCCATTCAATGCAGATTTTTTTTTAATAACAGCAGAAAACTGGAAACCTAATTGTGCATCATTAAAAAATGATTAAATAAATTATGGTACATCTGCTTAATGGTGTTATATGCATCCATTAAAAAGGATGCAATAGATCTATATTCACCTACATGAAAAGATGCCTAAGCCACTTGTTCAATGAAAAAAAGGGTGGGGGGGATGTTCAAAATAGCATGCACAGTAGGAACCCACTGCTTTAAAAAGTTTTTTAAAAAAAAGCATTTGTTAAGGCTTGGATTGCAAGTAACCACCACCCTGCTCAAGACAAACCTAACTGAAAAGAATTGGGAGATGGGGAGCAGTTCTGGCTCCATCTTTTTCTATCACTTGTCTCTGCTTTTCTGTATAGGGGCTTCACTCTCAGGCAGGACATCTTTAAGTGGGGACAGGGCAAGCCCCAGCCTACTTATGACAGCTGAGGACCTGAGCAGAGAAGGTCTTCTTCCCATCTGCTTTGACAAGAAATCCTGGGCTGAAGGAACTAGAATGGGCTTGGACATACACTAATCACTGAACCACTCAGACTGAGAGTGGGGGAAGGAAGCTCCCCCTAAAGAGAGGGTGTCTCTTTCCTGAGGAGAGGCAAGACAGGTATAAACAAAAGAGATCTACCCTAGAGGGAATATTTGTAGTAGACGTTTGTTATCCTTCTTGGCTGCTCAGCATCAAAACCCTTTCCTATCCAGGTACCCTACCTTCTGGGGCACCCACCGTGGAGCCTACCTCCCATTATGCATGCTGAAAATGCCAGAAATGCACTTTCCCAGCTCCCGTTCTGCAAGGCAAAACACACGACCTGGCCAGGCCACTCAGATGCTCCCATCTCTGGCTCAGACTCTGAAGACAGTGACACCAAAAAGGGCCTTTGCAGACTCCATCCTGGTGTAAGATGCAGCTTGGCATGATTTGGGGCACTGTTCTTGGTTGTGGAGCCTTCAGGGCTGGTTCTCTGGCCCTTGTGGGATCTGTGAACTATGAACAAAACCTCATATTAAATCCCCTTTCTTCTTAAATTATCCAGAGAGTTAATTTCTGCTATTTGCAATCAAGAAGCTTGATTAATGCCTATAAGTAGGTATGCATGTTAGAATACATATGAAATATCTTTGTAAAGATAAAATAAATGTGAATATTGGTTACCTATGGGAAGTCGGACTGGGAAAGTGGAAAAGGGACAGAAGCTTTTGCTTTCGCTTTATGCTCTTTTGTACTGTTGGAATTTTCTTTTTTGTACCATGTATCTTACTTCTATAATGAAACAACTAGTTAGTAAAGTATAAGAAAAGATACCTTAACAAATAGAATAATACAAGGAAGCAGTTGCTCAGGATTTTCAAGGAACCAAGTCTTCATTAGACATTGAGAAGGAAGTTGTTCTCATCTCTATTGGTGAATGAAGCCAAATCTGGAAATGAGTGACTGTGTACACTCACACCTTGTTTTATTGTGCTTTCCTTTATCGTGCTTCCCAGATGTGGCAGCTTTTATAGAGTGAAGGTCTGTGGCAACCCAGCATGGAGCCAATCTATGAGCACCATTTTCCCACCAGTATTTGCCTACTTTGTATCACTGTCACATTTTGGTAATTCTTGCAGTATTTCCAACTTTTTCATTATGATTTCATCTGTTATGGTGATCTGTGATCAGTGATTTTTGATGTTAACTATTGCAAAAAGATTACAACTCACTGAGGGCTTAGATGATGCTTAGCACTTTTCACAATTAAGTATTTTTAAATTAAGGTATTTACATTGTCTTTTCAGACTATGGCACACTTACTACGGTAGTGTAAACATAACTTTGATATTCACTGGGAAACCAAAAGTCATGCAACCGCCGTTCTGCAATGGCTTGGCACCAAACCCGCATTATCTCTGAGATATCAGTGTACCACCTCCAAAACTGCCAAAGTGATTGGCTCTGTCCCCATTAACTCACCTGCTCAAACATGTTCTATGATTATCCATTACTCACAGAATAAATCCCTGGTACTGAAGCATTTTGCAATCTGAGCCCTGTGTACTTTCAAGACGTCCCCTCATTTTACTCTTCACCTAAAAGACTCTCTTCCAGCCCACTGGCCCAGACCCTAAGGGCATTACCACCTTCTTTTGATCTGCCAAAGCCATGACCCTATTCCTTCCTCACACCCTCATCCAGTTTTGTTCTGTATTATAACTCTACATACACGACATAGTCCTTTTAACAATAATGTACTAAACACCTACTCAATATCTAGCTTTTTGCTAGACTTTGGGGCCACATCTCACAGTCTATGGAAACCAATTGCCCCAGATCAGAATGTTAACCTCTGTTATCATGATGAATGGGAACGCAGCGTAAAGCAATTTGCTGGCCGGGCTGCTCTTATTAGAATCTTTGCCTTTCTTTCTGCCTGGATTGCACTCTCTCCACGTATCAGCATTACTTGATCACTCAATTCCTTCAGGTCTCTGTGAAAATGTTACCTTTTCAGTGATTTCTTTTCTACCCAATCTATTATAAACGACATCCCATCCTTTAGTCCATTTACTTGGATTTTGCTATGTTCTGTTTCTTGTTTAAAAACACATCATAATTTAACATACAAGTTACTTACTTGCCTGTGCCTGTCTCTTTCCACTGTCAGGCCCAGAATGGCAGGGAATTTTATTTTCCATTCCCTGCTGTTTCTCCAGCACCTAAAACAGTGCCTGGCGCATAGTAGGCACTCAATAAATACTTCTTGAGATAGAAAGAGAACTGGACTAGATGTCAGAAGACCTGGGTCCCAGTCACAGCTTTCCCGCATGACAGCTGTGTGGCCTTCAGCAAGACATAACGTCTTCAAGCCTTAGTTGTACAGTTGATAAGTTGTGTCCAACTCTTTGTGACCCCAAGGACTATACGAGGCCAGTCCTCCCTGTCCCTCACGATCTCCAGAGTTTGCCCAAGTTCATGTCCATTGAGTCCTTGATGCCATCCAACCATCTCATCCTCTGTTGCCCTCTTCTCCTTCTGTCTTCAATCTTTCCCAGCATCAGGGTCTTTTCCAGTGAGTGGGCTGTTCACATCAGCCTTAGTTACGGTGTAAATTGGAGGTGATCGTTTGGGCCCTTCCCCGTGGCTGACAGCATTGCTGTTAAGGATCAAACAGTGGGTCTCAAACTTTAACGTGCTTTAGAATCACCTAGAGGGCTTAAGATACAAGTGACTGGACTCCATATTCGGTTTCCGATTCAGCAGGTCTGGGTAAGATGAGAAAACTTGCATTTGTAAAATGTCGCAGATGGTGGTGCTTCAAGAACCACTGATGAAGAGACAGGAAGGTACAGGAGGTGCTTGTAACCCTAACGCCTGTCCCAGACAAGAACGGCACTTATGGCCGGGCAGGACACTGCGGGAAGACAGAGTGGACCCAACTGTACCTTAACTCAGTCTACGACCATTTAGCAGGCGCCGCGTTAGTGCCGGTGCCGAGGGTCACGGCGCGTGCCACAGGCCTCTGAGGCTGTGGTCTCAGACCTCGGCCCAGCGGTCGGGAGCTCGCAGCGTGAGGAGGGCTGGAGAGGCCGCTCCGACCTCCGTACGGGGCAGGAAGTCTCTGGAGCTGCGAGGAGGAGCCCAAGCGGGCGCCGAAAACTCAAAGCCGAACTCGCGAGCTCGGCGGCGGACGCTGCCTGCCGCTTCCCGGAACCCGCGGTCCCCCTCCGCCCGGTTCCCCGCCCCCGGTGCGGGCTACTGAGGCGCGCTCTCGCCCCGGGCGCGCGCCGGGCACACAGTAGGCGCGCGCCCCGGCCCTCCGCACTCGGCCGGCACACAGTAGGCGCGCGGGCCGGCGGAAGTGGGCGCCGGCGTGCGGTATCCGGGGGCGGAGCTGGGGCGGCCCGCCCGGCAGACAGACCCGGGCCGCGATGGGTGAGGGCGGGTTGCCCCCGGCCTTCCAGCTGCTGCTGCGCGCCTGTGATCAGGGCGACACGGAGACTGCGCGGCGGCTGCTGGAGCCGGGCGCTGCGGAACCCGCGGAGCGCGGCGTGGAGCCCGAGGCGGGCGCGGAGCCGGCGGGGCCCGAGGCGGCCGGGCCCGGGGCGGCGGCCGGAGCGCCGGTGCCTGTGGACTGCTCGGACGAGGCGGGCAACACGGCGCTGCAGTTCGCGGCGGCCGGGGGCCACGAGCCGCTGGTGCGCTTCCTGCTGCGACGCGGCGCCTCGGTCAACAGCCGCAACCACTACGGCTGGAGCGCGCTCATGCAGGCGGCCAGGTGAGGGGGTCGGGGGTGCCAGGGAGCCTGGGTGTGTCTAATGACCCCCTGGGCGCCGGTGGGCTTAGGCGGTCGAACCTCCCCGGCGGCCCCCAGCAGACGCTCCGGGAGGTTAAGAGTGAAGTACTGGTTCGAGAGAGTTGAAATCGTAAACTTTGAGCAGCTAGGGATACGAACTAGAATCGGACGCGCTTTTTAATAACGTAAAATCAGAATCCTAAAAGCATCGGCCTTTCAAACACAGAATCTGAAGACAGCACATAGCATCTTAGCGACTTAGAAGCTTAGTGATGTTCACTGCAGCAAGGGTTTCCCCAAGAACCTGCCTGCCCACCCTGGCTTGGTGTTGGGGATGCTGCGGTACCCAGATAAAGTCCCCACGGAAGCGGTATGCCAGTGGGCGGGCCAGGAAAGGAACAGACTTCACGGGGGACAATCTGAGGGAGCTCTTGGAGAGCCGACTCAGTTTCAGGAAGTGAGAGAAGGTTTCAGGTAAGGATGAGGTATATATTGTCAAGACCTAAGGATACCTAAGAGTTGACCTGGATAGAGGGAGTGAAAGATGGGTGATAGGTGCAAAGGTTTGGAAGCTAAAGTGAAATATGCATTCGTAGGACTGCTAGAACAATGTTGTGGCTGGAAGGGGTTGGGAGTAGTGGGAGATGAGTCTTCTCTGGAGAGAAAGAGGCATATGCCTGGTGGCAAGGCTGGGAAAAGTGACAGTTCGTAAGGGCACTGGGGAGTAATGGAGTGTTCTAGGCAGCGCAAGTGACAGAATGAGATTTATGTTTGGAAAGATCACTTTTACTGCAGTTTGAGGATGGATTGGAGGAGTGAGCTAGAATCAGAACGTCTGGTTAGGAAGGGATTGCAGCAACCCAGAAAGAGGTGATGGTGGCCTGGACCAGAGCAGAGATGGCTGTGGGAGACAAAGAAACGAATTTGAGATGTATTCAGGAAATAGAATGAACCAGACTTGAAATTCTGGTATGAAGAAACTCTGGGGGGGATTTCTTCCCTGGTGGTCCAGTGACTGAGACTTCACACTCCCGATGCAGGAGGCCCAGGTTCAATCCTTGGTCAGTGAGCCAGTTCCCACATGCCACAATTAAAGATCCTGCATGCCGCAACTAAGACCCCGTGCGGCCAAATAAATAAATAAAAATTTTTTTTAAAGAAGAATCTCGGATATACTGTGAGGTCTCACTCCTGTCAGCCATCTACTTAGATCCTACCCACTTTCTTGGAGAAATTTCCCAAGGAAGGAACAGAGGTCATTTGTAATTTTGATGAAAGTGAAAGTGAATGTCACTCAGTCCTGTCCGACTCTTTGCGACCCCATGGACTATACAGTCTGTGGAATTCTCCAGACCGGAATACTGGAGTGGGTAGCCGTTCTTTCCTTCAGGGGATCTTCCAAACCTAGGGATCGAACCAGGTCTCCCGCATTGCGGGCAGATTCTTTACCGGATGAGCCACCAGGGAAGCACAGGAATACTGGAGTGGGTAGCCTATCCCTTCTCCAGAGGATCTTCCTGACCCAGGAATCGAACCGGGGTCTCCTGCATTGCAGGTGGATTCTTTACCAGCTGAGCTATTAGGTAATTTTGATGGATATTGCCAGATTGCTGTCCATGCAGGTGTATTAACTTTCCACTGGCTGCTGTAACAACTTATTACAAAGCTAGCAGCAACCACATCACTCGTCATCACATTTTCTAACTCCTCTACCTCCCTCTTCTACTTTTAAAGATCACTTGTGATTCCACTGAGCTCATCTGGATAATAATCTCCCCATCTCAAGGTCAGCTGATTAATTTCCCCTTTCCCACAGAACTTAACAGGTTCTGGGAATTAGGATCTGGACACCTTTGGGGAGCCCATTACTCTGCTGACACAGTAGTGGTACCAGTTTACCCTCCCTGAAACAGTGTCTATGAGTGCCTGTTTTTCTACAATCTCTCAAACAGAGTATATTATTAAACTTTTGGATTTTTGCATCTGATGAATGAAAAATATTTCAGTGTCGCTGTGATTTGTACTTGTTAAACTGAGTGAAGTAAAACAGCTTTCCATATGCATGAGCCATTTGATTTCCGCAAAGGCATTGAAATCACAACATTCTTACCCATAATCTTCTCATTATGACCCAGTTATATTTTATTTCTGAGTTCATTTCCAAGTGTCACACGGTTGTTCCAATCTAATTTGTATTGCAGGAAAAATTTTATTGTGCATTATTTTCAAATATATCATTTTCAACTGCTTTGTGATATATCATCCATGGGCGGTACTGTGCTTTGCTTAACCATACCTTAGCCCTCGGGCATGTATTTCAGTCTATAAACACCTAGGGAGCACCTCCCAGCTGTGACACTGGCTGCCCATTTGCATGGGTAATGCAGTGTGTTATGCATCTATCAGTGTGTCAGGGACCCTTTGTCTTAAGACACCAGATTTCTTGCCCGGCACTCTCTGGGGGTGCCCATAATGTCTTTTGGGCTATGGACCTTACTGCTGAGGTTCCCTGTCTCTTTTCGTGGCTCCATCCACTCTTCCAGGCTTTAAAACTCCAGGTAAGTCCTCATTCCAGTACCTGTCTGTGCCATCCTGTCTCTCCTTCCCCTCTGTCTTAGTCCAGGGCACACATTTATAAGTGGCTTTCTACTGCTCGCTCTTCTTCCAAGTGTGCCTTCTGTAATCCCTCCTCTGTAGAGCTTCCAGATCTTTCTGAAATGACTGTCTGGTTGTGTGTGTCCCGCAGTGGCTCCCTTGATCGGGATGGCCAAGCACATGGCTGTGTGCTGACACATTTCAGTCTCACGCTTTGCCTCCGTGACAGCAGATGTGCCTCAGCAATGGTGCTCCCGGCTGCCACCACTTTCAAAGAAGTGCGCATCTATTTATTGTCACAGCTCTCTGTGTTCCAGAGCTCATCATTGGATCAGGACCACCAGAGACCCTGTGCCTGGACTGCAGTTGGGTCTCTTGTGAATGTTTCAGCATCAGAGATGGTTTCATTCATGTTTTTTTTTTTTTTCCTGTTCTTAAACCAACCTTTATTGAATATTTATTTTGTGTCAAGCTCTGTGCTAAGTGCCACAAATTAGTTAATTCATTCAGTCTACACAAAATCTGAGGAAATACTACTGCTGTCTTCCCCATTTTACAGATAAAGAATTGAGGCTCCGAGAAGTTAGTTCACTTGTCCAAGGCCACACAGCTGTGAAGGGATAGAGTCAGATTCACACTTAGGCAGGTGCTCCAGAGCCTGTGCTCCCAGCTATGAGTCCCGTAACTCACTGTTTTCCTCTTGGTATTGGCCACAAGGAAGCCACTCACCAAATTTGCTTAACACTAAAGGGACAGGTTGTGTGGTGTTTATTTTGGCTCCAATTTTACCCTCGACTTACTTACTTTCCTTCTCCTGCCATTCACTCCTCTGCCTGCCAGCGTGGCAGAGCTGGCCTCTCTGCCCAGGGCTCTCTGAGAGTGGGAGTATACGCTAGGTCTTTCAACACAGGTGTTAATTGCTGAAATTAATTGGTAATCATAACAGCTGCTCAGAAAGCCCCAAGCTTCCCTATCTTCAGTAATTACCTGTTAGAAAGTTAGCATCCCCCAAATTATCTCAGCCTTCATTGAATTATTTTTTATATTTTCAGCCTAATTTTCAATGGCCTCTTGTGCTATTCCTGAATTCAGAAAGCATTCCGAGTGTAGGCATTCCTGCTCAGGTTTAGGCCTTTCCTTCCTCTGTGAGTTTATTATACCAGAAGAACTGGAGTTTCAGATCTTAGGGTCTAGGTTCAAGTTTTGACTCAATCACTTCCAAATTGAGAGATTCTGGATTATTGCTTTCCATTGTAATCTTCAGATTCCTCATCTGTGAAATACATTATTAGCAGTTTATCTCAGGGCTTACTAAGATCCAATAGATAAAAACAGGATAGTAGCTTGTTATCTGCTGCTAGATTTTTATCTCATGCTTGATGACTAAATAGTGTAATCTTTTATAGTTATCTAACCAGTTCTTCAGCTATTTGTTGCCTGTTTTGACCATCCTCTTTGGTTATGCCAAGTGTTCATTCACTCATTCATTTGACAGAATTGCCTGAGCTCTGCTGGAGTGCAATCTAACAGGAAGACGTAATTATAGAAGGAGGGCCCAGGCACATCAGTAAGGGTAAAGACAGGGGATGGTGGGTTTTCAGGTGAGCTGCACCTGAGCTGATGTGGGGGCATCATCTGGAAGCCACACAGAGGAGGTGGGATCTGAACTGAGTCCTGCAGCAGGATAAAGGATGTGCTTATTCAATAAGGACAGGAGGGTCAGAAAGGCAGGATGGCAGAGGCGTGGACAGAGAATAATGTGCAGGTGAGCACGGCCGGAGTACAGTGTGGGATTTGGGAAGAAATGAGGTTGACAAAGTTGGCAGTCCTTTCCAGGCAGTGGGACGTGGGGCAGTAGCCATGAGATTTAGGTTTGGAGAATATCATCGTGAAGGACGGGCAGGGAGACAGGCTGGGGTTATAGCTCTCTGCCTTTTTGTCAGATTCTGTCCACTCTTGGGAGAAGGGGCAGGACAGGCCTGGCCCCTCTGCAGCTGGGGAAGCCAGTTCACCAAGCGCTCCTTCCACACTCTGCAGGTGGGGTGACCCGGTGCTGTTAAGGTTCATGGCCCAGAAGGTATTTGTAAGTTCAGAACATTGTTCAGCCTTGGCTCTGCCTCCACAGGGAGGAGGGAGGAACTTGGGTTTAGATGAGAGACAAAACCGCTTCCGGAAAGGAGGGAGCGCCACAAGGGATTCATTCAAAAGCTGCCACACAGATGCTGGCCTCCTGCCGACATTACCGTCTTGTAAAACCTGGCACGGGGGG